>CALSFV010000028.1:0-600000 GCA_943737045.1 Parapristionchus giblindavisi | reverse complement strand
GGAAATGATTATATCTCGGTTCGAATCGAGAAGTGCACAGCGCCGAGGCAGGTTCACCAAATCTCTGTTCATTGCTGAAGTATTGTAAATATGGATTATGAAAACAGTTATAAGCGTAATCCATTTATTAGGTTAAAGAATGCAATTATTTTGCGATTTAGTTAAATATTCAATAAAAAAACGTAAAACAAAGCGAATTGCATGACAAACACCAGATATGAACAGGGTGAATCAACACATCAATCTGTACTATTGAGCGTTGTATTGATAAGGGAAGCAGAGCAAAGTAGGGTGAGGTCTCTCTCATTATCAGGCAAATAGTTTTGCGTCTAATCAGAATAGCTGTGCTTTTCGAATCTAGCCAACACATTTTTTGAATCTAATTTGAATCTAACATAGATTAAACAAGGAGACCCTGTGTTGGCATGACTTACTCCCCTCAGGCACACAGTCGAATGCATTTTGCAGCTAACAAAAATGCATTTTGCAGCTAACTCGAATGCATTTCAGATGTCGAAAAAAATGCCTGCGCAGGCATTTTGAATGCATTTTTCTTAGCTTTTCCTAGCTGTTTTGTGGCTTCTTACCTTTTTAGTAGCATTTCTATAGCAATTCAGAGCTATAAAATGCATTTTTTGCCGCTTTTCCTTACCTTTTTAGTAGCTTTTCTTGGCTGTTCTTTGCCTTTTCTGTGGCTTTTCCTGGTTACTTTTCTATGAAATGCTCATTGGCTAATGCGATTTACGTTCATTATATCGATTTATCAAATAGTGAGCATGATCAATACGTTATTATAGAATGGACGATCAATTATAGAGAGGGAGGTAAGAATGATAGTCAATGAAACAAGGAAAAGGGGTAAAAAAGTTGGTAAATAGGTAGACAGGGGAAATATATTGATAATGAGGAAACATAAAGGGCATTGAAATAAAAAATGGGCGAAATAAGGTATACGACATTAACTACAAGAGTTCCATTATTTAATCTTAACGAGCAGTAGAAGATGTATTTCCCTCGTCTTCAGAAGAATATAAAACAGCTTGCAATGTTATCAATATGACACACATTTTATGGATGATATCTCACCAGAATCAGTACACTTCTTTTCATGCATATATGATCACATCGGTGTAGATGAGTGACGAATCTAGCACCAGATCTTCCCTGAAACAACTAATCATTTATTATTGGGGTTATTGGTATGATATAATACCTTGATAGGGAGAATGTGATTAATCTCGTGAGGTACTTTTGAATCTCCATACAATCATTCTCTACGAGCATCTTCATATATTGACGAAATGCTACAATTCAACTATTCATATAGTAAATACAACTTGCTATAATTGGAACAAATGCCTGTTGTGCATGAACATGTCTTCCTCGACATAAAGTTGTTCTGTGAGGAGAACGAAACTTCTTGGACCATAGATATGTTGTCCACTATATAATAATTGTGGCGAGCAATAAGATTGAGTAGCTTCTATCATACCATTAGTCCATACAAACCATCTATAAGTACTATACCATTGGATATAATAATCAAAGAGAATACTCACGTTATTGATAAAGTAATCAATATTCCTTATAAAGTGATCAGAATAGATCTACCAGGTCGACTTCTTCTACGCCTCATTCTCATTCTAACTCCTCTATCATTAATCGACAATCTTTATATCCTCGTTAATTGTCTCTTCTGTGATGAATGTTGTTGGATTGATGGGTTGGACTATCTGGAATCATAATTTATAGCCGCTTTACACTGGTGTTTGAATCCATGATTGATCACAGATAATTTGTGCATGTTCACCGAAGATCCATGCATGCTCACGAATCACGGATATTCCATGCATGATCATGCGCGGAATCATGCATGATTATGCTTGTATTCGTGAGCATACAGGGATTTCAACACCAGAGTAAGTATTGCACGGAATAATAAGTGAGATGATGAAAATACATGATTAAGAGAGAATAAATAACGTGAATATGACATACAACGTGTGTGAAAGTTACAACCACTCGATTGTATCAGAATACACAAAAGTATTATTAAAACAAAACACATTTAAATCAAAAAAAGTTAAAATGAAAGTTAAATTCAATTTCGAATCGAGAATGCGCAGCGCGACCGCAACGTGCTGTACGCTAGGTCACCTTCGTGATTTGAAACATTTTCAAGGCTATTCTTAGCTTTCCGTTGAAAAACACGGTGTGACACACCGACCGGCGGAATGGTAGAGACGCAGAGTAGGCGGAAGTTTAAAATTTTAGGAGGTACCGTATACCGGAAGCCAAAACCGTAGTTCGTGATCGCAAAGGCAATTTCTGTGTGAGACCTTTTCAAATAAATACCGTAGTTCGTGATCGCTAAGGCAATTTCTGTGTGAGACCTTTGAAATTATCACGCATAAACCCTGACTTTTGTAAAACAAATACCCTGAAACAGGCACAATTTTTTTTAAAATATTTTTTCCTGATTTTTGTAAGAGAATCTTGCGATTCAGGGTGCATCAAGTGCTAGAGCACCAGACGGCACGAGAGAGGCGAGAGTGCAGACACGCCAGACATTCGGTCATTTCTAATTTTTCCGCCGGTCGCTTTCTCTTGTTCTGTCACACCGTGAAAAAGTTTAGGAAAGCCATCAAAAAGTTAAGATGCCTTAACTTTTTGTAGCTTTTTCGAAGCTGTGGCTGCAAAATGCATTTTTTTCACCTTTTTGGTACCATTTTGCCTTCTCTTAGCTGCAAAATGCATTCGACTGTGTGCCTGAGCCGCAACGATTATCATGGGATAGAATGTTAATATTGCATGGAAATTAGCGTACGTGACACTGGAAAGTGAGAGAGTCAAGTATGCAAATCGGAAAGGTACTCTCTACTTGCATGAAAAGTTGTACTTTCAATGCGCATAACAAGCTTCAAACAGATCATCACGCAATATGAAATGTGTCGTTCAGTTCGTGTGATAAATCTCTATCATTCTACCCGAACAGTCTTGTTACGAAAAAACTCGAGGGTCTCCATCTTTAAAATGTGTGGCCTAGCCATTAGATTATTTCTAGACTTGGAATCCATTACTCCAATTTGTTTAATTTTCCCTTTTTTGCTTTCTTATTACCTATTTTATAGCTAATCCTGATAGATTACGAGTGTGAAAAATGTTTGAAATGAATCTCGTATTAAACAATTGTGATTTCATCTAAATTATTCCCCTGTTCCTAATATTACATTCCTCTTACAAATATATTATTAATACATTCCTAACTCCACATATTTCCCATAATGTACTTTCATTTTGTAATTTCATTTCATTGCATTTTTTAAAAGTAGTTTTCATCTTAATTTGCATGTTTCTTTTTTGTTGTTTAGTAATAAGTTTACAGGGAAATTTCGTTCCCGAAAAAAATCCCGGACCATTTCCAGTCCACCCTGATTTATATTAATCAATAAATCGATATATAATAATATTCAGCTCAATACATTTATCGTATGAGAATTAGAAGAACGTGACCGAGTACATGGGTTATGGTAGCTAGTCCACGATAACCCTCCTACAATAATCCGCATATGGGTACGGTAGCTGTGCAGGTAGTCTACATAGGCACAGCAAAGGTCTCCATGCGGCCGGTTTTCGGATCAACGTCAGCGTACGTGTGGTAATGCTTGACGAGTTGGAGAATCGAAGGGAACTGAAATATTTGATTTATTAGGAGATTTTCGGGTTACGGTATCGTTGGTCGAAATATTGATTAATAATGATCGGCTTTCACACGTGAGGCATATGGCACCCAGCGGACTATTTTAGGTACTATAGCTTTAATTATGGTTACTGTAGCACTAAGCGAATCGATAATATACAGCAATCCATACCGTTCTTGTATTCTCTTGGTCGTCCTGCGCGACGAGAAAGTACTTCTCTCCGTTGACTTCGACGCGCTGTACGGCGAAGTGGTAGATCTGAACGGTTTTGGGTCTCGAACGGAAAACAAGGATTACGGTAGATTTTATAAATCGATTACCTTGCCAGTATAGCTCATATAGGCAAGCTTGAGATCAATCGTCAACGGGATAGCCTGGCCCGACGGCTTCTCGTAGTAGATGAAGAAGTCACCTTCTCTGGAATTTAGAAAGATCAAAGATCAAAGAGGGCGGAGTCAGGAGCTTACTTAAGCTTCTTCTCCACTCTTCGCTTTGAGCACACTCCGGCGTAATGATGATTGATGTCGTCATCGATTGTCATAGTAGACTGTAAGCGGATTACGGTATGAGTACTGTGGATACGATCATGGGTTACGGTATTGCTACTATCTTTTGGCTTACTGTGCACGACTACATGTACGATTTTGGTTATGGTTGGAAATGTTAACAGAATAATACTGCCGATACTGTAATGGGTTACGGTAATCTCGACGTATTCTGTAGCTACCGTTCTGGTAATAGAGCATTACTGTAGGTATGGTTTACGGTAGGTTCAAAGGAATAATATACTGTGGCTGCCGTACCACTACTGAGATGGTCGATGGACTGTTTCCGGTACTTCCCTTTCGGTCTTCAGAACTGTCTCTGCGACGCAGTTCGGATTTCTGAAATAATTTCGGTTGAACTGACGCGTACTAAGTTGTTTTTTTTCTTTTCTTAAAAGATCATCTGTAGTAAATACTCACCCTCTCCTCGATAGTATTTGGATACGACGGCGATACTTTCTTCCCCTCCGATGCCTTGTTCACGGGTGCCACTGGTATGTCTCTCTTCTCATTCTCGTATACCGTCTGAAATAGAAATATTATTAGCTCCGCCCATTTTCATATTTTCTTTTTCATATTTTCGCTCTTACCGATTCTGCCGAATGGTCGAGACAAATGTACTGAGCGCTCTGAAATCATTGATTGATTCGAAGTCGGATGAAAATTCTCAGAAGACACAAACCTTCTGTGCGCGTTCGTATTCACTGGGTGTGTTGACGTTCTGAAAGAGTTGATCTTTGAACTTTGATGTTATTGAGGTTGTGATCTTTGATCTTTAATTTAATTGGACATTTTTTTCTTGATCTTTAAAGGGGCCGACACCTTTGTCAACGGTCTCTTCAACACTCTACGCTCTCTCGTTGTCAGATGTGTGCGATGTAGAGCACATTGAGTGAGACCACCCTCCCTTTAATATTAAAAGACCGTGATTTGAGCTCTCATTCTCGGTTGCCAATTCGTTGGCAAATTTCATTATGAGCAGATGATAAAAATTGCAAACTAATGGGCAATTGCGATCATTCCCTTGTTAGTGATCTTTGATCTTTGATCTTTGAGCTCACCAGATCAGCATATCGTCTGCCCTTGTAACTACAAATACGTGATGTCGATTGATCGCGAGCTTCGGGAGTATCGCACCGACGCTGAAATCAATAGATATGCATGAGGCTCCGCCCATTTAGGTCCAGCCCCTTTCTGACTCCGCCTACTTGCCTGAATCTTGACCTTCTGTGGCCACTTCACATTGCGACGGTAGTTGATCTGCAAATGATCTTTGAACTTTGAACTTTAATCCTCTGTACCAGTTCTCCTAGACTGTTCTCCTCCACTTGGTAGGAGGGCAGGTCCGAACTGATCGTATTCAAGCTGGATTTAGAGCTGGTTGTCTTCCTGGAAGTGGATCACGGTAGATTCAAAGATCAAAGATCAAAGATTAAAGATCAAAGAGCAAACGCACCAGCCATTGCTACGCGATGACCGAGTGGACACTGATACAGAGAAGTCAGCCATGCTCTCGTGGGAATAATGGCCAAAATGAAATGGAAAATGGAAGAAAATGAAGGAATTGTTAATGTTGCAAATCATATCGCAAGTTTTTTGCAGAAATGGCTATCAATATAGTCTGACAAGATTTTGAAGGCACACCCCAAGCTAATTTTACTCTCCGCATTGGCAATACTCTCTCGCAGACAAAGAAAACGAGAGAGTGTGGCCAGAGCGGAGAGTTTCGAATTAGCTTGGGGTGTCGCTTTAAGGATTACGGTAGTGCATGCTTCTTTTCAGGATTACAATAGTTCTTCTTCGAACTGTAAATAAGTAGAACAGATCAGAACAGAAATACACGTTATCAAGATTAATTATGCAGTGTTTCCACTTGTGAATCTGAAGTGTCATAAAAGGGAATCTTCTTTCTTTTATTATTCTTCTTTCATCTCCTTATGAGCAGCTATTTTGATGGACTTGTTCACTATCCGAGCCGCTACACTTTGATATTTTCGAATAGTCAGCGTCGAGAAAATCGGGAATGCAGTAATCAAGTATAAATGAAACACAACTCACAGCGTTCTCATGACTTTCAAAGCAAGAACGACCGCTCAACATACAAACTCTCTCGAATACAATGGTCTCTTCTTTGTCTTGCTTTGGAAGAAAAATGGCTTGGACCAGAATACTGTGAACTGTAATCTTGTAAAGAGGAAAAACTACTGTAATCCTAAAATAAACAAAATATCAATGGGTTTGAAAAAATCAGCGGTAATTAGGTAGATATGAAGACATCTTTCTCTGTTGCTCTGTCTCTCTTCTTCATTCATGATTTGTAAGCCCCCCTTTTTCCATTCCAAAAAGGTAAGCCATTAAGACATTCCAGAAAAGATTACAAGATATTATTATAATATTTGATCGTTCTTTGATCAGAGTAGAGAGTGTAGAAATGCAAGAGGGTACCGACAGAGTGAGAGAGTATGTATTAATGAGAGAGTGCAGGGAAAGAAAGACAATGATCTAGCATCGATATTGTTTATCTGCCTTGGTTCCCTCTATTCCCTGTCGTTTCCCTCCGTTTTCAGTTTGGATCACGTGTCACCATTCCTAACTTTGTGTTGTTCGATCAATATTCGACGTCTCTATCTCGATGTCTTCTTCTCTTTCTCCTCTCCGACCTTATCCTCTGGCAACGATCACGCGCTCACCCCTTTTCTGGTATCCCTCAACGACTCTCGTTAGTGTCCAAATCGTGACCTCACAAAAAGAAGAGAGACTCCTCTTATGTTCATCCCCAATTTGGCGGCCAATCGATCATTCATTTCTCAATCTTCATTGTCGCATTTCTTTGTCATCATCGTCCATGACGTCATCATGAATGAGGAAAACATAAATTCTTTGTTCAAAAGTAGCAAAAAGAAAAGAAAAAAGGAGACAATTCTATGCTTAAGCTTACTCTCACATGTTTTTCTCTTCGTAGCTTTTGAATATCACAGAAGAAAAACTCTTTCTAGTATTGTTGACAAAGATAAAATCAAAATCATTGAATCTATCATAATCATAATTTTTCATCGATCACGTCGTCACTAGAAGAGCTTCCTCGTCGTCAATAGTGAGCTACTCGATGGACTTCTGAAGATAATGGACATTGCACCAGCTGTACCGTCGACTTCGATCGTCTGTTCTCTAACACGGTGTGACACACCGACCGGCGGAATGGTTAGAGACGCAGAGTTTTAGGGAGCTACCGTGTTCTGAGAGCCAAAAACGCTGCTAAGGCATTTCTGTGTAAGAGTTCACTGATTTCAATAAATTCCAAATTTTCGCAATCAATTTTCTCGGGATTTTCTTTGTTTTCTTTGATTTATTTTGCTTCCGTAGATATATGAATCATGTATTACCCAAGTTTGAAGTAATTTTGTCACCGATGATTTTTTAAATACGCGAAACGTCTCTGACCGATAAAGATTATGACGAACTCTTCATAATCTATGGCATAATCAAGGACAACATTTTCAGACTATAAACACTGTGAAAATAGCTTACTTTAATAGGTAATAATGACTATAATAAATAAAAAAATGTTATTAGTTTTTCAAGCTGATAAAACAAGCTGTATTTATCCTGAAAGTTGATTACAAAGTTTAAAACATTTACAAAAATAATTTAAAAATTAGAAAAATAAAAATGTTTAAAATAAATATAAATTTTAAATTCCCTCCTTGGAGATAATTACCCTGAATCACGGACAATTCCTCACTTTTGTAGAAAAAATACCCTGAAACAGGCACAAACCCTGAATTTTGTAAGAGAATCTTGCGATTCAGGGTGCATCAGGGGCTAGAGCGCCAGACGGCACGAGAGAGGCTAGAGTGCAGACACGCCAGACATTCGGTCATTTCTAATTTTTCCGCCGGTCGCTTTCTCTTGTTCTGTCACACCGTGCACTTTTCAATGTTTTCAAGTCATTGTTTCATATTTCATTATTCAATTCATATTTTCTAGTTGCTCGATCGAACGCTTATGTGTTTCCCTCATTTTCATCGTTGGCTGCACCAGTTTTGATCAGTATGCGGAGTGGAAAAGTTGCTACAAGCGAACTGAGTTAGCTGCTTTCTAATACGTCCCTTATCATTCTTATTTTCGGTGTTATTGCAATCAATAATCATCCAATTTACATTTTTTACTGTTCAGGCGCGCGTCATCGTTTACAAGGACACTAGAATTCAATTGGTCATCATGTGTTGATCAGGAGAGGATCTTTTTCATTCCTATATTCTACTCGAAGCAGTTCAGATAAGTGTCCATACTGAATTATTTCTGTAAGAATTGAATGGGAAGTTGCTTGTGGTCCTCTTTTATAGGTTTTGAACGTGTTCTGGACGGATGCTGAGTCTTCAGCTGTAGTTGAAGCTGCTCATTTCTTCTTCCGATGCCGTGCTTAAGGTATTCTTTCATGATTGTATGCATTATTCTAGAATAGATCAAATGATTATTACGATTTTGACGTGTTTTTTGTTTACCATATGTTTACAAGTTGTGCAGTGATATTGATTGTGTAATATGCCATCTAATTACTTTTAATTAACAAATAATAATAGCAATTCCAGATGCCTGCTTCTGCTCTTCTTCATCATTCGTCATGTCTATATCATGTTAATTATATTTCCGAGGCAATAAAGTCATCGTTATCGAATAACAGTATTACAACTACAACATATTTATACGACAATGATATTTAAAAAAAAAACAAGTCAATGTGGTAGAAGGAATGATGGCGTAGAAAGATCTTGAGAACACCACCGTCTGTAATTGAACATGGATTATCGACAAGAACAATAATGACAAAGTTTAAAATGGAAAAGAACCCATCCCCGTGTGATAGATATAACACAATAAATCGCGCTATTTCGATAAAATTATAGATATTTTAAATGCGAACGTTCGACCCCTCTTGCTGTAGCTTTGTGATGTATACAATCATGAAAGAATACCTTAAGCACGGCATCGGAAGAAGAAATGAGCAGCTTCAACTACAGCTGAAGACTCAGCATCCGTCCAGAACACGTTCAAAACCTATAAAAGAGGACCACAAGCAACTTCCCATTCAATTCTTACAGAAATAATTCAGTATGGACACTTATCTGAACTGCTTCGAGTAGAATATAGGAATGAAAAAGATCCTCTCCTGATCAACACATGATGACCAATTGAATTCTAGTGTCCTTGTAAACGATGACGCGCGCCTGAACAGTAAAAAATGTAAATTGGATGATTATTGATTGCAATAACACCGAAAATAAGAATGATAAGGGACGTATTAGAAAGCAGCTAACTCAGTTCGCTTGTAGCAACTTTTCCACTCCGCATACTGATCAAAACTGGTGCAGCCAACGATGAAAATGAGGGAAACACATAAGCGTTCGATCGAGCAACTAGAAAATATGAATTGAATAATGAAATATGAAACAATGACTTGAAAACATTGAAAAGTGTGAAACGACAGCTCCAAAACGACTGGTGAACCGGGCTACTGAGCCGTCAAATGCGAAAGTTGGAAGAAATATTTTACCGTATTTCTTGCAATATTTTGTTATCTTGAACTGATTATTCCAACTGTTTGAGATTTAGAATTTACAAGTAATCGCCGAAATCTCCGTGAATACTGCATATTATTGATTTATTTCCGTGATATAAAGCAATTCGGGCAATTAGAAAAATATGAAAAGAAGCAAAAATGACGAAAATGCCGTAGAAGGCCCAACTCGGGTTAGCTTGTGAAAAGTTCAAGCAGCTTCAAGCTGCTTGAAAACTGGGTGACAGATTTTTGAGCGTACGATATTTTTTTTCCGCTTTCAAGAAGAGAGTAGTTTTCGCTGTGGCGTTCGGCATGAGTTGGGTTCATGGAAAATCACACACAGGGAAAATTTCACTTCGTGCGTCATAATTGGGCACTCCTTCAGCATTGCGGGAATATTATCCCGAGAATATTTTTCTTGAAAATTTTCCCTGATACCTTCCTCCTCATGACAAAAAACGTTGCAGGAACTTTCGATGAGTATATTCTTCGTGTATAAGAGATGTCCTGGGACATCAAATTTTAATAATAATGACCAATCGGTTTGGCCAAACTGAAATATCGATTGTGCACAACGTCGCTTGCACCAATGAGTTACGACAGCGACAGATCCGGTGAAAAGTTATTTAGATGTGTTATATCGTTTATTTTAAAATTTTGAATTTATGGTAGGCATTTCACAATAACTATCATAAATATAAGAATAAAAGTTAGTTCACGATTCATGACCATCTTATGGGACCAATGTCGCATACTATACGCTGCATATTGAGAGCGAACATACTAAGACATAATAACAAATAAAGCGAGTGCATTAGAGATTGACTCGTCTTTTGCTGGTCCCTTTTGGGAATTGACCTTTCCTGCCACTAGAAATGAGCGTCCGAGATCTTATCTACTAGACCATTGGTCCCTATTAGTGGTCATGTCAAACGATCGACATATACTCACTTACGCCTTTTGCGGAGACTATATTTATATAATGATTCAGACTCCGCCCATTTAACCTCGCGGGCTTGGACACCATATACCAATGCGGGTACATCTCAAAATCTTTATTATTTCCTCAAAAGAGAACAGCAGGAAGTCTTCGTAAGCGGAAGAACAAGACGAACAAGTGGAGACGGAAACGTCCTTCCTTTTTCATCTTCCCTCAATCCAGACGCACTCCGAGTAGATTATGCAGAGATGACGAAGAGCTTCAGATGACGTCATAGACCTTCTGATGATGACAAAACCAAGATTCCACCTCAAGAATGATAAATTACAATAGGTTCAACGATGTGACCACGCACTGTCAATGCTCTGAAAAAGAAAAAGGTTCTGAACAGTGAAGAGGACGTTGATAAAGATCTAGCGTTAAAAAACGTACAAATATTCCGGCAAGTGAACTGTTCAAAAGTAACAAAAACTAGATAACTTTCTGCGTTTTAATCAACCATCCAGTTTCGCTTTTTTACAAATTTTCTCTTCGCTACATCTTTGATGATTTTCGCAGGACTGCAAAAGAAAAAAAATGCCTTTTCAGAATATCGATCCCCCTCAAGGGCATATCCTTGTGCTGTATTTATCAAAGTTCAAAATGAAAAAAAAAGAACTTTTGTAAGAGAAAATGAATGGACAAGATCGGTTACGTGAATCACTTCATTATCAGATATCGCCAAGTGGCTGTTGCTCTGGTATTTTGCCACTTAAAGTCTACTTAAACTACGTCACAGACTTTAAGTAGACTTTAAGTAAACTTTAAGTGAAAGAACATTTGACGAAATGCATTACAGTATGCCACACCACTTTAAGTAGACTTACGTCTCACTTTAAGTTTACTTAAAGTCTACTTAAAGTGGGAAAGTTTAAAGAAGGGGACCCATGAGTTGGCATGACTGACTCCCGCCACGATAAGCATGTTGAAAATTGATTATATTATATGGTAATTGGAGTAAGGCACAATGAGAAAATGAGAGAGTCAAGTATGCAAATCCGATGGGCGCTCTCTACATGCCTTGAAAGCTGTACTTTAAATGCGCATAGTGAGCTTTAAACATATTGGGAATCAATATCAGATATGTCTTTCGATTCGTTTGATGAATCTCTATCATACTATCCGAACAGTCTTATTACGAAAAAACTCATGGGTCTCCATCTTTAAGTGGCAAAATACCAGAGTGTAAATAAAAAAAACCAAAGCATGAAGCATTTGTCACTCGCTTATCATTATTTGTCACTTTTCTTTTCGTATCTATGTATAATGATAAAAATATAGGTCTATGTACGTTATGTGAACCATATCACTATAATGCAAGCATGAAATATTATCTCACTTTGTTTGATCTATTACTAGCATTTTTCGTGTGTTTGAACACGACAGAGAGCTCCTACCGTCAAAACGAAGGAAAGCGATACATTGAAAGTAAATGTAGGAGATTTTGCCATATTAAAATGATGAAAAAATCAATGAGTTGTTGGACGCGTGGATAGAAGAAATTGGAATTAAAGAAAAGGCAAAGGCCTGGCCGAGACATTTTAACAGTTTTTAAATATAATACAAACTGGCATACTCATGGTAATGGTACAAACCGTCATTCAATGCACACGAAGTCCTGCGGGTGATCACTGCATATCCAGTGATAATTCAGGAACTGTTGAGAAAATAATAATAATAATAATAATGTTATTTTATACCTTCATTTGAACACATCGGGGAAAGGAAATATCTGTTTGATAAGTCTTGTGAAGGATTTCCGTCACCGAATGGGGGGAAATGAAGAGGCGCGGATGGATGATAAAGAGAATACCTTATCAAATAGGGATCTCTTGTAGTATAATATCAAATCAAATAGGCAAATACTGTAGTGGCCTTGTTTCTTGTCTATTCATTTTCTATTGTCTCTAATCGTTGTATGATTCATTATAAGGACTTTAGTATAAAATCAAATCAAATAGGCAAATACTGTAGTGGCCTTGTTGCAAAAGAAAACTGTGCCCGCAGAGAGCTTATTCACTTTTTCTAGTTTCTTGTCTATTCATTTTCTATTGTCTCTAACCGTTGTATGATTCATTATAAGGACTTTATTATCATTGAAATGTCATTAATACTTCTATATAAAAGAGTTAATAAACTCATCATAATAGACTGTCTTCTATTTTTATTCCACTTGTTTCTTCGCTCCAATCATCTTAGGATTCTTTTAAAGGCATACCCAAGCTTATTTGAAACTCTCCACTCTGATCCGACACACACACCCACTCTCTGGCTTTCTTTGTCTACGAGAGAGTGTTGCCAGAGCGGAGATTATGTGTGCCTTTAACAAAATATCTCTACTCAAAGGAATAAGTCATTACGAACTGCAATCCGTGAAAGTACTCATCTTATTCAATTACCCTTATGGGTAGACTTTTCTCTGTGAATTATGCGCGTGTTCAGATCATTTTGACGACAATACAATGACTCTAATTAATTGTAGGTATGAAGTGCCTAGTTCTTCTCTTGACCCTTTTGGGTCTCACTGTTGCTTCTGTTCACCAGATGAAACTTCACCGAAGGGTACATACTTTCATCGATAATTAACTAACCAAAATAACATTTTGAGAAGATTGTTTTTTTTTCTTGTGGAAATTACGTGTTAGAAGATCGAAACTAATCTTTTGAAAATATTCCGGAGTGATTTTGTGTTATTTTTGGGGAAAAATCCATATATGCAACCATGCATATATGCGCCCCCGCAAGTGGTATTTAAGGATTGTGATCGAGCGGAACTGTACAGATAAGAAACTAGAAGGGAAAAGAAGATCAATTATCAATGAGCTACATAGAGTATACTAAATAGACTAATTATTCTGCTTAGGATTCTCTTCGGAAGAGACTAGCTGCTGCTGGAAAATGGGAAGAGTATTTCTCAACCAAGAATGTTCTTAGAGCAGGAAGAACATCTTTCGCTGCTGGATTCCCCCAATCGGTAACACAAGTTGTCTAAGTTTACTGAATATGATACAGTATATCTATAGGTCAATGATTATGATGATGCTGAGTACGTCGGAAACATTACTATCGGAACTCCCGGACAGGTTTTCGAGGTATGAATTTGATAGATTAAGTAATCCATTATATGAAATTAACTGACGGATGAAATTATTGATGTTAAGGTAATCCTCAGTACCGGATCATCTAACCTTTGGATTCCTGATTCAACCTGCCCTGGAGGACCGTAAGTAATAGAATAATCGACTCACATTGATGAATATCTTTAAGTACACAGCCTTGTTCTGGTAAGCATCAGTTCGACAGCTCGAAGTCTTCAACCTGCGTAAAGGACGGAAAGGCTTTCACTATCTCATATGGAAATGGAACAGCTAAGGGAATCTAAGGAAAGGATACTGTTAGAGTAAGTTTAGCTTTATCAATCATCATGATCTAATGTATCTATGTAATATAGTTCGGAGTTGACTCCTCTGCCCTAACTGTGCCCGGATGTACCTTCGGACAGGCTACCAGTATTCGTTTCTTCGAGAATGAAACCATTGATGGAATCCTTGGTCTTGCCTTCCAATCTCTTGCTATTAAAACGCGCTCTCCATAAGAGCGGTGAGGGTATGGCACAATGTTTCAAAATCGTCCTAGGCGACTCATATTTGATGGTTGGAGTCCCTAGGGGCGGTATACGCTTCAGACAAAAAATTGACCCCAATTATCGATTTTTGATCTACCAAAAGTCGAAAATTGAAAGTGTGATTTCCATGGCTTGTTATATACCATTCGATAGAGGATTCAAAGTTATACAAGAATACTAAGTTTCATAAATTTTCATAACTCAGTGTTCGAGAAATATCCGATTTTCTAATTTTTGACTTGGTTTTTTTGTTTTGATCTCATGGCTTACCATGTTACCACCATTTCCCATTCCTGGATTTTTGATATGTTGTGTAAAAATGGATGCGCTATCCGAATATCACACTTATTTGGGCCAGCTACAAACCGCTGACAGTGATATCATGCGACAAACGCCTCACTTTTAGCGCCCGAACGCCGACGCAGGTTCGAATCCCGGCACAGACATAAACTTTTGCAAATTTTTTTTCGCCTTAAATTTAACTCTAAATTATATTTTCATGTGTTTTATCGTCTTTTCACTAATTTATTGTGCGAAATGACCACAGGCATTACCAGAAATACTAAAAAAATCTTGTAACTGATACAGTATCGGAAAAAAGTCATGGGACGAACGAAAATAACGGTTTTTCGTCAGTGATACTTCTTTTAAAATGTCTTTTTTGTTATTATCTGTTAAAAGGAGATAAATATACATTGAAACTCGTTAAACATCTCGGTTTTCGCAAAATGTTTGAAAAATTGTAGACAAAGATCAAAGATCAAAGTACAATGATCAGAGACCAAAGTTCAGCAATAGAGTAAAAACTTCTGTAACTTTTATTTATAGTTTCATCTGTGTGTTTTCACTGATTTATTGCACGAAATATATATATATATATATATATATATATATATATATATATATATATATATATATATATATATATTTTATCATCGTGCGTATGCACGAAACGAGACAAATGATGGTAACGAGAGATAAGGTTTCAAAAATATCAAAAATATGTCTGACTGATATAGATTTGCATAGGGGACTTGGTCGGATGGTATGCGAGGGTTGGAAGGGACTCTCCCAGGACACAATGGACCTCTCTTAGACGAGGCTCGGGAAGTGTGCAGTGAGGATACGTGCATGTGCGAGGCTGTACCAAGTGGAGGATAGTGTATGTGGTGAGGCTGCTGATAGACGTCGTCCTTGAGAATAACCAAGACCAAGGGTCTACTGGGAGAGACAACGACGACTGATTTATGTGGAATGGTGGGAGCTAATGGAAAGGAAAAATAAACAAACGAAATGTATATACTACTCGCATAGGTGGTCAGACATGGCGAGATGAGAGACGATATCAATAATTAGATAGGATAAGAGAGAAGAGGGAAGAAATAGACGTAAAAGATAGGTAGACTTTATACTCTCTCTCACTTCTTTTCTTTAAGTATACAAAAAGGCCAAAATGGAAAGCACTATCACAAATAAGATGTAGAGGTGTAGTCATCATGGAGTGAGTGCTAAAGCAACAATTAGTGCTGAAAACATAGATCATCATGATTTTTTGAAATAACCATAAACATTATCAGAAATCTTAAAACTAATACAGTATCGACAAAGAAAGACATGGGACGCTTTTTCATTTTTTTTTGTTGTAATTTTTGATTTAGGAAAGCAATTGGGCTGATATTTTGTGTCAATGTACGCAACTCATCAAAGAATTCAAGCATGATGTGTTGGTGTAACTTTGTTAACTGTTGTGTAATATTGACGCAATCTACGCACACTTTTGACAACTTATACTTCTTTAGTGAAAATGCCCTGTTCTTCTGAAACATTGTGAGAGTGGAGGCAACCACTAGGAAATTTCGAAATGGCTATGGCTCCGATTTAAACCCGCAGATGGGTTGCAAATTTGAGCTTGAAAACAAAAAAATTACCCCAATAGAAAAACAAACCTGTGCAAACCCTGCGTCCACCTCAATCTCTCCTTCTCC
Organism: Parapristionchus giblindavisi; assembly: GCA_943737045.1. Classification (NCBI taxonomy): domain Eukaryota; kingdom Metazoa; phylum Nematoda; class Chromadorea; order Rhabditida; family Diplogasteridae; genus Parapristionchus; species Parapristionchus giblindavisi. The sequence goes on along the minus strand of CALSFV010000028.1, from coordinate 583,605 downwards.
CCCTCTATCTTTCTCTTGATCTCCCTCTCCCTCTGCCCTCCCTATCCCTCATCAAAATTAAGCAAGTGGGTTAGAGTAATGCCGCAAAAGAAAACTTTGTCCGCTTAGTGCTTAATCGCGCCCTACTAGTTTATCCTTAGATTATGGTAGTCATAGCTCTTTATTCGCTCGCAGGGCATGAAAAACATTTTTTATGGGAGGAATGATTTTGAGATCCTACCGCTCAAAGGGTAGGTCTCTTAAAATTATGGCTTCTCATCAGGTAGCTTTGTAATGTATCATATATTTATTTCCCTTATTTTTGTTTTGTTCAAATAACTTTCAGATCCATAGCAAACGTTCTGCTGAGGTCTACTCGGTTACAGCGGGTACGCTTAAACTTGCTCTTTCTCTCCCTCGCAGCTCCCCTCCCTGCGCCTCTTATGATGAAATCTCTTTTTACAGCTATTATATATGCTAGAGATGCTCACAAAAGTTTTTACTCTATTGCTGAACCTTGGTCTCTGATCATTGTACTTTGATCTTTGATCTTTGTCTACAATTTTTCAAACATTTTGCGAAAACCGAGATGTTTAACGAGTTTCAATGTATATTTATCTCCTTTTAACAGATAATAACAAAAAAGACATTTTAAAAGAATTATCACTGACGAAAAACCGTTATTTTCGTTCGTCCCATGACTTTTTTCCGATACTGTATCAGTTATAAGATTTTTTAGTATTTCTGGTAATGCCTGTGGTCATTTCGCACAATAAATTAGTGAAAAGACGATAAAACACATGAAAATATAATTTAGAGTTAAATTCAAGGCGAAAAAAAATTTGCAAAAGTTTATGTCTGTGCCGGGATTCGAACCTGCGTCGGCGTTCGGGCGCTAAAAGTGAGGCGTTTGTCGCATGATATCACTATCAGCGGTTTGTAGCTGGCCCAAATAAGTGTGATATTCGGATAGCGCATCCATTTTTACACAACATATCAAAAATCCAGGAATGGGAAATGGTGGTAACATGGTAAGCCATGAGATCAAAACAAAAAAATCAAGTCAAAAATTGGAAAATCGGATATTTCTCGAACAATGAGTAATGAAAATTTATGAAACTTGGTATTCTTGTATAACTTTGAATCCTCTATCGAATGGTGTATAACATGCCATGGAAATCACAATTTGATTTTTCGACTTTTGGTAGATCAAAATCGATAATTGGGGTCAATTTTTTGTCTGGCGCGTATACAGCCCCTAGGGACTCCAACCATCAAATATGAGTCGCCTAGGATGATTTTGAAACATTGTGCCATGCCCCCACCACCGCCCCTCCGCTGTTAGGGAGAATGCGTTTTAACAATGTCGAACCTCCATTCATTGAGGCTATTGATCAGAGTATGTTCAATACATTATATTTCATCTCATATTTATTTATTTATCAATCTAACCTTATACAGAAATAAACGAATTTTGATTGGAGGAACTAGAAATTAAGTAATATGGGAAGTCTTAACGTCTCATCTTATAGATCTGCTTGACCAACCTCTCTTCACTGTCTGGCTTGAGCGTGAGGGTCTTAAGGAGAACGTTGCCGGAGGAATCTTCACATACGGAGCTATTGACACCGAGAACTGTGGACCTATCATCAACTTTGAGCCCCTTTCATCAGCCACTTACTTTCAATTCAAGCTGCGTGATGCTTCTTTCGATGGCAGCAGTATTGCACAACCTGGAGGAATGGATGTTATCTCTGACACTTCAACATCTCTCATTGCTGCTCCTCACAGCGTTTCAGCCCTGTGGGGAGAGCGGAAATAGAATTTTTGGCAAGATGCCAATAATGCACATCAACTGAGGGGGCGGAGTCTCTCTCCTCCGCGCCCTTGCATGCGTCGCGTGTCGCGTCGCGTGTCTCTAACTGTCTGCAGTCTCTCTCGACTCTCTTTGTCTCTCTTTTTCTCTCGTTGCCTCGCTAAATTCCGCTCTCGAAACGCTGTGCTCCTCATGCCGCAGTTGAGAATTTCGCTCGTCATGCCGGAGCTGCATACGACGAAACTATTGGAATGTACACTCTATCATGCTCTGCTGTCATTCCTGATCTCGAACTTCTAATTGGAACTACGAAATACAGCATCTCCTACAAGAACTTGATCATCCCTGTAAGTCCATACAATACTACAAATATTGATTGATTATGCATTGTAGATCGATGGAGGACGATGTGCTTTTGCAATGGAAGAATTGAAAGGAACAGCTTTCGGTCCTTCATGGATACTAGGAGATCCCTTCATCAGAGAATACTGTCAGATCTACGATGTTGGAAAGAAGAGAATGGGATTCGCTAAGTCTCTCCAGAAGTAAATCATTATATGTTGAATGTCTTATATAATGTTATAATAAATATTTGTTCGAGTGTAGTCTAAACATCTCACTGTTTATCGTCCGTATCTAATTCAACTGCTTATTTGGTACGAGTCGCAATGGCTTTTCTACGTTTATTGAGAGAGCGCAAGCGCAATTTTATGTAGATCCGAGAGATGAGAAAAAATACATTTTCGAAATTTTTCAAAATTCAACCGGTCGGGCTCATACTACAGGGGAGGGGGGGTCAGGTTTTGTATCTCTCATGGGCTATTATATCGGCCAAGTCAAGGGCCTGCAGCTTCAATGTACACAGAGTTATGACATTTTTTGCTCAATTTTAGGTGTGTCGGGAAAAAAAACAAAAAAAATATTTTCAAAATGCTTTCCAGTGAAACAGCAATGCTTCTTGTGCATTTCGATGTTGACATAAAAATTTTTGGAATTAAATTAACAATATTATAATAATAGATGTACCGGTATAGGTTTGCATGCACGTAAAATGTAACTTATTTTAAAGAAATATGTAGGTTAGTTAAATTGTGCCTTATGGTGTTTCGGCCGCTATGCCGAATAAAATCGCGTATTACTAGATAGATTTTCGCGGAAATCTTTAATAAAAACTAAACGACGTCGGCGACTAATTGTGATCACGCGGGAATGTGAGTTGTAGTAAGGGATATAGGAGTGTAGTATATACCTTCTATAAGTTTCTTTCATCATCGATGCAGCGTGAACTACGCCTGGGAGTTTATGGCAGCGTCCCCGAGGTTCGTAGCCAGTTCAATTGAAATTTCAATAGATTTTAATAATAATAATAATAATAATAATAATAATAATAATAATAATAATAATAATAATAATAATAATAATAATAATAATAATAAAAATAATAATAATAATAATTTTTATTCTTTGAATAGAACACATCGGGGATGGGATATATCTAATATTATTTTAAATCAGCTATTGGCGTTTCACAGACCAAAAGCAATCCAATGTGCTAAAAAGTTAGCATACACCTACATAGTAATTTGAAATTCTCCATAAGCTCTCTGACGTCGGATATTCCTTTCACAACCTCATAGCCTCAGGTCTATCCGAACTGCTTCCGTTACCCGGAACGAGAGCGCACTCCGGGATGTCCGTATCCTGGATGGTGCATTGAGGTAAGCTTAGTAACTCGCAAAATTTATTGTTCTCTTGAAAATGCTTTGTGGAACGTTTTGCCTTTGGGGCGCCCTGTGTCAAAAATCACTCAGTCCGCCGTGTATCCTGTTATATACAATGGACAGGACACCACGCTGGCCGATTGATTTTTACACCGGGTACCTTGAGGGGAAAGATTCCAGTGTTTTTTTCCAAATGCAGACAGTATCGATGATCACGCAGTACCTCAATATCACTGTCGTACCGATTCTACTAGGATCAAGGTCGGTCGATAGTAGCGATGTTCGGTAATTTATTTGTTTAGTGTTAGTTTAAAAATGACATTATTGTGAGTTTGGCACACCCAACAAATGAGTTATTTGTCATATAGAAATTTGTGGAGCGATAGAAATATGTGACAGACGATTCAAAGTGATAAAGTTATAAGTTATAAAGCAAAGTTAATATCTAAACTTTCCTCAAATCAACAACAAACCCAGTAACGAAATGACATTTTGGAAATAGTCATGATGAGAAATAGTATATTAGACCATTTTACAGAACCGTCAAGGCCGATTGGGGCGATCTCTCCGCTGACAATCACACGTGGACTGGAGCACTTGGTTACATTCAACGAGGCGAAATCGACACCGTGTGCTTGCTGTTCCAGTCGGTGGAGATCAGAACTCAGTTCTTCGATCTGTCGACATCCATGACTACGGTAATCAATATCCTTTTTGACAACTGTAATCCATCTCTTATTATTCTTATTCTAATTCGCTATTCATAGCCTAACAGCAAATGAAATGACATGAGAGCATCGATATATGTCCGTAGCTAAGATAGCGGTTGGGTTTTGGATAGCGTAGCAGTTTGGGAACAAAAAGCGAATCTTGGAAGAATGGAGAATTATGTCTGAGGAAGTCTTATCTAGAATCAGGTCTTGGCTAGACATTGTCGATCTATTCTGGCAATAAAATGCCCCTCTTTGACCAATTCGTTTCTCTTGATAGTCATAATTACGAAAATTGTTCTTCGCAAACAATTCTCTTCAAAACACGGCAAGAATACTACAGAATGCCTTTCTTACCGTAATCACGTACCGTATACCGTAGGTTCGCTCGATATTCGTGACGAGAGAGCCACAGGAGGAGTTCAGTGAGTATGTGACGAAAGTGTTTCGCACGTTCGAGGTTCACCTTTGGGGACTGTTCTTTCTACTGATATTTGTACAAGTATGTGTTATTACCAAAAGTGTCTCTCTTTTTCTTTTCTCCATGATGTGATAAATTATTATTATTATTATTATAACTATTCAGACAGGTTGTATGATTGTTTGCCACTGGTTAGAAGGCGAAGTCATGGGTGTCTCGGTTTTCCGTCCTTTTCATCATGCATGGCAGAGCTTTCGCTTCTTCATGATTCAGCCCTATGGTAATCATCTTTTAAAGGTGGTGTAACACGAATATCTTCGTGAATAAACTGTGAAGACAGGATGTTAGCAAAAGTCATATAAGTCACCGCATACTATTTCTTTTATAATGATTCTGCGTATTGATCGGTATAATCATGAATGAAAGATGTTCAATAGTGCAGGGAATGGAGAAAGTGAGATGGGAAGGGGCCTAATGAGATGGCAAAGGTTTTTTGAGTGCCGGTCGCAAACTGAACATCAATCAACACACTTTTTACTTACAGTATACGTGAGGGGCTCATTCTAATCGTGGTAAGAACCAATCATTCTTTTCGTGGTTCCCCATCTTTAAAAGCTAAAATTAACAATCGATATCACAGTTTTGTTTACAAATGCGCACCTCGAGCTAATTTGAGACTCTCTGATCTGGCAACACTCTCTCGTAGACAATGAAAGCGAGATAGCATTGCCGGAGCAGAGAGCTTCGAATTAGCTCGGCGTGTTTTCAGGAAAATATCGTCGCCGAACTATCGGAGGAAATTTGCTGATGTCAATGTGCTCGTTGGCTACTCTTCTCGCGACTTCATTATATTCTGGTTAAAGATCAAAGATCGAAGACCAAAGATCATTAATCGATTCAGGCCTGCTACTGACGCGTCTGCTTGATCCGCCTCCGACGACACCATTCACGGATACGCCTTCGATGATAGCGGCAGTGGCCAGTGGAAAGTACAAGATGATTACCAATTACAATATGAATTGGTTAGTGATGAGACCCTTAAAGGCACACATCGTGTTTTGACTCTCTGCGCTCCGGCAACACTCTCGCGTAGACAAGACAGGCCAGAGAGCAAGGCCAGAGCGGAGAGTGTCAAAAGAGCTCGGGGTGTGCCATTAAGTTCTTATCCGAGGCTACTTTGAAACCTCCCTCTCGGTCGCCGCTCTCTCACTTTATACGAGAAAGTGGGGGAGAATTCCTGGCATGTTGTCTTTTCCTGTCACGATGGAATATGATGGAATAAAGAATAAGAATAAGCATGAGAATGTTGTAATCCTTTAAAAACGCAACCAAGCTAATCTGGCAATGATCTCTCGAGGACAAACAAAGAGAGAGAGAGCATTGCCAGAGCAGTGAGTTATGTACAAATTAGTCCCTTTAAAGTTAATCAAAGTTGTAAAAATACTTTACTAAAATATTCAATATCAGGTTCTTCGAGGAAATGCGTCATTCCAATTTAACTTACTTCAAACAACTCCGGGAGGCAAACTCTCACTCGGAAATAGTAGTAGTAAACTCGGTGGCTGAAGCTCTGACCAGAGTCGAAAACGAAAACCTCATCTACCCGACTCAAGGTTGATCTTTGATCTTTTATTGATTGATCTCTGATCTTCTGCATGGCTGATCTTTGATGTTTTATTCTTGATAACATTGACATTCAGAGGACTCCAACACTATGTTTGAAGCGACTAAGCGGTGTGGGCTTACATTCGTCAATAACAGTAAGGTTTTCGAAAAACTTGAATTACTTGAAACTTGAAAAAGAGAGCTAACGCTATTTTTCAATTTATGAGAGCTAACGCTAATTTTCAATTTATTGTCTTTCTGAGAACGACACAAAAACATGACAAACATTTTGAAATATCAAATATATTTGAATTAAAATACGACAATAATAAATAAAAAAAATACTTAAAAAATACTTTGAAAAAAATATTTATATTTCTGAAGCGATCAGTCCGCTCACTATGCACTTCGCATTCCGCAAGGGACATCCTCTATTGGGAGAATGGAATAGAGCCATGATCTACAATCAACCTTTCATGGTATGCATACGTGTATTATGATATTTGAATACTTCGATCCACCTAATCTAATTTTATGTAAGAACTAGAGATCATCCAATGAGAATGTGTTCTAAAATATGTAATATTGAGCGCATAAAAATCACTTGTTTCATTACCAGGGCTGTGCGGAAAAACTTTTTCGGAAAATTTCGGAAAACGGAAATTTTCCGAAATTTTTTCTCGGAAAATTCGGAAAATTTCGGAAAATCTAAATTCGCTTTAATACTCTAATTTTCCTATTTTTCCTCGATTTTTTGCATTATCGAGCTCCAGTAAATCACAACAGCAACACGGAACAACAAATCAAAAACTAAAGCTCATATCCAAGGATCGGAATGTTAATGACAAGGGACAGCAATTGGTGAAAATTCACTTTTTGAATGAAAATGAAGAATAAAACGAGTATTTCAGTATATGGGGAAAAATTTTCTCGAGTAGATGGTCTCCCGAATACCGTAATTATCGAAAAATTGTATTTTTTCTAGACAAAAAAAGATTCGGAAAAATTTCAAAAATTCGGAAAATTTTCGGACGGAAAAATTTTCCGATTTTTCTCGGAAAATTCGGAAAATCGGAAAATCGGAAAACGGAAAATGCACAGCCCTGGTACGAGAGCATCCGCTATGACTATTTCTTGTTTTGCGTAGTTCAGAAACTAGAAACTAGATTATGCGTGAGGAAGTAGAGAGGCAATCGAGAGTTAGTCGAGAGTCTTGGTATTTACATTGAGTTTGTCATTTTCTAATGCAAGTGCATTTAATACGGACAATAGTAGTAGATTGATTCTTTCTTCTCGAATAGAATTGTTAATTGTGGGTTTGAATGCAATATCATTATGGAAGATTCTCAGGTGAAAACCTTCGACAAATACATGAGAGATAATGCGTATCTCGCTAATCCACAAAGATGCAAGGGAATCGACACTACGGTAATGGTTTCTTCTCAATTAAAAACTGTTTCGTCGGTTAGAATCAGTTTGAAATTTTGAAGATAATAATTTAATAATTGAAAAAAATACTTATAATAACAATATCCACAACTTGAATTGAGCGCATCGGGCAATGGGATAGACATAGTCAGAAGGAACAGCTAATTCTCTGACAACGCTCTCTAGCAGACAAAGAAAACGAGAGAGCATTTCCAGAGTGTAGTTTCAAATTAGTTCTGGGGTATGGTATTCTTAAGCATAATCGACATGTGTTGCAGACTCGCACTGGAACTTCTCTATCGATGCAAGACGTCATGGGAGCATTCATTTTGTACATTGGTGAGTCGACTGATGATATGAAACGAATAATGTGATGAGGTCCCAAGGCGTACTTCTATCTTGAATATGATATGTGGTGGTGAAAAGAAAAATAGACGAATCTAGCATTGGAGAATAAGCTCTTTTTCTTCTATTTTCGTTACTTTTGAACAGAAAATCAAACAATTTCATTTATTTTTCTAACAAATATCGTTGTTTTGTTTTAGGGGCGGTGACAATCGGGATCGTAGCCATGATATTCGAAACCGTTTTCCATCGAATTCATATGAAAAAGAGGAATTGACAATGATAATTATATTTTTCTTAAATATTCATTGTTATTTATACTTATATTTATTTGATCAAGTGAATCACATAGTTGCCATTGGTAATGTAATAAATTGGGAGATGGTTTATTTTCTATTTCGCTTATCGCTCGGTTTATACAGGGATCATGGACGAATTAAGTTTTTACAGGGTGCGCCATAATTACCCGAACTGTTGTCTCCATATGAATCTCCCCTTGGAAATGTGACCTGAGTGATATGGTTCATGGTAAAGCTTATCAAGAATATGGGCAGCAGTAGTGTACTAGCGAATCTCGCCGTGGTCTCTTTTAGCTCTGACACAAGCCATGAGTCTCTTCTCATATGCGACAGCCGATTCCCGCAAGTAGTTGTCATCGAGTTCGTCCCATGCCTTGAGAAGCGGAGCACTGAGGGAGTCGAGGTTCTGGTGCTTGATAGAGGACATCTTGGCCTACAACACCTCCAAGCACTGCAGTCGAGGAGGTTGAGATTGGGGGAGTTCGGAAGTAATTCTATGTGATGGATTTTGCCGAGTGCATGGGTGAAAAACCACGACTGTCTCAATTTTGTCATGTCATTGACGACAGAATCTTGCCGAAAGGTCTAGTGGTCCTGACCGAAGTGGGTATGGTATCGGAGTAGAAGCGCGTCTTCGAGGATGTGTTTGGTAAAATATGCCTTATTGATCTAGACGCATGGAGTGGCAAAACAAGTGTGGACTTTCCAGTTGGGCAAACAGCAGCTAAAACCTTGGCGTATTGTGGAAGACTGATATGACCCATGACCCCAGCCGTCTTGTAGGATTCTTTAAGATCAGAGGCAATAATTCTGTTGTTCTCGATATTCAGGTTGTCTTTGAAGGTAGGATATTCTCTTCGCTGAACATCGTGCTGAAGTGCGCGGACCTAGCACAACGCATAAAAAGTTGAGGTCACCGTTCTCAGCGGAGATTGATCTGTCGCTCATTCGGTTCTAACAGTTTACTGTACTTGTAAGGGAGAAGAGTCAGCTGAGACCTGAGGAGATGAAGAATGGAAGTGTTCGAGATATCGAGTCTCCAGATCGTAAACTTGTGGTTTCGAAACACCATCTTTCGGATGAGATCTCGGTTCGTAGCGGTGGAAACTGAAATCGGTCTACCTCTACCCGGACGTTCCTTGTCAGTACCAAGATCTTGGTACACGATACCGGTATCGGATACAGCCGACTCGTGAAAGCCGAGCTGATGAACTATGACAATCTACCTTGTACACTTGAGAATGAGGGGTCGCAGTCGACTTTACTTCCCCATTACTAGAAGACTTGACTAACTGACTTGAAACCTTGAATAGGGAGTGGCCAATGATCACTCGTCATGATGCTGCAATAGAGGTTGCGCATTTGCATTGGGGGCCTGGGAATCATAATGGTGAAATTAGTTCGGGTAATTTTGGCGCACCCTGTAGTTTGGTTTTTTTGTGTGGGGATAGAACTAATTCGGAGGTTAGAGAATTGTAAATATCTATAGATCTAGAATCACACGTGGTATGGGTTGATGAAATTTTATCAACAACATATCTCTTCAACATCATTATTATCCTTATCAGAACTCGTTCGTTCTGCAATATGAATCCAACCGCATTATGAGTCGGTTAATAGCCTATTTACGCCAATATATGATATGCAATTTCGAGTTTCTGCTAAAGTTATTGTGCGTTGAAAGTAATTTATAGTCATCGTTATATGGGAAAGTTTGCCGTCAGTGTAGTGACGAAGAACAGCTTATAAATGTGAGGAAACAGTCGGTAGCAAGAAATAACAAAAAATAAAATTCTCTTATTTCCGCACAATAATATAAGCATGAACAAATAAAATACACTTTGGCAAAAGATGATGAGCTACCAGAAAACGTAGATAAAGTTATATTGCCAGCTCGATCTTCATTTACCCTGAAACGATTCAATAAGGGTATTTAAAAAATTTAAATCCTTGAAAACTCTTACCATTAGCTTTTCTTGTTTCTCCAGTTGTTTCACTTCAGCATTTCTTTTCTCCGCCTCCTCCTTTTTCTTGTTCAACTCAGCCTTTTGTTTATCCTACAAGGGATACTAATAATTCTATGTGCACAATCCTAAACACACGCCTAAAGGCACCTGAGCCTCTCCGCACTGGCCACACTCTCTCGCGATCTTTATTCACGAGAGAGCGTTACCAGAATTTCAAATTAGCGCGTGGTGTCACGCGTTCAAACCTTTGCTGCCTCCTCAATCTGTTGCTTTCTTATCCATGTATCCAATAACGCGTCCTCCCTGGAGCTTATTGTGTTGTTTGTTACAATCATGAACAGTATGCACAATAGATATGCGACCTGAATGAGATGATCTACTAACAATAAATATCGATTCACAGATCATTTGCTGATATTGTCGTTGCACATTTTTTTCTCGAAGGCTGATATGATTGCACGGAGTGCTGGATGAATTTCATTTTTTTCTGTTAAATAACATTCAGATTGGCTTGTACCTCGAAGACGAAAACGAAGCAGAAACCCATGAGCACGCCCATCAGACCACCCATATTAGAGATGAATCGAGTAAACTGAAATTCAGATCTAGATTGAATGGAAACAAGCACTCAAAGAGCTAGCAAGCTAGGTAGCTAGAGAGCTAGAGTTCAGAGAGCTAGGCGAGCGAGCTTTCCGCGGCAAAAGCATAACGCTGGGTCTCTGACTGGATTTATCTCACCTACAACCGCGGGAAATTTAAATATTGAATGTACGCCTAAAAATCTAATCAAATATAGTGTTTAAATAATTTTCTAAAGAGCTCACTGGGATAGCTGCGGTCTCTTCCATAGACTTGTGCGTGAGCGTAGCATATGTGAGCTGTAAAAAACATTTTTTTTTTTAAATTTGAACAAATTTGTGGGTCAAAAACGATATATTACAATAATAAAACAAAAAACAAAAAAAGCAAACTTGAATAGTCAATGCGCTCAGCGTTCCATTCTCGCACTGTCCCAGGTACGACGGAGGCATGTGCGAGCACCGAGTGAACTATAAAATGACGATCATAAATATGACTCTCCGAACTGCCTACCGTGTCTTGCGGGTACGGTGCATTGCTCCAAATTGTGTTGAGTTGCTCACTGTTGCATGGAGGCGGGCAATCGCACCCCGGAAAGGTAGACGGATCTCCCATAGCTTCCACCTCTTCAATTTCTGATCCTGAAAAGGGACGCACAATCACAAAATACTGGAATAATACTTTTTAAGTTTACACACAAATATTAATAGTGTTAGAGTAAAGTTAGTCAGAAGAGGAGACGTGGTCCTCCGGACTGAATAGGAATTGAATTATCTCCAAGCAGTACTCACCCACATGTGTTCGTGTGCCTGAGGGGGGGGGTAATTACCTGATATCCTTAACTTTCTGCCTATTAAAGACTGAACAGCGCTTACTATTTAGTATGTTCGCTAATACTCTGTTCAAAAGTTGTGAAAAGAAACTAAAGGTGAATACACACTGACAATGAGCTTACGAAATAGGATAAATAAATAAATAAAGAATAAAATGTCCATACTTTGATTGAGTGTGCACGGATCGGACTTCGCAGACCTCGGATATCTGTAATTTTAAAATATTAAAAAATTAAAAAATTATGTGTGGGCTCGTCTACCAATGAGGAACAACCCACACGGGGCGGTTCCGGTGTCTAGAACCGAGGGCCGAAGTATCGGACCGCGGTTTTTGATTTTGTTTCTTATTTTTCCTTTTTTCTCTCTCTTTGGCATCTATTCCTTTTTCTCTCCTCATAATGCTTTTTTTTTCTCAAAAGGAAGACCACTAGGTAATTTCACTGCCCGCATTAGCAATACTCTACTCTGCCGCAGACAAAAAGCGAGAGAGTTTGGTCAGAGTGGGGAGTTTCAAATTATGTAGCTTGGATGTGCCTTTGAATTATTTCAGATTAATGTACCGTGCATCCATGCAATGGGCCTTGCTGTACACCATATCTTGGTAGCATGAACGAATGCAGCCCTGCAATGCAATAACTAAACAGATTTGAAAGTATTTAATAAGTAAATATATATCCCTAACTATAGAATACATATATGTAATAATAATAGCTACGTTCAGAATTTTTTTCTCCCTCTCTTTCTCATAGTGAAACTTTCAATATTTATAAATGTAAGAGTTCGTTTGCCAAAAACATTTGGTCAATTGCTTAAAAAATAGATAATGAGAGAAGCAAATGAAATCAAATCACGAACCTCTGCAGTGTACTTTCCTTCGTAGTAGTAGGCCTTCACTTCGTTCTTGTCTTTGACACACTTTCCATACCTTCCACCAAGGCGATTGAAGCGAGTCTGAAATCGCCATACTATTAAATTTACTTTCAACGTTGGCAATACTCTCTCTTTCGTAGGCAAAGCAAGCTAGAGTGCTCGGGGTGAAAATTTAAGATATGTTTCAAGAATATCTCAAATCATCGAATTCTCCGATTAATGTAATTTTGTCCAAGTGCTGATTTAAAAATATAATAATAATAATAATAATAATAATAATAATAATAATAACAATAATAATAATAATAATTGTTGTGTAGATACCCTATTCCCTATGTACATTGATCATCTCTATTCCCTATGCATATTGATTAGAATATGTCATCATGTAAATACGTGCACGTGCGCGATCAGACTACACTCTCTCTGATCCGCACACTCTCTCGTCACTCTACCTCTGTCTCTAATGCTCTCTCGTGTCTGGCCCCGCCCACTTATGTCTAGAGATATCCTATCAGTCTAGATGAGTTCTCCCTTGATCCTCGCACGAGATGTGCCCTTCTCTAGCCTTGTATATTCTGCAATTTCCCTAGTCTGCTAATAAAGCCCTAAGTAGTAAACCCTTGTGCACTCACACTACATTACACGACATCGGGGCCGACATCAATACATAACAACTGGCGACCAGGATTCACCGAGGACAACAATATCTCTGTCTAAGGTAAACGAATTATTTTCTTTGTTTTGTCTCGTTGTGAAGTGTAGGCTGCTAGCTTGCTAGTGGTAACTATTGTGAGTGCTACTATGGTGTGGCCTGCTACTATGGTGTGGCAAATCGTGTAATCAGCGCTACTAGGTGTGGCAGAGGCTGATGGCTACTAGGTGTGGCAAATTGGTTGATCAGGCTACTGTGTGTGGCTAGGACTGATCACTGCTACTGTGTGTGGCTAGCTACTAGGTGTGGCACGTGTCTGATCGAAGTACGCCGAAGGCTCTGCCCAAATTTTGATTTGGTGGTTGCATCCTTGCGGTGGAAAGTTGATCGAGTAATTTCATCATCTGGTGAAATTAACCAAGACAGTGGCAGATAGTGATGCAGAGATGGTGGAGTGAAATCAGTCTGAAAGAGACTTAGTAACTCACCAATCGATTGAAATTGTGATTTCGTCATCAATCGAAATACAATCAGTACAATGGCTATAGAGACAGTACGAAAGCTCAAGGAGCTGATTACATCACAGAAGGAGGTCATTCATTCAATGAATGAGAGGATAACTCTACTACAGATGGTAGTTGAGAGTTTGAGCAGCAGTACGGCTGACTCATCAAGAGGAGAGACTCGGATATCGGTCGAGGAAGACACAAGGATACAACCTACAGCAAATGTGGCAAGAATGTTGAGGTGTGTATGGATGGTAGTGGTGATCTGAAGGAGATCAAAATGATGCGTGTCGATAAAGGTGACACCAACACTACAGTGTCAATGTGCGTCAGCACAGGAAATCGATTACAAATCGATAAGGGAGCTAGCATCTCACTCACGTCAGATGAGGTGTGGAAGCAAATCGGATTGCTCGATTGTTCAACGGCCAACTGCATGATAGTCTGCGCCGACAGCTCCAGACCGGATATCAATGAAATGTTCGCTAAAACTACGCATGGTAGTGAAATAGCATGTGTGAAGATGCTTAATGAGGTCATCATGGTCACAATGAGAATGACCAACGATGTCGATCATGAAAGGATGATTGATAATGTGCTGGCTACGGCTACGGAAGATGGTCGAGCAGCACGTATGAAGACTATGCAAGTCTAAGAGGTCACGAGTAAGATGACCATGTACCGATCATGTAAGGATGATCGATGATATGCGTGCCGAGGCTACGGAAGAGTCATGCACCATAATGGAAGACGCTCCAAGAGGTCTTCAAGGTCACAGTGAAGCTGACCATCGACCGATCATGTAAGGATGATCGATGATATGTTTGCCGAGACTAAGAAAGATAGTCATGCAGCATATATGAAGACTGAAGAAGTCTTCAAGGTCATAAAGTAAATGACCAATCAGGTCGATCATAAATGGTGATATCATAGGAAGGAAATCCTGCAGAGGATATGTTGTCTACTCCTAGAAGTACTCTGGTCCTGATCAGTGGAAATGGGTCATGGCGACCTTGCTGAAAAGGAAAGGTTCAATGATGTTCGAGATCCATGTGAATCTACGAACGTAAAGAGTACATGTGAATCAATTGAGAATGAATGATTCACAGTGAAGAGACATCTATGAATATCTTGATCGACACATTCGGTGTGCCTGAGATTGTGAACGATGATGATGTGGTCATCATGGATGATGATTTCAAAGCGACAGTTCCGACGGCAGCTGCAACACCTACAGTATCGCCACCACGTTCATCTACCGTATCACCGACGCACTCACCAGCATCCAGGGCAAGCCTGACGAGATCTACGATGCAACAGCAACGTCAATCGCACCTGAGATGATCAACACGAACGAGAAAAGCTCCGAAGAAGCACAATGTTCATTCAACGAAGAAGACTTACCACGAAGTGGTCTTGTTGATTTATTGTATCGTTTTTTTTTTCTCGTTCACTACTTCATTTTTTTGTAAGATGTCCCATCTTAGAGGGGAGGTGTTGTGTAGATACCCTATTCCCTATGTACATTGATCATCTCTATTCCCTATGCATATTGATTAGAATATGTCATCATGTAAATACGTGCACGTGCGCGATCAGACTACACTCTCTCTGATCCGCACACTCTCTCGTCACTCTACCTCTGTCTCTAATGCTCTCTCGTGTCTGGCCCCGCCCACTTATGTCTAGAGATATCCTATCAGTCTAGATGAGTTCTCCCTTGATCCTCGCACGAGATGTGCCCTTCTCTAGCCTTGTATATTCTGCAATTTCCCTAGTCTGCTAATAAAGCCCTAAGTAGTAAACCCTTGTGCACTCACACTACATTACACGACATCGGGGCCGACATCAATACATAACAATAATAATAATAATAATAATAATAATAATAATAATAATATAATAAAAAGGTTTTTTTTAAACTGACCAACTCCATATGAATATCGCTGAACGAATTCTCTGGGGCCATGTACCGAGGAGATTCCAGATACACTCCCTCTTCTATGTTGTGAGAAAAGACCTAGAAGTTCCATCGTTGACTACTCTGTCGCAGATAGAAAGCGAGAGAGTGTGGCCAGAGGGGGAGTTTTTTAGTTCCTGAACCAGGTTTAAACTCTCCGCTCTGCTCATGCTCTCTCGCCTTCTTTTTCTATTAGAGGTGTTAGAGCGGAGTCGGGGTGTGCCTTTAAGGGTACCACCACTGGACACTAGGCTATTTTTCTCACTGATATAAATCAACGAATCTCGGCAGATGCTCACCATAATTGCAGAAGTTTCGACCCATGGTAGAGCTTCGGTTTTATTGATTAGCGCCATGATTTTAAGACCTTAAATATTGAGATTAATCGTTGGTATTTGATTTTGGGGCAGGCCTCCTTCTGCTCCCATCATTCGTTTCGTATAAGTCATATTCAATTGTTTGTGGTTGAAGGTGAAACAGTTGCCCAACACGACATCGTTCTCTTTGTGGAAGTCGGTCCTCAAAGAATACAGTTTACAGTTGAACACGTTCTTTTTCTTCTATCACACGTTTCACTGTTTATTCATGAATACGTATAAATATTATTATTATTATTAACACTCTTTATAAAGATCAACTAACAAACAGTGAGAGCACAAAGAATACACACTAGATACTCTAGCTCTCCGCTCTGACTACAATCACTCGCAGACCGATGAAAGCGAGAGAGCATTGCCAGAGCGGAGAGATTCAAATTAGCTCGGGATGTGCCTTTAAATAAGCATTTTTCAATGTTCGAAGTTAGTAAAAAATAGAAAAAAATACCGTAAATTCAATGCTTTCTCCTCGTAAGCAGCCCACAGGAAGAAGTCATCGTAATCCCAACTCATTGCAAGTCTGAATAATTTACTTATTTATTTATTTATTTATTTATTTATTTATCCATCAGTTAAAATCAAGAATAATGAATGAATATAAATAATGGTATAATAATAGAGTTTTTAATAATGCTGAATCAAGGAAGAGAAGTTTTTTTTGCACAGCTTCTGAACTAGTCATTAAAGGCACAACCCAAGCTAATTTGACTCTCCGGATTGGCAATACTCTCTCGTAGACAAAGAAAGCGAGAGAGTGTGGCCAGAGCGGAGTGTTGCAAATTAGCTTTAAAGACATACTCCGAGCGCCGAGCTTTGTCTACGCGAGAGCGTTCCCAGAGCGGATAGTTTAAAATAAGTCCGGGCGTAAGTGTACGATAAAAGATGATTTGAAAGGTTTCAAGAGTTTTAAATTGTGCAGTTCGTTGTATAATTACATCGTTGCGCACACTATTATAAAAAAATGTATTATAATAATACTGTTAATTTTACTCGACGAACCTGTCCGACGGATTCATTGTTCCCATGGTGAAGGGGAACATCACATTCACTCGATCTCTCTGGCCTCCAAGATCAAGGACCATCTAATAATTTATTAAAATTAATTAGTTAATTCTTGAATAAAATAATTGCTACTGCACTGTTACATTTCTCTTACGTGCCTACGCCGTAACCCCCTCCGCCGCGTCGGAGAGGAGGCGGAGGGGGTTACGGCGTAGGCGCGTAAGGCAAATGTAACGGTGCATTACTCACTTTTGTAAGAGTATCGACCAACTCTGGCTTGTTGAAGTTCTTGAGAATCAAATAGACAGCAAGTACTGGAATTCGAAATAGGTATTGACTTTTGAATTCAAAATCAGCTACTGCTCCGCAAACAGTCAGTCAACTTCGCGTTGTTGTTAGCAATTAGTACCTACTTATCTTATCTTCTTATATTAAAGTTACATAGAGAAAAAAAATCACTTACAAAGTCTCATTACTGAATTCCTCCCTCGTAGGTAAGGGAATAGGGTCGAATTCCCTTATCTATGAGGGAAGAATTTCGTATAGAGACGTTCTAGGGAATCATTTCCTTATCGATAAGAGATTCTTCTGTGGGTGCAACTTACGCATATCACAGTCGTCCTGGACATAGTCAGCAGAACATGTGCAGTTATACGATAGATGTCCAGTTACGCATGTGGCATACTTGTCCATCCTATTGCAAGGACTCGACAGGCACATATCGACCACTGTAAAGTAGTGAATTTACAGGAGCCAATTTCAAATTCTCCGCTCTGGCAAGGCTCTCTCGCATTCTTTGTCTATGAGAGCGGAGCCATATCGGAGAGAAAAGTTAGCTCGCGTATTTTCAGTTCCCATCACTATGCTCTATGCTCCACTATCTCTTCACTCTTCACTATGATCAAGACTGTATAGCATCTATAGGAGAGTAAGTTCGTTAGTTCACAGAACATATTTTTTTAAATACTGGATTGTAAAAACTTCGAGCAGAAGTTAAAGGGAGAGTGGCCTCTCTCAATGACCTCTTCTTTGCGCGCACTATTTCTCTGTTATATAGGACAGGGTATTTGAAATTTTTGGCAATTCTTGTCAAGCAAAAAAATGACAGAATCATTTTCCCTTTATTCACGACTTTTTTCTCTTCCCGGTCTTTTGTGCGCACCGCAAAAAAGTGATAAACACCGCAAAAATGCGAAGAATGATT
Source organism: Parapristionchus giblindavisi (assembly GCA_943737045.1). Lineage (NCBI taxonomy): Eukaryota > Metazoa > Nematoda > Chromadorea > Rhabditida > Diplogasteridae > Parapristionchus > Parapristionchus giblindavisi. The sequence continues at coordinate 565,328 of CALSFV010000028.1, read as the reverse complement.
CTGGCATTTTTTTGCTTGACAAGAATTGCCAAAAATTTCAAATACTCTGTCCTATATGATATCGAGACAGCGCAGACAGTTGAAGAGGCCATTGAGATAGGTGTCAGCCCCTGTAAAATTAAATAGTACGCTGGCTGCAGTTGACTCCCTGCCATCCCGCCGTGCATTTGCAACTGAAATATTTTTAGTTTACTTTTTGTTATGCTGCGGAACAAATAATTATAATATTTCTTTGTGTGTATAGGAAGAGTCGGCTATCGGTTGGATACAGTAGCAGCCAAAAGTCAGCGGCACATTTTTTGAATTGCCATAACTTTTGACTCATTGTTAGATGAGCAATAGGGCTCATGTTGTGGTAGGTTAGTATGGGCCATGTGGGCATCATATCCTAGTCCCGTTGTTATAATTACTAGTCGAATTATTTCGTAGTGATGATGCAACCAATCAGTACTTACTCTGCAGAGACTATTTCCTCAGCTGAGGCTTGTTGTTAACTTCCTGTACCTCGAAAAATGAGAAAAAATTTTTTTCGAAATTTCTCAAGATTCAACGGATCGGGCTCGTACTCTTCCACATTTTGTATTACTCATGGACCATTATAACTGCCAAGTCTGCAGCCTACAACTTCACTGAATACAGAGTTATGAAATTTTTGCCCTATATCAGGGGTGTCGGAAATTTCGATTTTCTCACATGAATGAATTAGCTCGAATGGCTTGCATAGCCGATTCAACTCCTCAGTAAATGCTGTTCATACACTGTTAACAACAATCCTCAGAAAAATCCAGGTGAGGAAATAGCCTCTGCTGAGTAAGTACTAATTGGTTGCATCATCACTACGAAATAATTAATTATAACAACGGGACTAGGATATGATGCCCACATGGCCCATACTAACCAACCAAAACATGAGCCCTATTGCTCATCTGAGTCAAAAGTTATGGCAATTCAAAAATGTGCCGCTGACTTTTGGCTGCTACTGTATCCAACCGATAGCCGACTCTTCCTATACACACAAAGAAATATTATAATTATTTGTTCCGCAGCATAACAAAAAGTAAACCAAATTACTATTAGCAACGGAAACGGACTGTATGCTGATTCGTTAATGTTACTATACACATTTAACTTACAGAGTATCAAATACAAATGAATTTCAAATATTAACGGTAATACCTGTAGTCTTCTTTGTGCTGATCACCCCGGGGCCATGAGCACGTGCCTCCATTCTGGCAGATGTCAATGATCTCGCATCCGACCAGGGCTAAATATTATAATATTTATTTAAATATGTATTTTTTAATATTAAAAAAGAAGAATGATCTGTTTCGAATGTCTCCGTGTAACTTTTAGGAGAAACAAATCATTCTAAAGAACCGAAAAAGTGGAAAAACTTAGATAAAGTGAAAAAAAGCATACGGTCGGAGCATGTCTTTCCCTTGAACTGGGTGGTGCAATCACATTCGAAATCGATTCCGTAGCCGATTTTCTGGTTTATATCCTTGCATGTAGCGCCATTCTGGCAGACGCCTTGTGCGCAGTACATCACTAAATGAGCAAAGTATTGAGTACTTTAAAATTCATTTTTTTCTCTTGTCAATAATGCATGGAGAGTTGAAAATGCACAAGAAATGATATTAGGAAAGATTTCAAAAAAAAACTTACGAAATTCGCAATCTTTTCCTGTATAATTTGCCGGACACGAGCAAGATCGAGTTAATGGCAGTTTATTGACGTAATCCGTGCATTGTCCTCCGTTCTGGCACGGATTCAGCATGCACTCGAACTCTGTTAAAGATCAAAGTTTAAACATCAAAGATCAAAGATCAAAATTCAAGATCACATCATGCAGAGCATATTGTAGTGAAATTCCGACGTAAATGTTTTGCGTTTCCTAAAAATCAAAGATCAAAGATCAAGGGTGATTTACCGGCTTCGCAGTTGGTTCCCGTGAAATTGGTCGGGCACTGACACTTGTAGTTGGACGGATTCCACCGGTCATCATTTGTGCAGGATGCGCCGTTCTGGCAATATCCAAACACGCATCCATAAGCTGAACAAGAATCAGTGCTCTCATACATATCGCGCGGCCTTTAAGGTACACACCCCAAGCTAATGTGAAACTCTCCGCTCTGGCAATGCTCTCTCGCTTCATTGTGTAGGAGAGAGTATTGCCAGAGCGGAGAGTAAGATTTTCTCGCGACGTGCCTGTTGTAAAAAGCCAAATTCAGGGACGTACGATAATATCTCTATTAAATATTACATGAAAAGACTTTCCGATTTAACGGATATATGAATTTTTCGCGATAATTGCGGTAAATTAACTGAAAACTAACTGATTTCGCAGTTTTTGCCCGTCTCCGAGGGCAAGCATGTGCATTCGTACTTTTTCTGATTGATGTTATCAGTACAACTCGCTCCGTTGAGGCAGGGATTGGACGAACATAGGAGATCTGCATTGGTGTCCATGAAGCCGACAAACGTGACGTCACAAGTATTTTAGGTGTGAGACGCTAACCACAAATCACGCAGCTACGCTAGACGTCATGTTTGCATGCAAACGGTTCGTCATATTTTATCGACATAACTTTATTTTCTCAATACATGTTTTGATAAATTTAATATGGTTATCGATCGAAATGGATGGAATTTTGCTTTTACGGATTTTACCTGTATTTTTCGAAATTTAATTTTTCTTTAACTTAAATTTTAAAGTGCTTTTATCCTGCTCGACTTACGGTAATCGCATTTCTTGTCGGCGTAGTCCGGCGGACATGTGCACGCGAATCCCGCAGGATTGCCGACAGGTTCGGCGCACAATCCGCCGTTCTTGCAGGGGGCGTCCGCACAGCCGAGTCCTGTCAAAATATAGCGGGCTTCGAACTGTATCAATTATTCCCATCGCGGCATATTCAATGGCCTATTGGGTAACGTCAAGTTTTCGTGGGCGTTTTTTCCCTCTATTCTAATCAACTTTCTCATGCGGGCGTTTTCTTGAGTGGAGAACTCTTTCAGTAAGAATCAAATCTTAAAAGTTGCTATTAATTGATTTTGTAGTTGGAAAAAGAGGTTGAACTGACTTATGTCACACTTGGTGCCGGTATAGTTTGCCGGGCAGCTGCAGGAGAATCCGCCCACCATATCCTCTATACAACTACCGCCGTTGGTGCACGGATCGGGATGCACGCATCGGAGACCGGAAAGGATAATGCGTCTTAAAGGGAGCGTTACTTCACTCAATGGCCTCTTCATTGCACACACTATTTTTCTGTTCTCTAACAACGAGAGAGCATTGCGCTTCGAAGAGACCATTGAGTGAGGTTACGCTCCCTTTAAAGGAACACCACGAGTTCATTTTTGAAACTCACTCTGGAAACACTATCTCGCAGATAAAAAAAAACGAGAGAGCATTGCCAGAGCAGAAAGATTCAAATTCGCGCAAAGTGTGCATTTAACGGTGAACTCCCGCGAATATTTTCGTGAACAAATTGTGAAGATAGAAAGTTAGCAAAAGTTATTCTACATACCGTTTATTTTATGCTGATTCAGCTGATTGATTGCTAGAATGATGAATGAAGCATGCTTGCAATCGCAGGCAAAGGCGCGCTTTTTGAAAATAAGAAAGTTCGGCAATAGGATTCGAACCCACGACCATGCGCTATCTAGTCAGAAGTCTTATCACTGCGCTAAGGGAATGATGTGGGAACACTCTATTTTAGTGCATATCACTTGGCACTTGCATAAGCGAGATGCAAGAGATTTGCATGAACATTCGCGGGTCTCCACCTTTAATCTTCGCGCAGCAATATTTAAAATAATACGGCAGGTTACGATATGAGCATGTAGCATCAGTGAACTGCGGTGGACAAGTGCACTCAAACGACGACCAATCGGTCGGCGGCTCATCGCAAGTACCGCCGTTAACGCACGGAGATGAGGAACATCCGAGGACTAAAAGATCAAAGATCAAAGTCTAAAAATTAAAGATCAAAGATTAAAAAAAGTCAGTTATTGTACCGAGATAGATTAAAGATCAAAGATCATAGATTAGGAAAAATCACTCACTGATATCGCACAATTTCCCGGTGTAGCCGGGTAGGCATTCGCATGTGAAGTCGGCCGCCGCTACGTCGTCCGTGCACTTCTTCAAACCGCCGACGAAGCAGGGGTCGGATGGGCAGTTCAGCACTGAAAGCAGGATATTTTAGTGCACTCGTTCTTTGGAGTCTTCCAGATTGTCAGCTTTTTAGAAGCATTTTTCAGGTTACGGTAGCAAGTTTCTTTCATTCAAATAATATATAGGCAAAAAATACAGAATTTACCGTTTCTTTTTCTCGACGTTAGTATACTTATAACAGAGATATGGCAAAAAAGATGCAATAATAGGATATTTAAGAGGAAGTGTTCTAATAAATGAAAGATCAAAGATCAAAGATCAATATAACTCACGGTAATCGCAGTTTCGATCACTCCACTCAGGCGGACAAGTGCATGTGTAGTTGGTCGGATCATTCGGTGGCTCCGTGCATGTGCCGCCATTATCGCACGGATTCGAGGTACACGCGAATTCTGAAAGGAATCAGAGATCAAAGATCAAAGATCAAAGAACATATATTGGATATCAGAGAACAAGAAGACGTCGTGGAAAATCGGATTGCAAAATTCAGTATTCATAGAATTTAAATGTAATTTTTTCAAATTAAAAATAAAATCTAATTTTTAAAATATAGGGTGATGTAAACAATAAATTTTGGCAAACTTGTGCTTTTTGCAGGTGTGTGACAACGGCAAACGATTGACAACTTTATCGGAGAACTTTGTTGTCAGACTTCAAAAAGTAAAACGATTGTAGTCAAAAGTATGAAACAAATAAATGTGGCAACAGATAGTGACTATTTTGTAGACAGACAAGAAAACTGAGGATGATACATGTCAGAACACGTTAGTTCAGCCTCTGTAATAGCGAGGCAACAATGAATGGCTAATCACGTTTTCCAACTTATAAAGAGGGCGAGGCGGATGCCAGGCGGGTTTGGTGGGCTGCATTAGAGAGGGTGTGCGTGCGAGATGGCATCAAATGATTCTCTCTGTCACACTCTCCGCCGCGTCACCAAACCCGTCTGAGGTGCGCCGCTTTGACTAATGAACTATCGTCTCATTATTATGAGGATGTGAAAATGCACCAAAAAATGGAATGACTAGAGAAATGTGCTTCTTTCTATTCAGACAACAAAAAATATTCGTTTTGATGTCAATCAGAAGGCAAGAATCGATTGACATCAAAAAGAAGATTTTTTGTTGTCTGACTAGAAAGAAGCACATTTCTCTGGTCATGACTTGTATCATCCTCATTTTTCTTGTCTGTCAACAGTTCATTCATTAATTGCAACCACTAATATTTATTAGACACATTGACAACAATCTGTATTAAATTTGATGTCTGACTGCAATTGGGTGCGATAAAGTTGTCAATCCTTGTCACGCACCTGCAAAAAGCACAAGTTTGCCACAATTTATTGTTTACATCACCCTATATGTATGCTGAACTATCGAACATCAACGATCTAATAGTTGTTGCATGGGGGGTCAAAGACCAATAATATCTCACCGATTTCACAATTCTTGCCAGTATAGTACACCGGACATGTGCATTTGTAATCGTCGGTGGGCTTGGAGAAGTCTTCGGTGCACGTGGCATCGTTCTGGCACGGATTATAGTTGCATAGGAGCTCTGAAAAGCATGGATTTGACAAATATCCAAAAATTTTAAATGCACACCACGTTATTTCGCTCTGGACACACCTTGGACTTTGACTGATAATTTCAAATAAGATGTTTACAAGCAAATTCGTGAAAGAAAGACTCACTAAACACTTCATGCTTGGTCCAAAATATTTTGAGAACTTTATTGATACTGTACCGTGTTCGCAGTTCCTTCCACTATAATTGTCCGTGCATGCACATGTGAACTTGCTCCTGTCGTTTGGATCCTCAGCACATGAGCCGCCATGCAGACAAGTTTGGCTACCAGAGCAACCGTATTCTACAAGCGCCGACTTAAATTTACCGCACAACGCGTGCGATCAACGCGTCGCGGTCACAACACGTCAACGCGTCGCGGTCACAACACGTCAACGCGTCGCGGACACAACACGTCAACACGTCGCGGTCGCTGCCCACTTACGGTACTCGCATTCCGTGCCGAAGAAATCGGTTGGACAAATGCATGTGTAGTCGGGGATTCCAATGACCTCGTCACATGTTCCGCCGTTTCGGCAAGGAGCCGAGTGACAGAGGATAGCTGAAGTGAGATTATAATTTTTTTAAAGCCCCCAAGCACTTTGATTTTTGCGAAAGAAGATTAAGGGCACATCACGAGCAAATTTGGAATTCTCCGTTCCGGCAATGCTTTCTTTCTTTGTCTGCGAGAGAGCGTTGCCAGAGCGGGCGAGTAAAATTAGCTCGGAGTGGCTCTTTCAAGACTGCAACACTCAGAAATTTCTCAATGAATCTCGGTGGAGTGCTGATTCAGGTAAAATTAACAAATGATATACGAAATTCGCAATTGACTCCAGTGAAGGCGGGATCGCACGTGCAATTGTACAACTCTGGCAAATCGGGCTCTTCGCCGCACGTAGCTCCGTTCTCGCAAGGAGTGGAGGAGCAGTATAAAACTGGAAATATAGGTTTTTTTTACCGGGAAATTCCTCTCAATCGGATAAAAAATACCTCTCATATTGGAATTTTGACTCAAAAAAGGGAGAAAAACTATTAGGGCGCACCCACGGGTGATAAAATACCATCTCAAAATCACTTAGCTCCAAGTTAACAGTGCCTGCTATCAAATTGCTGTTGTCGAATATAATATATTTGCCGTACACATTTTAAGAATTGAATCTACCCTACATGTCTCGCAGTTCTTTCCACTCCATTCAGATGGGCACAGACAAGTGTAATTCGACGAGGGATCTTCCTGACACGTGCCTCCGTTCTGACAAGGATCACTGACACAGTAGAGGGCTAAAAATATTAATTATAAAAACACGTAAAAGCTATCCCGTTTTTCAAGGCACACGAAGTCAAAATCACTGCTAGATCAGTGTTTTCACCCTTGTCTAGTCCCAATGTTTGTTATTTGTAGGTAATGTCACTGATGATGGGTTTGAACACCCGAAACGCGTCTGACCAATAAACTAATATGATCCAACTCTTCGTTTTTCCTATGGCATAACCAAACTCTACACTAACATAGCTAGATCAGTCATTATTCGAGGCCAATTCAGTCCGGACGGCTAATCATTCTTCGAACCTATTGATCTATGGCCGTATGCAAGAACCATTTTCCGGGAAAGTGTGACGTCATTAGCGTAGGCGGAGGCGTTTTCCAATAATCCTCCGCCTACGCTAATGACGTCACATTTTCCCGGAAAACGATTTTCCGTTGTTCTTGCATGCGGCCACTAGTGACTACAAATTCACCCTTCGTTCGCCTTGTTCGGGTCCGAAAGGGGAATTGTATATTACCAATATTATTGATACTAACAATATTAAATTCTTACGTTCGGTACAGTTGACACCGGTCCATTCATCAGTGCAATCGCACGCATACAAGAAGACTTTATTCTGTTCATAGTTTTGGGTGCACGTTCCTCCATTCGCGCAGGGTTTATCCTCCGTACAGGCTACAAGGAGAAACATACTTACTGCTGGTTTCTAATCTCATTGAGTAATCCCAACGGTAATGATGATATTTTGTAGAGAAAGCGATATCAACTCAGCCGTTGGACGAACAAGTTTTCGTGGGTTATTTGACTATCATAATCAAGTTTCATATGCCGACGTTTTCTTGAATGGAGATGAATTCTCTCAGAGACGAAAGGATAAATCTTGTGGATAAGAAGATTCCCCCTGTTTTGGCCCTCTCTGCATTTAATATGCTGATAGATAAAGTATTATTATTATTATTATTATTATTATTATTATTATTATTATTACTCAGCCGTGGTACTCGCTTTGAAGGATTGTCGTATTTTTTGAATTTCCATGAGCATATAAGAGGCCTTAGAATAAGAAACTGGCGTAGAATGAAAAGAACCAGGTTTTCAGCCAAATCTGACAACGTCGGATTTGGCATGCCAATAAAGAAGTGTGCAATGTTGTCATGTGCATGAAATTGTACATTTGCCAATATTGATACTTTATTTATTGTCTTCTAGTGAGATACAACAAATTGACAAAAAAGCAATGTTCAATGTTGGCAGAGTTCTCGCTGCCAAAAATGCATTGTGAATAATTGGCAAGAGGGTGAGGTAGGGGGTGTTGCCAAAAATGACGATAGCCATTTTGTCAGGGACTATGGAGACAAATTTGACGAAGTAAATGTTGGCATTGCCAATAATGAAGGAAGCACAATTGGCGGAAATGTTCAAATTCATTTCTGCCAATTATGATGAGATCAGATTTGGCAAGTTACATTTCCGGATTGAATGCCAAAGTTGTAATGTTCAAATTTGGCACTAGATGTAAAATTTCGAAATGCCATTTTTGACTCCTTCATTATTGGCAGAAAGGCTTAACTCAGAATTCGCCAAATATGACATCGTCAAAAATGGCAGAAATTTCGCGCAGTTGATAACATGCCAAATTTGACATCGTCATAATTGGGACAAATGTGACGAAGTCAAAATTGGCGAAGTCATGAGCGTGCCAAAAATGACAACGTCAAAGTTGGCGAAGTCATGAGAGTGCCAAAAATGACGACGTCAAAGTTGGCGAAGTCATGAGCGTGCCAAAAATGACAATGTCAAATTTGGGACAAATTCGACGAAGTCAAAGTTGGCGAAGTTGAAAAGTGCCAAAAATGACGAAGTCAAAGTTGGCGAAGTCATGAGCGCGCCAAAAATGACGAAGTCAAATTTGGCGAAGTCATGAATATGCCAAAAGTGACAACGTCAAAGTTGGCGAAGTCATGAGCGTGCCAAAAATGACAACGTCAAAGTTGGGACAAATTCGACGAAGTCAAAGTTGGCGAAGTTAAAAAGTGCCAAAAATGACGAAGTCAAAGTTGGCGAAGTCATGAGCGTGCCAAAAATGACGAAGTCAAATTTGGCGAAGTCATGAATATGCCAAAAATGACAACGTCAAAGTTGGCAAAGTCATGAGCGTGCCAAAAATGACAACGTCAAAGTTGGGACAAATTCGACGAAGTCAAAGTTGGCAGACTGTTGCCAATTTTGACGTCGTCATTTTTGGCACATTTTTGAGAACTAGTAATGTTTCTTATTGAAATGATACAGCCTTTTGTGCACAAGACGCCGAGCGGCCACAGAAAGTGTAACGCGAAATTAGGCCCAAATTATGTCAAAATGGCTCAAATCTGATTGAAATCTTGAAAGGGACATGAGTGGGTTTCTTCGGAGCAGGCCAAACTTTGGAACAAACGAAAGGAAAATTTGAATAATAACAACTAGTAAAGAGCAATAAGAACAATTACAAAGACGTTTAGAGTAGCACATCATGATCGAGTTGTGTGCACGCGGCGCATCATTTATTTCGGAGCGAATGTCCGAATAGAGGTAGTGTTCATTAGCTTTTGAAGTGGGGATTTTCGAGTAGTTTAACACAATTCGATTATGATGCACTACAGAATGTTTTTAAAAACGTTACAAAAAAGGTGTGTGTGTACACAATTAAAAGAGGAATGGTAAGGGGTTTAGAGACTACCGAGGTCACATAATCAGGTCTCATCGTAGTAGCGGTTAGTCTCTTCTTAGCCTCTTCTTCTTCTCCTTTGCTGATCCCGAAGGTGCATCGTCATCGTCATTCCTGTAAAAGAAAACAAACATAAATAAATAAATAAATATTGATTTTCACAGATCTTGCTCTTACTGGTACTCCGGGTTTGCAGGGTAATATTAGAGTAAGTAGCGTGAAAAAGTAACTTACTTTATACTTACTTTTTTCCCTATATGCTCATGAAAGAGCAAAACAGGAACAAAAAAGTAAGTATAAAGTAAGTTACATTTGCGCACTACTTACTATGATGCAAAACCGGAGTACCGTATTTTGAACACCGCATTTTTTTATTTTATAAGAGTGTATTTGGAAGATAGAACACCTGTGCTTGGTGTGAAAAGGTGCAAACGTGATTTTCAATAAACTGTAAAATATGTCTCCGGACACGTTTACATTTTTTTATAACTTTTGATCCAGGAAAGCAATCAAGCTGATCTTTTCAGTCAATGTACATACTTTATTAAGGAATACAACCATGATGTGTTGGTGATATTACATTAGTTACATTACATTGCGTAGTGGTGACGCAATCGAATTACACTTTTTTGTAAAATTGTATTTCTTTAGTCGGAAGTCCTGTTCTTCTGAAACATTATGAGAGTGTAGAACCCCACTAGGGCTGCACAGCCAAACAATCCGGAATAGCTCCGACTCCGATTTCAAGCTGTAGCAGGGTTTCAACTTTGACCCCCATACTTTATAACTCATGGCGCGTTAAAATGTGGTGGTAAACCGAAAAAAAAAAGCGACTTTCCGAGTGTTAAAATGCATCCTGGAAAACCGAAAATGGAAAGTCGATATTTGAATTCGCGGGCGCGAATAATGTGCGGGAATTCAAATTTGCACTCGCGACTGCGAGTTTCCGATGTAAAAAGACGAAAAGTGAAAGAAAAAGGAATTCCGGATTTACTTTCGTTTTTTAAACATAGAAATTGGCAGTCGAGAAGTCGGAATTTGAATTCCCGCACATTATTCGCGCCCGCGAATTTAAATATCGACTTTCCATTTTCTGTTTTCCAGGGTACATTTCAACACTCGGAAAGTCGCTTTTTTCGGTTTTCCACTACATTTTAACGCGCCATCAGCTTCTAGATGTGCTAACGACCCGTTCTAAAACGAGTGCTAAAACTATGCTAGTGGCGAGTAATGTTTATCCCCAGATTATGGTAGTTATAGATCGTCATTTGCCCTCAGGGCATAAATTAATTTTTTTTTGTTGGGATGACCGATTTTGAGACACTACAATTCAGAGGGCAGGTCTTCTAAAATTATGATTCCTGCGGAAGCAGCTTGGACATGTATCATATATTTATTTCCCTTATGTTGGTTTGGTTACGATTCCCTTCAGACCCGTAGCAAAAGTTATGCTAAGGTTTACTCGGTTTCAGCGATCAAAGATCGAAATCCAAAGATCAAAGATCGAAGTTCAGCAATAGTGTAAAAACTTTGTGAACATCTCTAACGTGCATAGGCGCTTTGCAAATAAGAGATTTCATCAATAGAGGCCCAGGGATGAGAGCAGTGAGAGAGAAAGCACAAGAGCGCGCACCGAGTAGACCTCAGCATAACTTTTGCTATGAGTCTGAAAGGAATCGGAACCAAACCAAAATAAGGGAAATAAATATATGATACATTGCAAAGCTGCTAGCGTAGGAACCATAATTTTAGAAGACCTGCATTCTGAACTGTAGGGTTTCAAACTCGGTCATCCCAACAAAAAAATTATTTTATGCCCTGAGGGCAAATGACGAGCTATGACTACCATAATCTGGGGATAAACATTACTCGCCACTACCATCATTTTAGCACTTAGTACGGGTCATCAGCACATCTAGAAGCTGAGTTATAAAGTATGGGGGTCAAAAGTTGAAACCCTGCTACAGCTAGAAATCGAAGTCGGAGCTATTCCGGATTGTTTGGCTGTGCAGCCCTAGTGGGGTTCTACACTCTCATAATGTTTCAGAAGAACAGGACTTCCGACTAAAGAAATACAATTTTACAAAAAAGTGTAATTCAAACGAAAAGATCGCTATGTATATCGCATTTATCGGTACGTAATCTAAATTATTATGATGTAAATCTACACATAAAACACTCATTATCAATTTCAAAAGTCATTATCAATTTCAAAAGCGTCATATGGGGCCGTGAGAGAATCGATCAAGGGACGGCACAGCTTGATATGCTCAATTTTTCTACTTCGGATTTAGGACTATGCTTATGACGATGTACATAGTCATTTTGCATATAGTTGCGGCGTTGAGGCCCAACGCCATCGCATCGAAATCACGTTTTAAATTGCTTCTATTGCATATTAATGATAAAATTAGCGGACTATGTCCTCCGGGGTGGCGTACATGGTTCATGGTTACCCCAAGGGATAGATCAACCCTTAAATTTTTGAAAAAGTTAGTTACCCACCCCCCCCCCAGAATTTCAAAAATGTCAAGTTGTGTGAGATGATTCAAAAAATGCATCATTTCAAAAAATGTTTTTTCGCCACATTCTCCTGAGAACATCAATCCATAATCAAACAAAAATTGACCGAAAAAACCAATAATAATTATCGTGTTTGCTAGAACCATACGTGGGCAACCTTTGTCGCTGGAACTTAAAATCAGGTGGGCAGGACGCAAAAATCAAGAGGGTGGCGCCGAAATTTTGGCGAACTGTTTTTTTTTTTTCATTTTTAGTGAATTATGTCAAAATCGCATACTAAAACTGGGTGGGTTTTGTCGCTTCAAGTAGGTTCCAACCCAATCATATCCAAATGAAAACAAAATCAGAAAAATCGATGAAAGGTAAATGAATAAATCGATATTCACCTGATTTCCACCGTATCCGTGACAGGGCGTCGCTCCGACATTGCTCGGAATCGCACGGCCCATCGTGTCGAAGCACATGCCTGAGTATCAATTAATTATTATAGTTAAGATTAATCAATAAAGTAAGATAGAGATCCATGGCTATCTTCTACCGTAATTTAGTTAGTTCGCAATAACCAAGTCCCGTCAGTTGGAATCTACTAGTGTACTTAAAATTAGTTTACGATAACAACTCCTACAGTAGTTCAGTCAGTCCACGATAGCCAACAGTCGTGCTACCGTATCCTCTACTCACCAGTCGCTGCGTTATTCGCCTCGCCCCACACATTATTCTCGGGCAGCAGAGGGTAGCTCTCGGGCACGTCGTACGCAACGTTCTCCATGTACCTGTAATACACATAAATTAATACCGTAATAAGCTGCAGTCAAATTTATACCGTAATACGCTACACAAATGTTGTGATCAAGAACGCCAATTACTCTACTATAATCCAGAAGATCAATAAATAATAGCACAAATCGATAACTTAATTTATCAATCGATAATTTGGATACTTCACACATACATTACATAACCTATGGATAAGCAAGCTGCGCATAGATTAAGAAAGAAGAATTAGATTATAGAAAATGAGGATATTGATGCAAATATTTAAGAGAAAATTTTACAATTCCCGAATACTCTACATACATCAAGATAACTTTATTGATCGAAAAAATATTAATTATTGATTGAATAAGTATATTACCACTTGAATGGCTTGCACTGTAGGGCAGAGATGTCGCCGGATTGACGGTGCTGGCCGGAGGGCTCTCTGAATTGAATTCGAGAGTGAATAAGATCGACCAGTTGCATGAATCGGATAGTTCGAACTAACAAAAGTAAACGTGACCTCACAACCGCAGAGTGTAATTGTAAGCATACATTTTCATACCCACATAATGCGAGGATCGACCCACTATATGAGGATACACTACATATCAGATAATCAACCAACAATTATAATATTGTTTATGTAGAACAAGACTAGCAGTGCTAGGGGGATCCATTAATTTTTTTTTACTTCTGAGCGTTTCATTATTATACTTGAAGCACGGGAGGAGCATTGCGCTAGCGCGGAAGGGTGCTGCGCACCCTTCCGCATAGAATGCTCGAGTCGCCAAGTATGGACACTTTTCTCTTGTTTTCTGACTTATTAGACGATTTGTCGAAAAAATATATGAAAAACGACAACATAAAACTATTTGCTTTGGATTTTGTACGGCAAAATTACTTGGAAGCAGGTTCAACCTTTTGATTGTTTGGGGGGGACACCCCCCCCAACCCCCCATTTTCTATATTGCATGACATGAAACTCATTCGTGGACTCGTTCATAAGCTTTCCGACATTGTCTTAGGATCAATGTTTGTCTCAATATTATCGAAAAATTTCGTTGACCTGAATGAATGTCGCTGCAGAAATCAATTGAAGCGAGGTTAGAGTTAAGAGTCATGCATGACACGTTTTCCTGCTCAGAATGACTCAAAACAACTTGTTTCATCATTCTTGGCACATAAAATTACCCAAGGATACTTTCTTTCAGTCAGGAAAAATCAGCAAAAGTTTTGGATCGAACCGGGGTTCGAACCCGCTCGGTGATTTTAGAGTAGTACCTCTTTACCTCGACGCCATGGGTTCATTTCATTTCTGAATATAGTCATATTATACACCAATCAACGCGTAAAGAGTGGGGCTACAACTTTCTTTGCCATGCAAAACGCCTAAAACAATTTTAAAAATAAGTTTAACCAATAAAACTGACAAAATCGTGTTTGCACACCTTTTCGGCGATTTTTCGCGGTACAAAGAGGTCGTGCGGAGGTGAAGTGACATGGTTTTTTCTAAATCGGATTTTCAAGCGCTACAACATGAGCATAGTTAGGTCGAATAAAAAAGGTGCGAAATTTGAGTTTTTTGAAAAAGTTAAAAATCGGCCATTTTTCGCGACCGCACAGCTCCACGAATACTAAACGAAATGAGTTGGGTCCAAAAGCAAAAAGTTGCGCCTCATCGAGTTGTACAATTTACTTTCAGGAGCCGGGACGCAAAAATTAAGTTTAATAGGCGCAAATCGCGAAAAACCTACCTTCCGGATTTCTTCCAAAGCCTATTTCGTCATCACCAAGCCCGTTTCAGGGCACGACACTAGTGCCAAAAGATGCGCCGTAAAAAGTTGTTTAACATAAGTCTGAAGCAGAAAAAGTTATGGTCGATTTTTCGAGTTATCATATTTCGGCATTTTGATTTTCGCCTTTTTTTGCCCTCCGCCAACTTTGTCCGGAGTTTCCGGAAAAACCGTGATTGGGAAAAATCGGCAAAAATACGAGTTAGATTGCCCCAAGTCTTCTGGTCAGTTCCATACCCCAACTTGCAATTTTTGACCCATTTAGTATCAAGTTTAGCGCCAAAATGTGCAAAAAACCCGACATCCGCAGTTTCACCTAAAAGACGGCTCCGGATCGGCTCGGGACCAGTGCCATTCGATCCGGCGTGGTCGAAAACCCCAGTAGCCGGAATCTGGCATAAATCACCCAACATCCTGATAGAACAAATTTGAAAAAACCTACCGCGGTAAATCGGTCGAATTGCGATCTTTTATATAGGGGTTAACTAGCAGTGCTAGGGGCAGAGCCGAAAATTGTTTTACTTCTGAGCGTTTTATTTCAGTGGAATTACGCTAGCGCGGATGGGTGCTGCGCACCCATCCGCAGAGTAACTGTTCAGTTGGTCACTTTTCTCTCTTTTTCTTACCATTTGATGCTTTTTCCTGCTCAGAATGAGTCACAATAACTTGTTTTATCATTCTTAGCACGAAAAACTACCTTAGAACACTTTATTTCGGTCAGGAAAAATCAGCAAAAGTTTTGGATCGAACCGGGGTTCGAACCCGCTCGGTGATTTTGGAGTAGTACGTCTTTACCTCGACGCCATGGGTTCATTTTGTTTCTAAATATAGTGATGTTATACACCAATCGACGCGCAAAGAGTCGCGCTACAACTTTCTTTGCCATGTAAAACACCTAAAACAATTTTAAAAATAAGTTTAACCAAGAAAACATGCAAAATCGTGTTTTCGCACCTTTTCGGCGATTTTTTGCGGTACAAAGAGGTCGTGCGGAGGTGAAGAGACATAGTTTTTCTAAATCAGTTTTTCAAGCGCTACAACATGAGCATAGTTTGGTTGAATAAAAAAGGTGCGAAATTTGAGTATTTTCAAAATGTTAAAAATTGACCATTTTTCGCGACCGCACAACTCCGCGAATACTAAACCAAATGAGTTGGGTCCAAAAGCAAAAAGTTGCGCCTCATCTAGTTGTACAACTTGCTTTCAGGAGCCGGGACGCGAAAATCACGTTGAATAGGTGAAAATCGCGAAAAACCTACTTCCCGGATTTCTTCCACGGCCTATTTCGTCATAATCCCGGGGGACAAGGCGCGTGGCGTTAGCACCAAAAGATGCGCCGTAAAAAGTTGTTTAATATAAGTCTTAATCTCAAAAAGTTATAGAGCCGATTTCGAGCATTCATATTTGCCGATTTTGATTTTTGCGTTTTTTTGCCCTCCGCCAATTTTGACCGGAATTTCCGGAAACCCCGTGATTGGGAAAAATCAGCAAAAATACGATTTAGATTGCCCCAAGTCTTGTGATCATGTTCACACCCCAACTTGCAATTTTTGACACACTTGACACCAAGTTGCGCGCCAAAAAGTGCAAAAAACCCGAGAGCCGGCGTTTCACCTAAAAGACGGCTCCGGATCGGCTCGGGACCAGTGCCATTCGATCCGGCGTGGTCGAAAACCCCAGTAGCCGGAATCTGGCATATTTCCCCCAACATCTTGATAGAACAAATTTCAAAAAACCTATCCCAGTAAATTGATCGAATTGCGATTCTTTATATAGGGGTTAACGTTTCAAGAAAAGGTTTCTCCTACGATTTCGAATTCACATTTGTTTACCAGAGGAACAGTATTTAGCAAGAGCTGAAAGTTCATATAAAATCAATATATACCTGATATAGTAGTACTTTCCATAGTCGTCCATCCAAGTCTTGACTACTCGAACCATGCTCTGCAAATGAATCAATCAATCAGTGAATCAATCAATCATCATTCATTCAATTCATTTATAAATGCTTATTCGATTGAAGGAAAAAAAACTCTTCAAATTGACACAAAAAGATCGCTAGTACACCTTGTTGGTTATATCTTGGTATAACAGTTCAAACTAATCAGAGCAGAAAAAAGACTGAGTTCTGTTCTTCACACAATATTTCTCTTCTTTTTAACATAAGTAAAGCAGGAAATACGTGCAATAACATTAATGGAACACCCTCAGTTAATTGGACCCTCCGCTTTGGCAACGATCTCTCGTAGACAAAGAAAACGTGGGAGTAATGGCATAGTGGAGAGTTTCAAATTAGCTCGGGGTGTGACTTTAAACAAAACAACAATTCCCGCCAATTAAATTTCAGCAAACCAGCATGATTCCCTCCCCTCCCATCTAACACTCAGACGACAAGGAATCGGATAAATTGTACAAACATAGTCTAATAATGTTACATAGAAATGAATAATTGGCTGATGCACATTAAATTTAAAATTATAAAATTTTAATCAAAGCTCGCTTTAACTCTGACTAGCAATGATGCCTTTGAGAGATACGTACCGTAAAGGACTTACTCTTTCGAATGGAAATGGCGTCGAGGATTAAGCGTCCATGTCTCGGTTGTCAATCGAGAACGATCCCACGCGTCTTCGTCGTCCATCTTAGAAGGAGAAGAAGTAATTATAATAAACTGAAGATCGAAGAACTTTATACAGAACGCAGCGAAAATAAATATGAATAGTTTTCTATTTTTTAAAAACAAAACACGAATTTCAAAAATGCGACCGTAACTTACGACTGTGTTTTAGTCTAAAAGTTTGATGTTTTTCCATACAATAAGAAGTGTACGCAATTGTTATCATGAACTGAAAAGTGTCGTGAAGTGTTTGAAATTCGTGTTTTGTTTTTAAAAAATAGAAAACTATTCATATTTATTTTCGCTGCGTTCTGTATAAAGTTCTTCAATCTTCAGTTTATTATAATTACTTCTTCTCCTTCTAAGATGGACGACGAAGACGCGTGGTATCGTTCTCGATTGACAACCGAGACATGGACGCTTAATCCTCGACGCCATTTCCATTCGAAAGAGTAAGTCCTTTACGGTACGTATCTCTCAAAGGCATAGAGCATCATTGCTAGTCAGAGTTAAAGCGAGCTTTGATTAAAATTTTATAGTTTTAACTTTAATGTGCATCAGCCAACTATTCATTTCTATGTTCGTACAATTTATCCGATTCCTTGTCGTCTGAGTGTTAGACGGGAGGGGAGGGAATCATGCTGGTTTGCTGAAATTTAATTGGCGGGAATTGTTGTTTTGTTTAAAGTCACACCCCGAGCTAATTTGAAACTCTCCACTATGCCATTACTCCCACGCTTTCTTTGTCTACGAGAGATCGTTGCCAAAGCGGAGGGTCCAATTAACTGAGGGTGTTCTATTAATGTTATTGCACGTATTTCCTGTTTTACTTATGTTAAAAAAATAAGAGAAATATTGTGTGAAGAACAGAACTCAGTCTTTTTTCTGCTCTGATTAGTTTGAACTGTTATACCAAGATATAACCAACAAGGTGTACTAGCGATCTTTTTGTGTCAATTTGAAGAGTTTTTTATATCCTTCAATCGAATAAGCATTTATAAATGAATTGAATGAATGATGATTGATTGATTCATTTGCAGAGCATGGTTCGAGTAGTCAAGACTTGGATGGACGACTATGGAAAGTACTACTATATCAGGTATATATCGATTTTATATGAACTTTCAGCTCTTGCTAAATACTGTTCCTCTGGTAAACAAATGTGAATTCGAAATCGTAGGAGAAACTTTTTCTTGAAACGTCTTGTTCTACATAAACAATATTATAATTGTTGGTTGATTATCTGATATGTAGTGTATCCTCATATAGTGGGTCGATCCTCGCATTATGTGGGTATGAAAATGTATGCTTACAATTACACTCTGCGGTTGTGAGGTCACGTTTACTTTTGTTAGTTCGAACTATCCGATTCATGCAACTGGTCGATCTTATTCACTCTCGAATTCAATTCAGAGAGCCCTCCGGCCAGCACCGTCAATCCGGTGACATCTCTGCCCTACAGTGCAAGCCATTCAAGTGGTAATATACTTATTCAATCAATAATTAATATTTTTTCGATCAATAAAGTTATCTTGATGTATGTAGAGTATTCGGGAATTGTAAAATTTTCTCTTAAATATTTGCATCAATATCCTCATTTTCTATAATCTAATTCTTCTTTCTTAATCATACATGGGCGGGGTACCTGGAGCTCGACTCTACAGGGGGCATCCGAACGAAAAATGGTTAAATTTACAGGGGGCTTTCCGCTTTTTCGCCAAATATTTCACCTAAACGTGTATTTTACAGGGAGCATTCCACAAATTTTCGAAAAGCCCTAATTTTACAGGGGGCACCCCCATGTCGGCGCCCATGTATGTTCTTAATCTATGCGCAGCTTGCTTATCCATAGGTTATGTAATGTATGTGTGAAGTATCCAAATTATCGATTGATAAATTAAGTTATCGATTTGTGCTATTATTTATTGATCTTCTGGATTATAGTAGAGTAATTGGCGTTCTTGATCACAACATTTGTGTAGCGTATTACGGTATAAATTTGACTGCAGCTTATTACGGTATTAATTTATGTGTATTACAGGTACATGGAGAACGTTGCGTACGACGTGCCCGAGAGCTACCCTCTGCTGCCCGAGAATAATGTGTGGGGCGAGGCGAATAACGCAGCGACTGGTGAGTAGAGGATACGGTAGCACGACTGTTGGCTATCGTGGACTGACTGAACTACTGTAGGAGTTGTTATCGTAAACTAATTTTAAGTACACTAGTAGATTCCAACTGACGGGACTTGGTTATTGCGAACTAACTAAATTACGGTAGAAGATAGCCATGGATCTCTATCTTACTTTATTGATTAATCTTAACTATAATAATTAATTGATACTCAGGCATGTGCTTCGACACGATGGGCCGTGCGATTCCGAGCAATGTCGGAGCGACGCCCTGTCACGGATACGGTGGAAATCAGGTGAATATCGATTTATTCATTTACCTTTCATCGATTTTTCTGATTTTGTTTTCATTTGGATATGATTGGGTTGGAACCTACTTGAAGCGATTTTGACATAATTCACTAAAAATGAAAAAAAAAAACAGTTCGCCAAAATTTCGGCGCCACCCTCTTGATTTTTGCGTCCTGCCCACCTGATTTTAAGTTCCAGTGACAAAGGTTGCCCACGTATGGTTCTAGCAAACACGATAATTATTATTGTTTTTTTCGGTCAATTTTTGTTTGATTATGGATTGATGTTCTCAGGAGAATGTGGCGAAAAAACATTTTTTGAAATGATGCATTTTTTGAATCATCTCACACAACTTGACATTTTTGAAATTCTGGGGAGTGGGTAACTAACTTTTTCAAAAATTTAAGAGTGGATCTATCCCTTGGGGTAACCATGAACCATAGGTGGGCACGCTGGGGGAAAGGCTGTGCGCAAACCGGGGAAGGGTGAGGCAAGGCTGTGCGCATGGCTATTTTTTGACGAATTCGACTGGAAATTGTCCGATTTTTGCGAGGAAAGGCTATGCGCAAATCCCTCATGGGAAGGCAAGGCTGTGCGCAAAAAATATTCGTTTTCACGCGCCCACCTATGCCATGAACCATGTACGCCACCCCGGAGGACATAGTCCGCTAATTTTAGCATTAATATGCAATAGAAGCAATTTAAATCGTGATTTCCACGAGACGGCGTTGGGCCTCAACGCCGCAACTATATCACGCCTGTCACGAGAGAATCGAGCTAAAATGGCAATTCTTCGGAATGGACCGAAAATCATGAAATGAGTTAGCATCAGTTTTCGGTACCTCTAGGCATGCCCTACCATCCCCCAAAGTCCCATTGTGTAAATATCATTCTGGAGCTCCCTACACCGGGTCGGTCATCCGGGAACCCAACTTTGAACTCAAATATCTCGGTTCAGGTATATTTCTGTGAAAAACTACCACGAGGGAATCCCCCGCTATTTTTCCGTGCTCTATCGATCTAAACAAACCAGAGGTCATGAAAGTACTTCCGAACAGCGCTCACTATGGGCCAAATAACTGAAAACCTGCCGATTCGGCGCGGCAAAGCCTGAAATATGTTATGTAACTTTTCGAGGGCTACAAAATGAGTGGTTTACGAATAAAATACGTCCATGGAGACTTGTGGATCATCCCCTTGGAAATTTCCTGATGATTTGAAGTCATTTACGCCACCCATAATCTCTCGTTTTACAGATGCCGGTTCGAACTGTAATTCGTGAATGAAAACTGTCGACATTGTAACTTTTTGATTGAGAAAATAGGCTTTGTAACGTGCAACTCGTGAACAAAGTCTCGTAACTGTTTTGACTAAAACCCTGATCAAAGAACCACTCAATTGGAATTATGGAAATGGAACGAGTGATTTGAGAACAAGAGATGCAAATCCGAGGATATGAAAAACGAGTCTGAGACCCAATTAGCATAGAATGTTTCGATGAAAACCAACGTTTCGGAACCGAGATTTCGGAACCAACGTTTCGGAACCAGAGTTCGGAACCAACGTTTCAGTGTCGTTATCATTTTTCGGAACGAGCAAGGCCCTGCAAGATTTTTTTAATGAGATCTAGAGTCGATCACCCTGTTGCCCTGTTGGGAGGAACGATTTGCATTATTTCATTCTATCACCATGTGTCTAGCGATTTGCATGTCTACTAGGATTCCAAATCTCGGTTCCAAAACGTTGGTTCCGAAACGTTGGTTTTCATCAAAAAGTTCTACGCTAATTGGGTCTCAGACTCGTTTTCCATAACCTCGGATTTGCATCCCTTGTTCTCAAATCACTCGTTCCATTTCCATAATTCCAATCGAGTGGTTCTTTGATCAGGGTTTTAGTCAAAACGGTTCTCAAAGATTGCGTTCCGCACGAAAGGGTTCTAGTACCGTATTTCCGAAGAATGGATTCTCAGATTAGAGTTCTGATTGAATTAGTTTTCATTCACGAATTACAATTCGTATCGGCATCGTTTTACACACTCTCTCGCATATTCCTTTTCATTCCATTCCATTCCATTCAACACCGCACGGTCTCGAGCGCGCGGTGCGGAATGAAACATATCGTTTTCTCCCTTTCTCTTCCCTGTATTTCTTTCACTCTCCGACGAGAGAGTGTGTGAAATGAGAGATTGTGGTTGGGCGAAAATGACTTCAAATCATCAGGAAATTTCAAAGGGGATGATCCACACATCTCCATGGACGTATTTTTTCGTAAACCACTCATTTTGTAGGCCTCGAAAAGTTACATAACATATTTCAGGCTTTGCCGCGCCGAATCGGCAGGTTTTGAGTTATTTGGCCCATAGTGTAGCGCTGTTGGGAAGCACTTTCATGACCTATGATTTGCTTAGATCGATAGAGCACGGAAAAATAGCGGGGTTTCCCTCTTGGTAGTTTTTCATAGAAATGCACCAGAACCAAGATATTTGCGTTCAAAGTTGGGTTCCCGGATGACCGAACCGGTGTATGGAGCTCCAGAATGATATTTACATTTTTCTTTTGTGATTTTTCTCCATTCCGGTCGTTAGCTCGATTCTCTCGTGGCAGGCGTGATATGCAAAATGACTATGTACATCGTCATCAGCATAGTCGAAAACCCAAAATCTCGAAATTGAGCATCTCAAACTGTGATCGATTCTCTCACGGCCCCCTATGACGCTTTTGAAATTGATAATGACACTTGAGATTTTGAGAAGGATGAGTGTTTTATGTATAGATTTACATCATAATAATTTAGATTACGTACCGATAAAAGCGATATACAGTGTAGCCTAAAAGTCATGGGACACTTTTTCACTTTTTTTATAACTTTTGATCCAGAAAAGCAATCAAGCTGATCTTTTGAGTCAATGTACAGAATTTATCAAGGGATACAACCATGATGTGTTGGTGTAATTGATTTAGTTCAGTGATGCGTAGTGATGACGCTATCGAAATAGATTTTTTTGAAAATTTACATTTCTTTAGTGAAAGATCCTGTTCTTCTGAAACATTGTGAGAGTGGAGACCCCCACTAGGGCTTCACAGTCACACAATCCAGAATGGCTCCGATTCCGATTTCAAGCTGTAGCATGGTCGCAACTTTGACCCCCAAAATTTATGAGGCCGTTTGTTTAAGAGTCGGGCAAATCTGGGAGAGGGTTGGCACAGGCCAAAAATTTTGATACCCTCAAAACTTGTGTATAGGGGTTATCGACCATGCTGATGAACATAGGCATAGTCATTTTAACTCCAGCGGTCCCGCAACGCCTGGGCGGGATTACTGTAAGATCACTTTTTCAGGCCATTCTCGGTCCATAGTCGAGCTAGAGGTATGAAAATTGGGCTCCTAGGACAGAATTCGATGGCGATGATGGCTGTCTACATCATTAGTTTTGAAAATTTTTCAAAAGGTCGATTATTGGAAATTTTGATGGAGACGTTTGCGCCCCAGACGAGTATGACAGTTCGAACCGGCATAACGACAGGATCACAACGATGTATTATGAGCCCATATCTCCATTGCCATCTCAATATTGCCTCGATATAGTGATATGCGAAAGAGGTAAACAAGAGGACTCTCTCAATTCCGCGCGCTCTCTCGCACTCTCGAGAGAGCGCGGCGAAATGAGAGAGTGCCGAGAGAGCGCGCGGAATAGAGAGACGCAGACAACTCCTCTCGATTTTGCAGATCACTATATCGAGGCAATATTAGCGGTGCAACGGAAATATGGGCTCATAATACATCGTTGCGATCCTCTCGTCACGCCGGTTCGAACTGTCATACTCGTCTGGAGCGCAAATGTCTCCATCAAAATTTCCAATAATCGACCTTTTGAAAAATTTTCAAAACTAATAAGGTAGACAGCCATCATCGCCATCGAATTTTGTCCCAGGAGCCAAATTTTCATTCCTCTAGCTCTACTATGGACCGAGAATGGCCTGAAAACGTGATCTTACCGTAATCCCGCCCAGGCGTTGCGGGACCACTGGAGCCAAAATGACTATGCCTATCTTCATCAGCATGGTCGATAACCCCTATACACAAGTTTTGAGGGTATCAAAATTTTTGGCCTGTGCCAACCCTCCCCCAGATTTGCCCGACTCTTACACAAACGGCCTCATATAGCGATCTTTTCGTTATAATATACCTTGATATTTTACAGTTTCTTGAAAATCACGTTTGCACCTTTTCACACCAAGCACAGGTGTTCTATCTTCCAAATACACTCTTATAAGATGAAAAAATGCGGTGTTCAAAATACGGTACTCCGGTTTTGCATGGTAATATCATAGTAAGTAGTGCGCAAATGTATATGCTTACTTTTTTGTCTTACTTTCTTCTTTCTTTATACTTTCTTTATACTTACTTTTTTGCTGCTGTTTTGCTCTTTCATGAGAATATAGTGAAAAAAAGTAAGCATAAAGTAAGTTACTTTTTCACGCTACTTACTATAATATTACCCTGCAAACCCGGAGTACCAGTAAGAGCAAGATCTGTGAAAATCAATATTTATTTATTTATTTATGTTTGTTTTCTTTTACAGGAATGACGATAACGATGCACCTTCGGGATCAGCAAAGGAGAAGAAGAAGAGACGAAGAAGATTATAACCGCTACTACGATGAGACCTGATTATGTGACTTCGGTAGTCTCTAAACCCCTTACCATTCCTCTTTTAATTGTGTACACACACACCTTTTTTGTAACGTTTTTAAAAACATTCTGTAGTGCATCATAGTCGAATTATGTTAAACTACTCGAAAATCCCCACTTCAAAAGCTAATGAACACTACCTCTATTCGGACATTCGCTCCGAAATAAATGATGCGCCGCGTGCACACAACTCGATCATGATGTGCTACTCTAAACGTCTTTGTAATTGTTCTTATTGCTCTTTACTAGTTGTTATTATTCAAATTTTCCTTTCGTTTGTTCCAAAGTTTGGAATGCTCCGAAGAAACCCACTCATGTCCTTTTCAAGATTTCAATCAGATTTGAGCCATTTTGACATAATTTGGGCCTAATTTCGCGTTACACTTTCTGTGGCCGCTCGGCGTCTTGTGCACAAAAGGCTGTATCATTTCAATAAGAAACATTACTAGTTCTCAAAAATGTGCCAAAAATGACGACGTCAAAATTGGCAACAGTCTGCCAACTTTGACTTCGTCGAATTTGTCCCAACTTTGACGTTGTCATTTTTGGCACGCTCATGACTTCGCCAACTTTGACGTTGTCATTTTTGGCACGCTCATAACTTTGCCAACTTTGACGTTGTCATTTTTGGAACGCTCATGACTTCGCCAAATTTGACGTCGTCATTTTTGGCACGTTCATGACTTCGCCAAATTTGACGTCGTCATTTTTGGCACGCTCATGACTTCGCCAAATTTGACTTCGTCATTTTTGGCACGCTCATGACTTCGCCAACTTTGACTTCGTCATTTTTGGCACTTTTTAACTTCGCCAACTTTGACTTCGTCGAATTTGTCCCAACTTTGACGTTGTCATTTTTGGCACGCTCATGACTTCGCCAACTTTGACGTTGTCACTTTTGGCATATTCATGACTTCGCCAAATTTGACTTCGTCATTTTTGGCGCGCTCATGACTTCGCCAACTTTGACTTCGTCATTTTTGGCACTTTTCAACTTCGCCAACTTTGACTTCGTCGAATTTGTCCCAACTTTGACATTGTCATTTTTGGCACGCTCATGACTTCGCCAACTTTGACGTCGTCATTTTTGGCACGCTCATGACTTCGCCAACTTTGACGTTGTCATTTTTGGCACGCTCATGACTTCGCCAATTTTGACTTCGTCACATTTGTCCCAATTATGATGATGTCAAATTTGGCATGTTATCAACTGCGCGAAATTTCTGCCATTTTTGACGATGTCATATTTGGCGAATTCTGAGTTATGCCTTTCTGCCAATAATGAAAAAGTCAAAAATGGCATTCCGATATTTTACATCTATTGCCAAATTGGACGATGTCATAATTGGCACTTTAGAATTTTTCGGAAAACGCCAATTATGACAACTTATATATTGGCAAGACGACACTTTGAGAATGTTGCCAACATTGACGGCTGCAAATTTGTCATCTTTCCAATCCTCTCAATTTTAGCCCCCATGATCTAGTCTGCCAATTATGATCTCATCACAATTGTCAGTTCTGTGTCCACACCCTCTCTGCCAACATTGCATTGTTCATTTTTGTCCATGGACTGTATTTTACCGAATGCCAATAATGAAGCTTTATAATTTGGTTGACGGTTCACATGCCAAATAAGCACTTTGCACATTTGACAGACAGGCAGCTTCAACGAAATGCCAACAATGAAAACGTCTAAATTGTCAGGCCTCTTGTGCCAAATCCGACGTTGTCAGATTTGGCTGAAACCCTGGTTCTTTTCATTCTACGCCAGTTTCTTATTCTAACCCCTCTTATATTTTGCCTGAGTTTTTAAGAGAGAAAATACTCACGCCCGCAATATCCATGGGTGAGCAGTGGATTGTCCGGCGACTTCACTTCACATGGAAGTCCCGCCCCGCAGAAGGCGCCATAGCAGGGATCATAGCCTACAATGTGGAACATTAGCATGGGATGCCCCATTTTTTATAGCTTTCGTAACTTTTCAAGCCCTCTTTGATCTTTGCCTTTCTTTGCAAAATATATTATTCCCTTCACAGTCTGTGACAGAAAGAAAATACAAACAAAAATACAATATCGCAATTTGAACAATTAGGCAAAAAAAACTCACTTTCACATTGATCTCCGGTAAAGTACGGTAAACAGGTACAGCGAGATCCGAGTGGAGAGTTCATGCGTGTGCCTCCGTTGAGACACGGAGTAGTGGGGGCAGGTGGACAGCCACCATCTGTATAGTAAAAAGAATTATATTAAAGGGGCCGATACCTTTGTCAACGGTCTCTTCAACACTCTCTCGTTGTTAGAGCACAGAGAAATAGTGTGCGCAATGAAGCTATTGAGTGAGGTCACTCTCGCTTTAAGTATAGGTTTGGATGCAATTTGAATGTTAATTTCAAAAAATTTAAATTTTAGCAAACAATGTGCCCTATGGTGTTTAGGTATTGACCGTATAAAAATACACTTGAGGGAAGAGAGGGAAAGGGGTGGATTGATCGATAGAATATTACTGCGTTTAGCAGCTAGTGGCAAGACAATTTCACAAGTACATTTTATACGGACAATATATAGGTGCATATCTCTATATGTGTCTTTATGTGTATGCAATATTCCATGATACTATCATAACTTTCCTCATCGCAAGCAATTATTACATAAGCTATCACCAACTTGGACATTGACATCTGAATCCGGGACTGTATTCTTGACAGAAACCAGTAGGACATGACGTTGGTTTGCACGCGAGGTTTTTTCCTCTTTCTGCATTTTACATTAATCAGTCCTTTTTTCGTTCCTTTCAAAGGATCCGATACCTGATGGATATCTTTAGATAAAGCAAACATGCAATGAGTTACTTTTTAATTCTTTTTTTTCTCTTTAAACTAATATTAAAACTCACTATAATCAAGATCGCAATAGAGTCCCTTGTAGCCGGGCTGGCAGAGGCATGCGAACTGAAGAATATTGCAAAATTATGGTTCATAATGCGGTGTTGCATTAGCTTTACGCGCCCCCACCGTAACGATGGCGACGTCCGTGCAAACTCTGCAGAGTGGAAATTTCGAAAGGGATTTTGGCAAAACAATATATTCGCTAAACAAGACGGAAAACAATATGTTCGAAATTTGCATTGACAATATGATCGAAAGGATGCCGGTACGAACTGTAACTGGTGAATGAAAACTAATTCAATCAGAACTCTAATCTGAGAATCCATTCTTCGGAAATACGGTACTAGAACCCTTTCGTGCGGAACACAATCTTTGAGAACCGTTTTGACTAAAACCCTGATCAAAGAACCACTCGATTGGAATTATGGAAATGAAACGAGTGATTTGAGAACAAGGGATGCAAATCCGACGAGATGGAAAACGAGTCTGAGACCCAATTAGCATAGAACTTTTCGATGAAAACAAAGGTTTCGGAACCGAGATTTGGGAACCACCAAAACGCAGCTACTGAGTTACGATTATAGGATCATAATTAAAGCTCGAACTTTATTCAAAAGATCAGACACAAATAGTCATCTTTCATCTTCTTTCAGCATCTTTTTTCGTTCTTCTTTAATAGAAATGAAGACCCGTGAATGTTCATGTACATCTCTCTTGTGCGAAAATTAATCATCTTTCAGCACTTTCTTCTGCTTGTGGATGTAACCACCGTGCGGAAAACGCTCTCTAGGACGAGGCATCGGTAGCACGAATAATAACGACGAGGGAATGTATCAGTCAACAGAATCCTAGTGGATATGCAAACCGCTAGACACATGGTGATAGAATGAAATAATGCAAATCACTCTTCACGACAGGGAACATGGTGATCGACTCTTGATCTCAGAGTCTTGCTCGTTCCGAAAAACTGATAACGAAACACTACTTCTCAAATCTCGGTTGAAGCGTTGCTTCCAAAACGTTGGTTCCCAAATCTCGGTTCCGAAACGTTGGTTTTCATCGAAAAGTTCTATGCTAATTGGGTCTCAGACTCGTTTTCCATCTCGTCGGATTTGCATCCCTTGTTCCCAAATGACCCGTTCCATTTCCATAATTCCAATCGAGTGGTTCTTTGATCAGGGTTTTAGTCAAAACAGTTACGAGGCTTTGTTCACGAGCTGCACGTTACAACACAGAGATTAAATTTACCCGAATGCCGTTAGTTGGCGAACGATTTGCCCGTATTCAGACAAATGCTAGCCTGTATATGGGCAAATCAGTGGTTTTTGGGCTACCATTTGCCCGAATGTGGGCAAATCGTGTACACAAGTATCGTAAGTTGGCTAATCTATTACCCATATTTGGGTAAGTTTGCTCTCAGTGAAAACCTATTTTCTCAATAAAAAAGTTACAATGGTGAAAGTTTTCATTCACGAGTTACAGTTCGTACCGGCATCATTGAAAGGTGCTAGATCACGCTCAATTCGCACAATGGCAAATCACGAAAAGAAATACAGCCAAACACTATCAATTATGTAGCCGGTATTTGGTTCCATTTCCTTTCTTTTCGCGACTTTTGAACTGCAGATTAGTAATCATTCTATTTGCTTCTCTCACTTTGACTTCTTGATGAAGCATTCAATATGTGAAGTAATCTAATTAAACACCTTACCTTTCCAGGAAAAGGCTCAATGCACCAGCCGTGCTTGCAGTTATAATTGCATGGCGAGGGATCCGCTGATATTTGAGGCATTTATTAATTTTAATGTGAATAACTACTCTTACCGTCACAATTCAGTCCAGCCTTGCCATTCATGCAATAGCAGTAGAACAAACCGTTATCCTGCTCATATGGTGTGGAACCGGGTGGACAGAGATCTTGCACATCTAATAATGCAAAGAACTGACTGATTAATTGATTGATTTTATCGATTGAATTGATACAATTGCTGAAAGCTCGCAAATTACTAGACATTTCGCGCTAATAGTTCGCATTTTCCTCTTTTGATGGCTTTCCATTAGTGATATGATGTTGTTAAAGTCACACCACAAGCTATTTGCAATTAGACTCTCCGTACTAGCCCCACTCTCTCGCAGACAAATAACGAGAGAATGTGGTCAGCCGCCGTACCAAATAGGTCGACCCCTTTTTTTAGTCAGCCTTTTTTGTGTCAATCGATATCTGAGATGGGAAGACGTTTATCGCAGTAGATCAAAGGGGTGAATGGAGGCAGTGGGGGGAAATTAGATGCAGAGAAAAAAGGGGAGAGAGAGAGACAGAAGAAGTAGAGTTTTGCACGGTCGATCGTCGTAGAATATATTATAACAAAACGGTATAGTTGATGATGATCATCTAAGATAACTATTTGATAAGAAAATAATGAAAATAAACGAAAGTAACGAAATATGTGGAAAGCACAATAAAGTATGGATGTGAAAGTAAACCACAATAACATCAATATAAAATACAATAAAAAATCAAGAAATGGACACTCTTAGATAATGGGATTGCTTATTAAGATAGGGGGCATATTCATTCGTCGATTACTCGGGGATAACGAGTAGATCTCCATTTCATTCCATCCGATTGAATCCTTGATTCATCTATTGGCAAGAGTAGATGGTGCATCCGTCTCAGATACGATATATCTGGAAATGGAGATGATTATACAAACGAATCGTGACGTATTCATTTCTCAACATAAGGGTAGCAAATGAATAGATAATCTTACCAATTCAATCCTTGATTCATCTATTGGCAGTAGTAGATGGTGCATCCGTCTCAGATACGATATATCTGGAAATGGAGATGATTATAAAAATGAATCGTGACGTATTCATTTCTCAACATAAGGGTAGCAAATGAATAGATAATCTTACCATTAACTACTTCCATGTTCCATGAGAGTAGATGATCATTTATTTACTTCCCATCCAAGGAACCATGCGAGGTAAACAATGAAAAGGACTGTTGATAAAATATTGCTTAACTATAAATTATGACGATCTTATACATATTATTTCTTTAATTGAGTCGAGCTACCATGGGAAATTTTCCCGGTGGATGCCTTATCAATTTAAAGTAGTACATATATATTTTATTAAAGTCCTTAGGTTTATTACTTTTTGGAAAACATATGTTCCTATATTCATTCCATTGCGTCAAGCTACCGTGGGATATTATCCCGTTGGATGCCTTAGCAAGGTAATCAATCCTAATATCAGGCAAAAATAAACTCTTCTATCTAATGAGAGTTACTTATAAAACTCCATATCGCATTAAACAAATAGCGGAAAATGCTTAACGTTATGATTTAATTTTTAAAATAAATATATTCAACAAGGAAAGGTGGTAACAAACCTCATTCTCTGCAACTTCACTTAAGTATGTACAATAATCTAATCAATGATGAGGAATAGCCATGAGGCTGATGAAGACATACTTCTCTCAACAACACGTACTATCTGCAATTGGGCAACATGTTTAAGTTGAATAGGAATGAAAGAAAATAATATAACGAATAGACTAGAATAACATAAAAAAAGAAAAGAAGAAAACAAAAGAAATGCTTACCAATGAAATCTTATCATTAATATTATTCCGATCTTCATTCCATGTTCTCAATATCTTCACAATCCAATAATAAGTGTGAAGATATTGAGTTCTCCGGCTCAACTTATACCTGCACCTGGGGTTAGTGGAGGGACACACAAGGACAATGGAGACGGGGAGAGAGATAGACAGCAAATGAGTTGTTTTTAAGAAAAGTTATGCTCGGAAGATCATCGAAGAGATTTGATTTATAATGAAGAGATTTAAATGATGAAGATCAACGAAGATAACTATGTGACGTGATGTAGTTTGAAGTGCTAGACAAATTAAAAAACAAATAATAATTTTAAGTGAAGTTCATCTGCGATGACGGTTTTGTTAGTATTACATTAAATATATATCATACATTAAATTTATTATATCGTTGATTAAATTCCTACTTTGAATTAAACATTGAGGTGTTTCAGTCAACATTGTTATCTAATGATCAAACTCTCCATTTTCTCAATGAAAATCTATTGGAATCAAGTTCGATACCAGTCATAATCTAAACCTTTTAAGACATGATAACACGAACCTTTGTGTGTTGCACAATCTCCTGTATAAATATATATATAAACAAACCATCCAACATTCGATCACTGAGCCATCATAGCAGTATGACTGCAAAGAAAACAAAATCAATTAAAATAGCTTCAAGCCTACAAATGGTCAACGCATGTTATGGCGTAGACTAATTATTCAAATGCAATCACGCATTAACATTTATACAACTACTACTCTACACGAAGGATCAAACTGCGACAATGGAAAATGATAAACGAACCATTTCTCCACTACAACTGATCCTTATCAATATTACAACATACTCCATATTAAATATATGAAGATTCCATCTTTCTCAACTCATATTCTCTGAAATACAAGTGATTTAACACGACATATTACAAGATACTATGAAATCGCTTGGTAATCAAAAATGATGACAAATCAGTTTCTTGTTCAATATTGACACAATAATTATAGAACTGTGTTGTTTGTTTGAATGAATAAGACCATCTTGTTTGAAATACCTTGTAGAAACAATCTATACAAAAATTATGGAATAAACTAACCTTTGCTTATTTGGACACTCTCCAATTACATTAAAATACACAACTTCTTGCATAGTGATAATCAACTGAAATATATGAACATTAACGCGAAATACAATGGAAAATAACGAATATCGCTAGATAAAAATATATGATGACATTTAATATTCCATGGTAAATATCGACGAAATCAATAATTAATGGTCATCAAATAGTTAGTCATTGAAAGAATAGGTTGTGAGTTAATTACCAACACGGCCATTCAAGCCCTTAAGAAAAGTCGCTCGCTCCTCCACTAGAAGGTGGTTCCGTAGAATTTGGCAAATTGCCAAGTTTTGCTCAGTTAGCGCACGCTATTGGGGCTGCTACACAGTTCTCATTTTTTTGGCGGGGATATGAAAATTTAATATTTATTTATTTTTGCATTTATAAAACGGTGATTAATATTATTCTGTTATTTTCTAAATTGTTTTATAATAAAATATTCTAATTCTTCAGAATAATGTCAATTAAAAAGATTTAACGTGAACGAAATAACAAAAACAGGAAGAAGAAATAGAGCCAAAGTGAATCATATCACTATATTAAACTAAATTAATAAATTATATTAATAAAAAAGTTTCTAAAAACTGAAAACCATCAAGAACTAACGAAAGGAATCACACTGTTCCAAAATTTTTTTTCGAAAATTATGTTTGAAATGCGCGCCAGTGAATTCTCACACGGAAAATTTTCAAAATTTGGCAATTTGCCATGACCATTTTTGGAGCGACCCCTTGGATGGCCGTGTACCAATACTAAAATGTAATGAACAACACGTGAATAACAAAACAAAATACAAAATTATGTAAAATAATGAAAGGTGAGATAGAGTAAGAAGGGAAGAGACCTTCTCCACTCGCTCTCCCGCGCGAACCCAAATTACGGTAGGAACGGCGTGTCACAACAATGATTTGACAAAGTTCAACGGACTTTTTTCTCATTGCGGTGTTCTTCGAAAAAGGAAGGTTAGAGAGAAGAAAGATCATGTGATTGGAGAGAGCGCAGAGAAAGGAAAAAAGGAAGCGGTCATGGACCGCTTCCTTTTTCAGAGTGATCACTCTCGTGTCTGCTCTCTTCCTATCCTTCCCTCTCTAACCTCGACTCCATTTTTCACTCCGTTCTATAGGAATTGGAGGGGAGATCACCCCCCATTCTTGGGCCGATTCCTAAGAGAAAATGGGGTCCACCTCTCTATCTCGACCGCTTTTTTCGAGGGAATTGGTACGGCGGCAGAGCGAGGTTTTCAAGTTAGCTCGTAGCTTGAGATACTCCTTTAAAATCATCGCTTACATGTTCACATTACAAGACTAATGGATCGCGGGAGGGGCAACCGTCATTTTTGCATCGTGTTATTATAATATAGGTATAATCCTTCATGGGCTGAGGTAATCAAGAAAATCTCTTATGGCCTCAGAGTAGATATTTCACAAATTTTCAAATGCACTGTCCTCTATGGTCCATCGGTGATTCTATGGTAAATGACTATCGTACTCACGCTGATCACATTGCGCTCCATAGTAAGGATAATTGCAATCACATGTACTCCATGAGCATTGTCCAGTGTTGCACGTACTCGATGATCCGCCGAACCAGCAGGCAACTAAACAACAACTATCGATTGATTTTGATATCGGCAAAGATGACTTTGGATGAACTTTAGCGCAGAGTTCTGATAACTCACGAACATTGACAAACCGTGTTTGTCGACAAGCGTGACGCCTCAAGTGTATACCAAAGATCTTCCCCCAACGCTTCTGACGTCAACTTTGTCGGCAAACGGTTTGTCTATGTTCATGCATGCGGCCTCAGAGCGCACATTTATTGAGAATTCTAAAGCTTTTTATCATACATTGACATAGGCTATATCCATTATAAATAAAAATTAATATAGGTATAAATATAATTATTCCCCCGCCAGGTCTTGCCAACCTATCTTAGATCATGTTGATCTTTGATCTTATTAAGTCTACATATGAAAACCCGCACTCCCCTCCCACTTCTCCCTCCCCAATTCCTACCACCCCGATTCTCCTATTCACTTATTTATTATTCGTTTCAAATGTTGTCACATCTTTATTGGATGTATGATAAATAAATAAAATAAATAAATAAATTATTGATCTTTTCAAACTGTAATATCCGAGACGTCTGAAAAAACAATGTTAATATCTAAAACATAATATCTGGTCTCACACAGTTTGGCAAGATCGTAACATCTACACAACATGAAGATTACACAGCGCTCACAGTTCTATACAATAAATATTATTATTATCGTACTCACAGCTCTCACAAATCGTCCCATACGTATTAGGTGAGCAGACACAGTTATCGCACGCCCAGACCACATTTCCGTCGCCGTGACGATCCTCCGGCAAGCAGTAGCCATAATTGGCGCAGCCGTACGGCTGTAAACGAGGTGTTTTGAAACTCTCCGCTCTGACAATGCTTGCTCTTTTTCTTTCTTTTCGAGAGAGCGTTGATTGAGCGGAGCATAATATAAGCTCGGGATCTGCCTCTAAAGCAATTATGGTAGCCAGATTTTTTTCTGATATGTAATTTCTGAGATTAGAGGTGTAATATAAATAATCTAACCCCAGGCGACGTTGGCGTCGTGGTGGATGGTGGTGTCGTGGACGTCGTAGTGTCCGTAGTAGTTGTGAATTCTTCAGTCGTAGTAGTTGATGAGGATTCGTCAGTTGTATTTAACGAAGTTTCATTGGTGTTGAAGAAATCATCGGTCGGGTCAGTAGTATTTGTAAACTCATCAGTCGTATTTGATGCGTTAGTAATGTTCGAAAATTCGTCAGTCGTATTTGATGGATCAGTCGTGGTAGATGTTAAAGGGTCTGGAACAATTAAATAACGATAATATAACGATAATAAAATATTTTAAATTGTCGAGCAGTATTATCTATACAAAATATTGAGCATTTTTGCGATATTCCTGTTCTTTACTCCAACTAGTACAAAAGATAAAGGAAAAGGAAAATCCCGTTATTCAAGGCACTTCTGCAGGAGATTACTGCTATGCCTGTGATAAGGACAGGTCAATTCAATACGGAGGCCTAATATTTTCTTACCACATACTTTACCACGTGATTTATTCACTACCAATTCCCTTTCGGGCGAATTGGTGGAGCGAAGGAGTGTCACGACCGGGAACCAAAACCTACTCTTACTGTACATGCATATATTGATGTGAAGTGTAAAACATTAAAAGATGATACCTTGTGCCGTGGGGGATTTGACTGAAAAATAGTCCATGATTATCATTAGAAAAAAACTCAAAATAGTTTTTCTTGCGCCTTTTTTTGATAGGCTATTGTAATCGCAACAACATTTATGTTTTATAAAGCGCGCAGCAAAACGACAGATTCTTATAAGTCGCAAAAAGATTTTTGTGGGATTCTTTAAAACACACACCAAGCTATTTTTTCTCTCCGCATTGGTAATACTCTCTCGTTTACTTAGAAAGTGAGAGAGCATCGTCAGAGCGGAGAGTTTCAAATTAGGTGTGTGCATTTAGGCGTAAAAATATCAAACCTGATAAGATGAGTGATATGCACATTATGGTATGCAGAAAGTAGTGCATTATTGTGCAGATTTTCTTCCACCTAAGATTGGTGGGTTAGGTGCCTCAACGAAAGGATCTGGTCAAGGCAAGGGAGAGGTAACTATGGCACTGAAACGTAATGGGATCATGCAAGAGAGTATTTGGAGATTGAGCACATCGCTCATTCTAAGGGAGCAGTGATGGCAGTACACACAGGAACAGTTTAAAATGAAACTACAGCTGACAAAGTAACGCCTAAAAATAAAATTAAAATAGTGTTAAATTTAACACCCTGTGTGGTACAACTGGAGTGGTTTCGTTTTAACATTTTTTCACTGTGGGAGCATTGCTTAAATCATGATCGCGGCATGTTTGAGGAATATTAAAACAATGCTATTCACAGGCTCAGATCCTTTTTTCTACTAGGATGTAATCATCGAATGATTTCGTGCCACTTTTGCAAAGTGGATCACACCCTTTCCAACCTTGAGACTTTCCACCCTGGTCCATTCGCAAATAAACCACCTTTATATTTCAAACTCTTTTCAATCAATCAATCAATCAATAATTATCAGGTTCACACTGTGGTGTGCTGGGATATGGTTGTTAGCCAACTCTTTTCACTCGTCATATTCATGTTTCACGCTTCGTGCATACGCATGTTGATAAAATATAATTTGATAATTCATTTCCGCTTCCCCTTGTGTGTAATTGAGAAACATCTGAAATGTATGTCGTAAAAAACTTTATTAATCACATAGTAACGAAGTACAATTGCAACAAATAATAAAACCCGTTCTTATTATTACAATATTGTGCGTTCGGTGTCATTCAGAGCTCAAAGATCAAAGATCAAAGATCAAAGATCAAAGATCAAAGATCAAAGATCAAAGATCAAAGATCAAAGATCAAAGTCCAGAGATCAGATCATCCATATATAGTGCTCTCGCTCATAGCTCCATTAGAGGTCGTTACTCCTCGAGCTAGGAACGACGTGGGGTCGGCGAAGCTCCACTGCCTCATCAGCGCTCCGACCCCGGGGAAGCCCAAGCCGACGCCGGTGTTCACCGAAACCCCGGCGATAGGCACCGCTACTCCCTGCAAACAATGACTGATCTTTGATATTTGAAATTTGTAGTTTTTCATGGCAGAGCAATCGCAATACGACATTGGTATAATGACGTTTTCTCACATTTTGCTAGATTCTTTCATAATAGCATAATCTTGATTGTTCCTGATTCTCTCACATATTTAATTGTTCATGTGTCACGGTACCGCAAGCAAATTTTACATATTCTCTGGCAAAGCTCTCTCGTAGACAAGGAAGGCTAGTGCGTTAAAACAAGCGCTGGGTGTGCCTTTAAATAATAATAATAATAATAATAATAATAATAATAATAATAAAAATGATGAAAAAGTTTCGCTACAAGATCCCACTACACCTTCTGAGGAGAGCTGCTATTGTTTCGCATAGTCCTTTGGACTTCTACGCCGAAACAATAGAGATTGAGGACATGTTGCCAGGTAACTGGCATAATGTAGCATGTTGACATAGAATAAAGCTCCACGAGAGCAGTGGAGCAGTGTTTGGACCATGAACTTTTCGGACGTTAAAGGGACTCCCCAAACATATTTTTCTCTCAGCTCCTGACGCATTCTCTCGCAGACAACGAAAGCTAGAGAGTGTTGCCAGAGTGGAGTGTTTCAAAATAGCTCGGGGCGTTCCGCTCAGCGCCTGTATTGAGCGTATAAAAATCACTTGTTATATTTGTTGAAGAGAGTATTTCTTGTTTTGCATGGTACAGAAACTATGCCGATCTCTTTTATATCAAATAGCGCGCGGCGATGGTCAGCCGGGTTAGGGAGAGGCAGCGGAGAGACAATCAAGAGGCGGGGCGAGATCTAGCCTTCGAGCGACTTCTGTTCTTTAGAGCACAGTGTCATTTTCTTATGCAAGTACATTTTATACGCACAATATCTGTTAAGTTTTCCTATATTTATTCATATATTTCATTGTCTAAAAGATAGAGCAATAAATATTTTACACCATGATAATAGTCCTACCCTATTCATACTAACTCCTCCCTCCATCCAATCCACGCCGATCTTTTCGGCGGCTCCGAAGTACGGTCCCACATGGTATCCACTGCTGGCTTCGATCGGCTTGCCGAACTCGCCCTCTTTCAAGGGGACGCTGATCTTAAAGGAGCGGCTTCAAGATAATTTAACTTTCATTTGATGAAAAGAAAAAAGTGTCGGGAGAGTTTTCTCGTCATTTCCTCTCTTTTCGCGCAATTTGAGCAAGGGAAAGAAGATGAATGAACGAAGAACTAGAGAATAGAACTAACTAGACTGCACTAGAGAAAAATATTCAAGACTAGAATTAGAACTAGAACTAGAGAAAATCATTATTTAGCAAAAAAGTACTAGCATACTCGTCTCATTCATAGAGAAGATTTATTTATTTATTTGATACACCCGCGTCAGGTGCGACAGCAAATACAGAAGCGTTATGAGAAGCAATAATAATAATAGAAAGGATGATGTAAAATATTACTGCTCTTTCAGCGACTCAAATACCTGTGTTCCTCCTCCACCTTCTACGCCTAATGCTTGAGCGACGGGGACACTCCAACCGGTCTTAGAACCGTACGTGCCTTCATACCTAAATGTCCAGACCAAAATACTGAGGCTGGCGAGTACTATAAATTTCAAAAAGAAGATCGGATCAACAATGCGGAAAACAAGTTGGATGTTTGCATTGATCTATTTTTTCTGATGTTTAAAAAAAATATTTATATGCACTCTATTTAGATCTAAGTGCAAAATTTGGAATTCCATGCACATCAGAGCCCTTGTATATGCGAACTCTTGATAAATGTGTTATAAATGAAATGAAATGAATTTAGATCTACTATGCGGGATCACAGGATCTGTAGCAATATGAGTTTGTTTCACTGTTCGGTGTTTCTTGCAATGTTCATAAAGCCAAATTTTTTTGCCGTTTACAAACTAACCAGTTCCCTCCAACTTCTCCGGTTTGCGAGAAGAAATCGCGCTGACCGCTGTTGTAAGAGTAACCTCCACCGTACGAACCAAAATCAACCTGAATAGGAACAATTATAATGTTTTCAAAGACATGGGAGAGTTCGCCGTCAGTGTGATTTTGCGTAAACTCTAATTCTTCTCATAAGTTATCTAATAAGAGAATTTGCAGTGATCCATTCATAGAACAATAAAGGAAAAAGTTTTACTGTTCATTTTTCTATGATGGTAAAATTTTAAAAAGCACACTCCGAGCCAATCTTTCGCTCAGGTAGTAGTCTCTCGCAGCCTTTATAAGATAAACTCGGGGTGTGTCTTTTTTTTCTCTCCTCTTGCCATTCAAAAATTTCTCTTCAATATCATTTAATCTTATGCTAACTAGACAATGTAAAGCAAAAAAAATTTTCTTGAAACTTTTAGATGTTTTTTGAAACAACGGTTGCAATAAATCGTTCCAATATGCACAGATCATTTACGGCCGAAGCCGATAAAACTAAGAAGTCTCTAGATCACGCGCTACAGATCACTGAATAATTCGTTCAGAATTTTTTATAATTTTTTGATGTGATATGCAAACCTTTCCATGACTACCTCCTCCAATTCCTCCCTCCTCGTTGATCGGATAATAGGGGATACCGTTGACTCCCCAAGATCCGAGAGTCATTCCCACTCCCGACTTGAACGCATTAGCGATGGCTCCGAGCGGTCGGGATTGTTGCTGAAGTGAAAAGGGTAGCGTTAGATGACTTGTTGTTAGAGTTAGAATACTTGGCTTTCAGATTTCAGAGGGCACTTCACTTAGTACAGAGGTCTTGCGATCAGGGTTTATGACTAGGGGTTAAGGTTAATGTTATGTTGCTGAGGTGAAAGAATGAGAGATAATGAGCATTATTTGTTTCATGATTGTGAACGAAAGAATAGATGGGAAACTATAAGCGAGATAACAGCGGACCGATGTTTCGACCCTCGGTTCTAGACCCCGGAACCGCGCCGTGTAGGTTGTGCCTCATCTGCACCACAGATTGGAATTTTGGAAAAATAAGAATAAGGTAATAAAAGGAAAATAGAGGAAGTAAATTTCAAAGAGAGCCTAAATGAGTGAAAGGGTAGCGTTAGATGATTTATTGTTTGGGTTAGCATACATGGCTTTCAGATACGGCACTTGACTTGTGCAGATGTCTTACGATCAGGGTTTATGACTTGGGGTTAAGGTTAAATAAATACTAAGTCATAGTAAATGAATTGCTCACATGAAATTCCTGACAGTCGTACAAGTATCCTCTGCATTTGTCGACGAATTCTGGCGCAATGGGTTGTTTGTTGCATTGCTGAAAGTTTCTGTGCAATTCACTCAGAGAAATATTGTTAATGCATCGTTACATTTGCCTGACGCGCCTACGCAGTCACGCAAAATATCGCTTGCCTTACGCGTACGTCGACGTAAATTTTGGAGTGTGTTGGGTTCCAAGTGGATATTGTCATCTAGGGTACGGTAAAAGGTTACGGTAGCCTACCATTATGGATCAATTGTTACGATAACTTCCTACCGTATCCCTGATGACAGGGTTTTTCACTTGGGATCCAGCACACTCCAAAATTTTCGTCGATACGCACGTAAGGCAAGTGCAACGATATTTTCCCGACGGCGTAGGCGCGTAATGCAAATGCAACGACGCATAATGAGAGCGCTTACTTGATCAGCAATCGGAGCGAATCTCGCGCACAATGCGTAAATTTCCTTCTTCGAGATGCCCAATTCGGATGCCGGAGCGCCCATTTGCTGAAATATTCACACTATATTTTTGTGTTACATACAAACGAGGATAATGTTTTCCTACTTTTCTGAAAAATTCGGAAAAGAGCATGAACAATAACTAACCGCCTTGAGTACATCGGCCTGCCTCCTAATCTCCTTCCTCCGAAGCTCTTTCCTGAAAAATTCATGAATATCATTCTTGCGTTACACTTGACCGACGAATATGTTTTTGAACGCACATCCCAAGCTAATTTTACTCAACGTTCTGATAATTCTCGCTGAGAAAGAGAACGAGAGAGTATTGTCAGATCGAAGATTTTTTTAAAAATTTGCTCGGGTGTGACTTTAAACAGTGAACATTGGTGGAAACTCATTGCATTCCCTTACTCTTTGGGATCAGTGGTGGTCGGAAGAGGAGCGCGTCGTGCTGCCTGCAAGGTATGTGCATAAAAAGTTTATATTCATTGACCATGTTATTGACTATGTGCACTTCTTTATCTTGCATCTTGCAGCGTTATAAACTTATATACTTTAGTAAATACATTCTAAAGGTAAAGGTGAAGATACAACCCATTATTCAAGCCCTGCGGGACATCACTGCTAGGTCAGTGATAAGCAGTGTCAATTTTTTTACTTATTACATCATTTTCACAATATCTCAAAATATTATAAGAAACATATTTAAGATGTTAAAACCTCACCATCACCCGCTTCATAATCTCCCGTACTGCGATGTCCTCAAACGGATTGTCAGACTTCTTCTGATCGGCATCGGTGCTTATCGGAAAACTGGCCGGTGCTCCGGGAGCATCGAAAGGACTCTTAGGAGCTCCAAACGGTGTCGGCGGAGC
Organism: Parapristionchus giblindavisi; assembly: GCA_943737045.1. NCBI lineage: Eukaryota > Metazoa > Nematoda > Chromadorea > Rhabditida > Diplogasteridae > Parapristionchus > Parapristionchus giblindavisi. The sequence goes on along the minus strand of CALSFV010000028.1, from coordinate 523,986 downwards.
TTGGTTTTCATCGGGGACGGGTGCGTTCTCATCTACGATGCTCGGGATCCCTTGGAAGGGTGCGGGAGCTCGTGCATCTTGAGGCAAAAGATCCTGATCGAAGAGGGAAGGGCCGAACGGGGAGAATGAGCGAGGAGAGAGGGTGGAGGACTCCATCTGAAAATACGATCGTTTGGATTTATTTTATTATATCTACATGTTATGCATGGATATCGGATGCGTCCTCCATTTTCTTCAAACAGAGACATTTTTAAATCGACGAATTTTCATTTAATTTTAAGTAATATAAAATTTCATTATAAGTTGCAATGGAAGAAACGAAAATAATAATTATTTCAAAAAATGCAAATAATAAAAATATAACAAGATAACAACATAATATGTACATACCAATCGTCCGTAATTCTCCTTCTTCACTTCATCCAAACTGAACAAAGGTTGTTCATGAACCACTCGTTCCTCCTTCAACGGAGGCAGTTGCAGGAAGGGAAACACTGAAATGTTCCGTAAAATTCGTTTGAATAGAACACGACCGTAGTCTACTCCAGAGTTTGATTTTATATAGAAAAAAAAGAGTTTTTCATAGAAGGTAATTTTAGAACACAGCAAAATGCTTCAAACATACATAATGTTGCGCGCTTTCACGTCCTAGGTATTATATTGCCTATTTTTTTAAATATTTACGCTGAGGGTATAGAGAAATTTTAAAGATGATAAGACTGACTTGATTTGGAGAAGTCGAGTATGCCACTGCCCTGTTCTCGCTCCTCGCCGTACTCGAACCGACCGATGCCGGGGAGATTGAACAGATTCTTCGAACCGACACTGTAATAATAGTAATACAAATAAATATAATAATATTAAATTTTTTTAAGTTAAAGGGAGCGTATTCTCCCTCAACGACCTCGTCATTGCGCACATTACTGTTCTCTAACAACGAGAGAGCGTAGAGCGTTGAAGAGACCGTTGAGAGAGGTTACGCTCCCTTTAAGTTGATAGTCACGATAGAATTTTTTTTAAAATCTGGTTGAATCTGAATAGTTATTCCAAAAAATAATACAATATCAAACCCTTCCGATTCTAAAAATTCTTGCGCTCACTTTTGATTATCAGGGCTAATAACTTGCGAAGGTAGCGAAAATATACGATAAAGCCATTGTTTATGTTTCAAAGGCGTAATATAGCTCTTTTTCGGTCGGTAATGACCGATTGTAGTAGAGAAGATCTGTCATCCACGTTCAAAATAATTAGATACGCTTTTTCCCAACCCCTTTGCCCAATCCATCATCTCAATCTTTATCTACCGTTTCTTGAGAGTATATTGATTAATTATTACTTCACAATTTTTCGACTGTATCGTTCATGCGTGAGCATGTGATAAATATATATTCATTTACTTCGCGTTCACAGTTAGGCGGATCGTAAGAGATATTGACCGTATAAAATACACTTGTTTATTTGGTCCGAGCGTAGCCAACTATAGCCGCAATGTGTTTCTTTGTTTAGAGAGAGAGAAAGTAAAAGTGAGATAGTTCGTAGATCAGAGAGAGCAAGGAAGGAAGGGAAGGGAAAATGGGAGGGGATCGATAGTTATTTCTCTGTCTAGCAGCTAGTAGCAAGGCAAGTACATAAAAAAAATACACATTTCATACGGACAATATGAGTTCCTTCATTGCCGCAAGCTCTCCTGTATCTCATTGGTTAGTTTCCCCACAACCGCTCTAAAAGTACTAACAAGGGAACTCTCTCAACTTAATGTGGCCATATGACATGGGAATAATTTACCTGAATCAGTTTTCGATGCTGATTACGAATCCGTTATCAAACGTTGCCCAATCGAGCTGAGATTGGAGAAAATCGATCTTGAAATTCGACTATTTGATTCGAAAATTCACAACTTACCACTAAATTACAGCAGGAGGTGGTTTATATGGGAAGTCTCACGAATTTCCGAATAAACTAGCGAATTTGAATATCGATTTTCTCGAATCTCAGCTCGATTGGGCAACGTTTGAAAACGGATTCGTAATCAGCATCGAAAACTGATTTAGGTAAACTACAGTACAGCCCGATCTCCTTTTGTACACGAGTAACACTGAGGCGCCCTGCGGCGCTCATTTGCGCTCATCATTTATTTCTGCGGGTTCTGAATACTTTTCGATTCTCAAAGTCTTAATCATGAGTTTCCGTTATGAAAAGTTGTTTTAATGACTAAAGAAACTGAAACAAAATTTCTATTAATGAGAAAAAAACAATTAAAAGGCAAATCACACTGGTCCGAAAATGTTTGGGTAGAGAAATTTTTGAACGACGCAAATCATACTGTATGTTTAGCGGGAATTTTAAATTTTTAATGTTTTTCGTTTTTACTCACATTTCTTCGTTTTTTTCCTGTTTGGACGTTAGAGTGTCTTAGTCAAAATCTGCCAATAGCAAAATAGCGTTTAAGTTGTCCGTGTCATCCAGCCGCGACAGTGTAGCACAGACCTTCACTTGGCATTTTGCCAAGTAATTCAATTCGCGATAACAGTAGGGTTTTCACTTCGTTTTAGCTTATTATTTGGTGTTGTTCGATTGATTCTGTATTAAATCGATGCTCTTGCTGTTCTACTAGGTATTGGTAGTTGAACCAAGCCCATAATCAACTTAAAGTAGTAGTTAACTTAGTGTTGGCGCAGTTCGATGTAGTATTTCGTCTTTACTCTCTCAATTTCCTTTATTTTCTCGATGTACTATTTGATCGTGCGAATGTATTACTTCCTATTCTACTTAATGATTATATTTTCACATTTCCATTGCAGTCCTAGGTGATGATGTCGTGGTGGCGTGAGGCAGTCGTTGTCACGGCGATGGCGTCTGCGATTGCCTCCTCTCGTTAGACCACGTCGACAGCATCATGTGCAAGCAGCAGCGCCTGCTCGAATAGCGAAGTGTGGTCGTCTTCTTCCTCATTAGAACGGCACAAAAGTTCGTGAACAGCGAATATTTTCGATTTATTGATTTTAATTTTAAACCAATCCAGGGGTCTCGCTTCGCTCGCTAATCCGACATCAGCACAACAAGTTAGAGTGACCGGTACGGATTATGTAATTGATTAGTGATTCATATTAAGTGATTTTGATTCTGACACTAGTGTGAGGGAGAGATCTGGCTTAAAGGCACACCCCAAGCTAATTCGACTCTCCGTTTTGGCAACATTATCCCTCAGACAAAGAAAAAGTGTGACCAGAGCGCAGGGTCAAATTAGCTAGGGGTACGCCTTTAAAGAAAACGAATTTAACTGAATAATCGATTGATTTGTATCGATTGGATTTATAGTCTATTTATGATGTTTCTACAGGTGTGATGTCACTAACGAACTCTCGTTATCTTCTCGCCCTCGTGATTGCACTGGGAATGGGTGTCACTGCCGCCCTCTTCCTCACAAGTGGTCGGCGGACTGCCTCAGGCTCTTGCACCGAAGAGGTACGGTAGGCTGACCTGGAATACGGTACCTATGGGCATTCTTATTGATTCTGTAGTGTGAATGATGATTGAGTTACTGTTCTATAGCAGTATTTACAGTACTGTAGAGTACATGGGAGATGATTGTATTGCGTTCAGTGTGTCATTCTCACCATCGACTCCTCGTCTGCTTCCTCTTCCTATGATGATCTGGTTCGCATCGGAGACGCTGCCAGTGGACAGTATGACAAGATCCTTGTGGGTACGGTAACATTCTGATATTGATTTAATACGTTAGCTATGGTAGATACGGTAGCATCCGTAACAAAGACATTGATTGAGGCGATATTCTCAATTGCTTGTTGATGTAGAACAGCTTTGGTATATCGACCCTACAGTATCCTCACTCTACCACATCACTACAATTATCGATTGTTGGTATAGGGATTGCTGTAGGTATAAGGATTACTGTAGGTATAGGGATTTCTGTAGATATAGGGATTAATGTAGGTATAGGGACTAGTGTAGACATAGATATTACTGTAGGTCTATAGATTACTGTTGGTATCATACATGGGCGGGGTACCTGGAGCTCTATTCAACAGGGGGCATCCGAACGTAAAATGGTTAATTTTACAGGGGGCCTTCACTTTTTTTCTAAAAATTCACCTAAATGTCATTTTGTACAGGGGACATTCCACAAATTTTCGCAAAGCCCTAGTTTTACAGGGGGCACCCCCATGTCGGCGCCCATGTATGGTTGGTATAGAGATCACTGTAGGCATGGAGATTACTGTAGGTATATAGATTACTGTAGGAATAGGGATTTCTGTAGATATACGGATTACTGTAGGTATATAGATTACTGTAGGCATAGATATTACTGTAGGTCTATAGATTACTGTAAGTATAGGGATTAATGTTGGTATAGAGATTATTGTAGGTATAGGGGGTTACTGTAGGTATAGAGAGTAGAAGGCTAATTTATGAAATTTAAGGGATTCTTTAGCGTTGTTAATGTATAAGTCTGCATAGTATTTAATTTAAAATTGCTTATTATATTTGTCGATAATATCTCTGAAATTCACTATTTCCAGATCTATCAGTTGGCTGCGATTCACGAGGCGACGCCCGAAGCGATTGTAGAGAAGATAAACAGCTGGAATACGGTGAAGGTTGGTACAGAATTATGAATTATGGTAACGAATTATGACCATACGTGGGTAGCATTGCCGCCAACCCAATGACAGTAACTAAGAGGCTCCTGCCGGAGAAAAAAAGTATCTGAGTGATGATAAGCACTAAAACATCTAATTTCTCCCAGCGCGAAAGTTGGCTACGGTATATCTGAGGCCATATGCATGAACGCCGGCAAACCGTTTGCCCGACTAACGTGACGTCAAAAGCGTAGGCGGAGGATTTTCGACAAACGCCTCCGCCTACGGTTGTGACGTCACGTTTGTCGGTCAAACGGTTTTCCGGCGTTCATGCATACGGCCTCTGGGCGCTCGCCACACAAACGCTTGTGACTAGACCTATCATCGAGTTTTACGATTTCGGATACATGCCGAGATGGCTTAGTGGTTAGAACTTACTTTTGTTATAGCGAGGATATCTTATTAATTGGTTGTCGATGTGATTATGGATACGTTAATTTCAGATGTACGAGATCTTGAGTGCGGACGAGGAGTACGTTCAATCGATAGTGAGAGCGACGATGGATGATGTGGTGCGAGCAGTAATGTTCATGTGAGGGTTACGGTAGCCCAAGGTCCTTGTAGACTTTTCAGCTTTTTATACCGTAGGAGTCGATTGTTATTGATTGATTGTTTGTCTTTCCATTTTTTACATTGGATAAATATTTGATAATTATCATTGTTGGCACGACAACCACAAAATTTTGGTTGATATGATTTCAATAATTTGGTTATTATAATTTAATTACCTTAGGAGCAATTATTCTGGCTAGCACGCGCGGGGTTGTGTGTTTGTCATGATGCTTTACGGTGGATTACGGTAGTTTTACGATATCTCACAATAATCTTTCCGCACACTGCTTATTCCGACAACGTATACTTAAATTTCGTATATATCGAATTTTTCTGACAAGTCAAACCGGGTTACGGTAGGTTACAGTAGTTCACAATCATATTTCTTATCCTTGGTAAACATTTTGTGATGTTACCTTTATCGGTCGTACCACGATCGGTGATTTATGTTGTGAGGTGCTACCGTAATCGGTGCTATGTTGTGTTACAGTAATCTGTAGCATGAGGTATGGAACTAATGTTTATTGATTTATAAATAAATAAATAAATGTATCGTACACCACAAGGGTGATTCATCAATTTTAAATGTTCGAGTGTAATGTTAACTTGCCTTATTTAATCTTCACTTAACTTAATTTTCGGTGATAAGACGTTTCAGAAATTTCACTTCGGAAAAGGACACTTCAGAAACTAATTTTCAGAAAAGGACGTTTCAGAAATTTTTTTTCAGAAATATCAACTCAGAAAAGGACGTTTCAGAAAATTTTCCCGTTGTAATTGAATGTTACTATAGTATGTATACATCTACAGTAGCAGCCAAAAGTATTCGCCTATTATTTTGAAAAATCATAACTTTTGACTCAGATGAGCAATCGGGCTCATGTTTTGTAAGGATACTATAGTACTTGTGGGCATCATATCCTACTCCCGTTGTTATGATTCGTCGTCGTAGTATAGTGTAGCGATCCTGGAACCGCTCTATACTTACGCAGCGATAATTATTTCCTCAGTGGGATTTTTCTGTGACTTGGTGTTAACAGTGTATGAACAACATTTACTGAGGGGTAGAATCCGCTATGCGATCCTTTCGGGTTAATTCATTCCTCTAAGAAAATCGAAATTTCCGACACCTCTGAATTTGGGCAAAAATGTCATAACTTTGTGTTCAGCTTCGCTGTAGGCTCAAAACTTTGTAGAGATAATAGTACATGAGTGATATGAAACGTGGCCGAGTATGAGCCCGATCGGTTCATTTTTTAGAAATTTCGAAAATTAATTTTTCACATTTTTTGAGATATAGGAAGTACCTGCTCATATCAATTTCCATTCTGTTCAACAGCCAGATGTCTTCAATATATAGTAGACGACAAGTTACTATTGTTTCGAAAAAATTCGAGTTCTTCGAATGAAGTTATAAGTGGAGAAAGGAGGTCGAAATTTGAAAGGGTACGAATTTTTCAGGCCATTCAGAAATTTAAATGATTTTTTGTGGGACCAAAAGAGCATCGCTAGCGATAATATTACAGTTATCATATTCTATCATCATGATAATTGTTATGGCAAAGTCTCAGCCTTATCGAACAAATTCTGAGAATTTCGAAAAAATCGTGAAAAAAATTCTAACAAATTTCGACCTCCTTTCTCCACTTATAACTTCTTTCGAAGAGCTCGAAATTTTTCGAAACAAAAGTAACCTGTCATCTACTATATATTGAAGACATCTGGCTGTTGAACAGAATGGAAATTGATATGAGCAGATACTTCCTATATCTCAAAAAATGTGTAAAATATATTTTCGAAAGTTCACAAAATTCAACCGATCGAGCTCATACTCGGCCAGGTTTTGTATCACTCATGTACAATTATCTCTGCAAAGTTTTGAGCCTACAGGAAAACTGAGCACAAAGTTACGACATTTATGCCCAAATTCAGGGGTGTCGGAAATTTCGATTTTCTCAGAGGAATGAATTAACCCGAAAGGATCGCATAGCGGATTCTACCCCTCAGTAAATGTTGTTCATACACTGTTAACACCAAGTCACAGAAAAATCCCACTGAGGAAATAATTATCGCTGCGTAAGTATAGAGGGGTTCCAGGATCGCTACACTATACTACGACGACGAATCATAACAACGGGAGTAGGATATGATGCCCAAGAGTACTATAGTATCCTGCCAAAACATGAGCCCGATTGCTCATCTGAGTCAAAAGTTATGATTTTTCAAAATAATAGGCGAATACTTTTGGCTGCTACTGTAAATTTAATTTAATTTATTTTCTGAAACGTCCTTTTCTGAGTTAATATTTCTGAAAAAAAATTTCTGAAACGTCCTTTTCTGAGTTGGAATTTCTGAAGTGCCAATTTATGAAACGTCCTTTTCTGGAAAATCATATCTGAAGTGGAAAATTCTGAAACGTCCTTTTCTGAAGAGGATTTTCTCAAATAGCACTTTCTGAAGTGAAATTTTTGAAACGTCTTATCACCTTAATTTTCGATAGCAACCCTTAATTGATCTTTGTTTACTTACCTGAACTGAACTTATTCCTTATCACTTAACTTAAGACTTAACGGCTTAAGTAAAGCCTTAACTTCTAAATTAAGCAATGACTGCACAAAATCCGTCTGGGGTGCGCCGAGCACTTTAATGAGACTACATATACACTTTTGACAGAACTCATATGAAAGGCACTTTCGCGCTAGAACTTTGATTATATTCATAGGTGAGCGCGTGAAAACGAATTCTTTTGCACACAGCCTTACCTTCCCTTGCGGGGCCTTGCGCATAGCTGTGCCTCGCAAAAATTGGAAAATTTTCACTCAAATATGCAAAAAATGGCCATGCGCATAGCTTTGCCTTACAATTCCCCAGTTTGCGCACAGCCTTTCCCCAAGCGTGCCCACCTATGATTATATTGCATTATTTTCATATCGTATATGTGAAGGGAGTAGGATGCGAACTATTGAAATAAATTCGTGGCTACAAAAAATGGGAACACTGAAAGACAAAGTGAGAGTGCATTCTTTCTTCTATTTCCATCGATTTATTTTATATTAATCTCTATCGTTGCCTCATTTTACAAACGTAATTAAATTATAATAACCAAATTATTGAAATCATATCAACCAAAATTTTGTGGTTGTCGTGCCAACAATGATAATTATCAAATATTTATCCAATGTAAAAAATGGAAAGACAAACAATCAATCAATAACAATCGACTCCTACGGTATAAAAAGCTGAAAAGTCTACAAGGACCTTGGGCTACCGTAACCCTCACATGAACATTACTGCTCGCACCACATCATCCATCGTCGCTCTCACTATCGATTGAACGTACTCCTCGTCCGCACTCAAGATCTCGTACATCTGAAATTAACGTATCCATAATCACATCGACAACCAATTAATAAGATATCCTCGCTATAACAAAAGTAAGTTCTAACCACTAAGCCATCTCGGCATGTATCCGAAATCGTAAAACTCGATGATAGGTCTAGTCACAAGCGTTTGTGTGGCGAGCGCCCAGAGGCCGTATGCATGAACGCCGGAAAACCGTTTGACCGACAAACGTGACGTCACAACCGTAGGCGGAGGCGTTTGTCGAAAATCCTCCGCCTACGCTTTTGACGTCACGTTAGTCGGGCAAACGGTTTGCCGGCGTTCATGCATATGGCCTCAGATATACCGTAGCCAACTTTCGCGCTGGGAGAAATTAGATGTTTTACTGCTTATCATCACTCAGATACTTTTTTTCTCCGGCAGGAGCCTCTTAGTTACTGTCATTGGGTTGGCGGCAATGCTACCCACGTATGGTCATAATTCGTTACCATAATTCATAATTCTGTACCAACCTTCACCGTATTCCAGCTGTTTATCTTCTCTACAATCGCTTCGGGCGTCGCCTCGTGAATCGCAGCCAACTGATAGATCTGGAAATAGTGAATTTCAGAGATATTATCGACAAATATAATAAGCAATTTTAAATTAAATACTATGCAGACTTATACATTAACAACGCTAAAGAATCCCTTAAATTTCATAAATTAGCCTTCTACTCTCTATACCTACAGTAACCCCCTATACCTACAGTAATCTCTATACCAACATTAATCCCTATACCTACAGTAAACAGATAAGTTGACGAATATGTAGAGCACTTTGTATTCGTGTTACCAGTGTACATTTTCAGGCCCTGATAATCACCGTTCAATAGATGAACACAGCGATAATCAATAAATATTCGATAAAAATTTGATTCGTTGTAACCAATATCAACAGAGAACAGTTTGCGATAAATATGTGACTTTTATAAATAAAATATTGATGAATGACAAAGAACTCGTTAGCGAGTAGAGAATATACCTTATTGAAGTCCTATTTCTTGAGTGTAATGTACAGAGAGGCCGCCAGTATGTACTTTCAATTGGGTGAGAATTTGACGAAAGACACGACCGGATTGTAATCATCTACAACAATCGATAATTGTAGTGATAGAGTGAGGATACTGTAGGGTCGATATACCAAAGCTGTTCTACATCAACAAGCAATTGAGAATATCGCCTCAATCAATGTCTTTGTTACGGATGCTACCGTATCTACCATAGCTAACGTATTAAATCAATATCAGAATGTTACCGTACCCACAAGGATCTTGTCATACTGTCCACTGGCAGCGTCTCCGATGCGAACCAGATCATCATAGGAAGAGGAAGCAGACGAGGAGTCGATGGTGAGAATGACACACTGAACGCAATACAATCATCTCCCATGTACTCTACAGTACTGTAAATACTGCTATAGAACAGTAACTCAATCATCATTCACACTACAGAATCAATAAGAATGCCCATAGGTACCGTATTCCAGGTCAGCCTACCGTACCTCTTCGGTGCAAGAGCCTGAGGCAGTCCGCCGACCACTTGTGAGGAAGAGGGCGGCAGTGACACCCATTCCCAGTGCAATCACGAGGGCGAGAAGATAACGAGAGTTCGTTAGTGACATCACACCTGTAGAAACATCATAAATAGACTATAAATCCAATCGATACAAATCAATCGATTATTCAGTTAAATTCGTTTTCTTTAAAGGCGTACCCCTAGCTAATTTGACCCTGCGCTCTGGTCACACTTTTTCTTTGTCTGAGGGATAATGTTGCCAAAGCGGAGAGTCGAATTAGCTTGGGGTGTGCCTTTAAGCCAGATCTCTCCCTCACACTAGTGTCAGAATCAAAATCACTTAATATGAATCACTAATCAATTACATAATCCGTACCGGTCACTCTAACTTGTTGTGCTGATGTCGGATTAGCGAGCGAAGCGAGACCCCTGGATTGGTTTAAAATTAAAATCAATAAATCGAAAATATTCGCTGTTCACGAACTTTTGTGCCGTTCTAATGAGGAAGAAGACGACCACACTTCGCTATTCGAGCAGGCGCTGCTGCTTGCACATGATGCTGTCGACGTGGTCTAACGAGAGGAGGCAATCGCAGACGCCATCGCCGTGACAACGACTGCCTCACGCCACCACGACATCATCACCTAGGACTGCAATGGAAATGTGAAAATATAATCATTAAGTAGAATAGGAAGTAATACATTCGCACGATCAAATAGTACATCGAGAAAATAAAGGAAATTGAGAGAGTAAAGACGAAATACTACATCGAACTGCGCCAACACTAAGTTAACTACTACTTTAAGTTGATTATGGGCTTGGTTCAACTACCAATACCTAGTAGAACAGCAAGAGCATCGATTTAATACAGAATCAATCGAACAACACCAAATAATAAGCTAAAACGAAGTGAAAACCCTACTGTTATCGCGAATTGAATTACTTGGCAAAATGCCAAGTGAAGGTCTGTGCTACACTGTCGCGGCTGGATGACACGGACAACTTAAACGCTATTTTGCTATTGGCAGATTTTGACTAAGACACTCTAACGTCCAAACAGGAAAAAAACGAAGAAATGTGAGTAAAAACGAAAAACATTAAAAATTTAAAATTCCCGCTAAACATACAGTATGATTTGCGTCGTTCAAAAATTTCTCTACCCAAACATTTTCGGACCAGTGTGATTTGCCTTTTAATTGTTTTTTCTCATTAATAGAAATTTTGTTTCAGTTTCTTTAGTCATTAAAACAACTTTTCATAACGGAAACTCATGATTAAGACTTTGAGAATCGAAAAGTATTCAGAACCCGCAGAAATAAATGATGAGCGCAAATGAGCGCCGCAGGGCGCCTCAGTGTTACTCGTGTACAAAAGGAGATCGGGCTGTACTGTATTCCCATGTCATATGGCCACATTAAGTTGGGATAGTTCCCTTGTAAGTCTGAACTCCCCCATGGCTCGCAATTTTTGCCCAGCTGACGTTAAAATTGTACATCTATTACATTATACAATTGTAACAATTCAAAGCGATTGTCAGTTTTGCCCTTATTTAAAAATGATGTGTGTTAAAACGCACTCTCCCTAACAGCGGAGGGGTGGTGACAGGGGGAGGGCACAAAGTTTCAAAATTGTCCTAGACCGTTCATATTTGGTGGTTAGAGTCCCTAGGGGTGGGATACACTTCAGCCAAAAAATTGGCTCGAATTATCGATTTTTGATCTACCAAAAGTGAAAAATTCAAAATGATTTTTTCCAATCGTGTCATATATCATTCGAAAGAGCGTTGAAAGTTATGTAAAACTGACAAGTTTCAAAAGATTTGGTTCAATAGTTTTTGAGAAAAATCCGATTTTCCGAAAAAAGGCCAGATTTTTTTCCTTTCGTTAAATAGCAGACTACTTAACCATCATTTCTTGTCTCTGGGCATTTGATATCTTATGTAAAAATGGATGGGCTATCCGAATGTCATACTCATTTTAACCATCTCCATACCGGAACATGACATATTGGCAAAAAACTAGCTCATTTTTAGCGTTACAATCCTCGACGCGGGTTCGAATCCCGCCTCGGGCGAAAATTTTTGCAAACTTTTTTTAGTTCCATTTTGGCTTCTAATCGACTTTTTTTCGTTCCTTGGACTTTTTAAATGGTTTTCAATAATGATAAAACATGATTGACAATCAAAGACAGATAATCTTGACGGACATGTTTTTTAGTTCTAATAAATATTATTGAAGCGTCCTGGTGGAAATAGTGCTGAGGATGCCAAGCGAATCAAGCTCGAAATCTAGAATAGACAAAAAATAGAAAAAAAAAGCTAGAATCAAAAAAATAAGGGAACAAAAGTGTCAGCTGAAGATGGTGAGAAAAGACTGCGAGAATCGCTAAACCCGGATGGCTCCAGAATGTTTTCGCCGGAAGAACGCTTGAGTGCTCGTCAAATTAATTCATATTATAGCCGCATCAAATCTGCAAGAACCATGGCATCCGTTAATATTGACAAAAAAAGAAGGCAAAATGGAATTAGAGCGAAACGATCTACAATCTATGAAGATAACGATGAACTATGTTTCGATACAGAATGGAGGAAATTGTTAATCGAGTTGGATACGAACGATGTTGATGCTATTGATGAAGAGGCGTTGATATCTGATGCAGATCTTATGGTCACTTCTATCAGAAACAACATGAATGAAATTTTCAACATAGAAGAAACGATTGAATTGATGGATGGAGATGTTAATTCTCTTGAGGAAGATCATTGAAATGATGACGACGAATGTGCTTGATGTACCGAATGTATCCATTGATAAAAAAAGTTTACAAAAAGCAACTTACACCTTCAGAACATTACATTTTAGATATTGCGATCAGAAGAACATTTAAAAAGTCCAAGGAACGAAAAAAGTCGATTAGAAGCCAAAATGGAACTAAAAAAAGTTTGCAAAAATTTTCGCCCGAGGGGGATTCGAACCCGCGTCGAGGATTGTAACGCTAAAAATGAGCTAGTTTTTGCCAATATAAATGGATGGGCCATTCGGATAGCACATCCATTTTTACATAAGATATCAAATGCCCAGAGACAAGAAATGATGGGAAAGTAGTCTGCTATTTAACGAAAGGAAAAAAATTTGGCCTTTTTTCGGAAAATCGGATTTTTCTCAAAAACTATTGAACCAAATCTTTTGAAACTTGTCAGTTTTACATAACTTTCAACGCTCTTTCGAATGATATATGACACAATTGGAAAAAATCATTTTGAATTTTTCACTTTTGGTAGATCAAAAATCGATAATTCGTGCCAATTTTTTGGCTGAAGTGTATCCCACCCCTAGGGACTCTAACCACCAAATATGAACGGTCTAGGACAATTTTGAAACATTGTGCCCTCCCTCTGCCTAGGACAATTTTGAAACATTGTGCCCTCCCTCTGCCGCCCTTACAGAGAGCGCGTTTTAAAGCGACACCCTAAGCAAATTTGAAACTTTCCGCTCTAGCCACACTCTCTCGCATTCTTTGTCTACGAGAGAGTATTGCCAATGCGGAGAGTAAACTTAGATTGGGGTGTGACTTTAACGAAAAAGGCAGGATCTCTCACTATCCCCTTTGATCTGATTCAGGAAATGATAAACTCAAACAAAATCAAACTTGAAAACCTTCTGCCTGCTGATGTTTCCCTGTCCATATATCCGAGATTCGGTCGGTCATCCGGATTGTAGACGGTGTTACGGTAGTAGTCGTGTGGGGAACCATCTAAAACATTGACAATTGCATTCATATGGAGCGCCGACGGCTATCTTTCTCATATTTCAATCAAAGGATATCTAAGACGCGACAATTAGAGAAACGTTCCCATACTCTGGTATTTCCTAACTTGTAGTTTACTGACGTCACGTCACAGACTAGCAGTTTGCTGTTAGTTTACTACAAGTGTAAGACCATTTGACGAAATGCATTACCGTATTATACACCACTTCTAGTTAACTTACGTTTGACTAGCCGTAGACTTTCAATTCTTCGGCTAGCGGGAAATATAAGTAAACTACTAGTTTAAAAAATACCAGAGTATGTGAGCTAACTTATTGTTAGTTACAATACAACCACGTTACAATCACGAGCGAGAGTTTTACAGTTTAGCGACCTTTATCAAGCACATAACCATAGGAGAGGAAATGGTTGCCACTAAACGACTGATTTGTCTGGGCGTGCTTAGGTCCCATACCAGCACGAGCGAGAGAGTATTATTATATCTGCTGTGTATTTTTGAGAGAGTTCGCTCGCAGTCCTGCGGGCGATCACTGCAGTGAGAGAGAGTGAGAAAAAAAAACAAATTCAAGCCCTCCCGGATTAATTCTTTGTTATTCTTGTCACAATCGCATGAAAACCCTGTTCTCTCTTGTCTATCCATCCTCCCACACTCTTCTCACTTTTCCGCTCTCCTTTTCCTTCACTGACTCTATCTCTATCTCTCTCACTCCCATTCCCTCTCGGCTATTATCAAAGAGTGCCATTTCTCGTTTTATCCCACGGATTGGATCATCGCTCTGTTACGTATGACCCGCGTGTGCTGTCCCACATATACGCCAGAGAAGGATAATTGACGGAGCTATCGAACTTGATTTTATCTGGAATGCCATTGGCCAGTGATAAATTTTAAAAAATATGTAAATCCCGTAATTCAAGGCACAGTGATGAATTCAAGGGCAATTTTGTCCGGAAGACGTAATCTCTTCTTCGGACCTATTATACATAGACGGAACGTTTTCGTTGGTTTCATCTACTTCTATCGTCAAATGAAAGTATGGAAGACTTTAAAGATCTCACGCTAATACTTCAGTTCTTCTCATGCGAGAGATTATTTCCAATGCGGATGAGTCAAATTAACGTGGGTGTGCCTTTAAAGCTACGCCAGTGCTCAGTCAAGCAAATAGTCTCCACAAAATTATAAGGATGCACCGATTGCACTGGGCTTGTGAGTTAATCCCGCTCTCGGGAGACAAGTTCCCAAAATGGAGGATGTTTTGCGCGGACGAGAATAGGGGCTCAAACAAGCTTTCCCTGCCTAATGACCTAATGGGAGATGTTTGCTTCGATCACGAGATGAGACGAGATGATCTATAGCGAATGTTTTATGGTAAATGATTCGGAGATTTATCAATGCGAGGATGAAGATCAGAGAATAAAGTTCAAAGTTCAACAGAGAGCAAGGATCATGCATGATTTCATGACCACACAGTGAAAAAATTACCTCGTAACGTCTGTTTACGAAATTTTACCGTCCTGGGTAAGGGAATCATCCCCTTTTACATAAGTTAGTTAACAGGTCGAATTCACTGATCTATATGGGAAGAACTAACTAAAGACACTTTACAAGTGAATTACTCTCTCATAGATAAGGGATTTTTCTGTGGGTGTCACAATGTTCTATAGGCTGTAAAAGCAAAAACGACCGCTCAACATCTCTCAAATGCAATCGTCTTTCGCTTGTCTCGCTATGGAAACAAAATGGCTTGAACCAGAATACTGTGGTGTCCGCTACACCGTTATGTATTCAATGCATTTTCTTGTACATCTCCTAACATTAAATACACATTACGTACCAGCATAACGAAGTATTATTATTACTACAAGCAAGTATTCTGTCTAATTGACCCCAGGACCGGGAAATATGTGCAAATAAGACAGTGCTAATTGAAAATTCGAACACATAAGAATGGAGAGACACGAATTGAATATGTTTCACGATTGAGATAAGTAAAAGAAAATAGATGTATAGACGATGTTAGTTCACCAGTTGGCTAGATATGCTAAAAACATCCCAATTCGCAATTTCACAGGTCCATAATTTCAATGCGCAACTTTCCGAACGGGAAAGTTCAAAAATTCGAGAGACAAAATTTTAGTGCCAAATAAATTTCAATTCGCATGATGATCAAAGTTTGAGATAAGGATCTCTTTGATTGCGTCACAAGACATAAAAGAGAAAGAGATATCCTGCGAGGATAGGGCAACTAAGACTTTCTAAGGAAGTTGATTGGAACAGAGGATAGACAATGGATCATAGACTATCGATTTATTGATTATTTAGTAATCTCATCAATTGATATACGAAATGGGACCAGCCCTGGATTACATACATACAAATTTGCCATTAGATCAATGTTTTAGGTAACCAAAAGACCTGTAAAAGGTAAAAATTAAAAGGATACATCTCGTTATTCAAGGCGTCCTGCATGAGATCACTGCTAGGCTAGTCATGATCATCAACACTTATAAAAGTAAAATAAAATCAAATAAATACTAATAAAGACCTGGGGTGTATCTGCTGATCGTTTTGTGTACATCTCCGTAGCCGAGTGAGGCTAGTCCGGGAATCGCAGATTTGACGTCATTTCCGGACTGTTTGTTCACTGCCATTGGTTCTGAAAGAAACCAGGCTATATTTGTTTAAAAATGAGTAAATGAATCTATCGTTTTGTATAATTCATAGCAATTTTGCTCTATAATTATATTAAGTGTTTTAAAACGTTTAAATTTGCTTTTGGGATGCCTAACAGTTCTATCTATCCGTGATTGAACCTTCAAGGGGTTTCCTTGCACGATTTCTAGTAGGTATTTCGTGGAAAAAAAGAGGAAGTTAGACGGTCCCTCCAAGAGTGACTTCAACATACATAAATATAAGGTGTTTGCTAATACAGATTCATGCAATTACAATAGCACGGGTGCACATGTACCACAGGAAAACAATAAATATTCTATGGATCCCCTTGCAGGCAACCTATTTATAATATCAATCATCAAAGTTTACCTTTCACATTTTACAATATGCATTTTAAGCAAATTTATTCTTGTTGTCTCAGATGGGTTATCATGACATAACAAAGTGTTATCAAAGCTAACATCTTTGATATAAGTGAGTCTGGCGCGATGAATAAATAAATCCGGGATAGACTCGATGCAAACAGATATTGAGAACTTGCTATCATATCAAAGGACAAAATTTAACCCATCAAAGATCAAAGATCAAACCTGACGGCAGGAATGGAATCGGCGCACATTGCAGACAGGGTAACAGTAAAATAACAATAGCTATCAACGGTCGCTTCATCGCTAAAAGAATGTGGTTATACAAAATAATAATAAAATATTTCTCGCATCTTATAAAAAATATACTCGAAGCGATACTTTAGACATTAAAAATATGAGCACTGACAATGTCCGTGATTGGGACAATTCTTTGGATTTGAATGAATGATTGAGAGTGTGCGGTAGAATGAGAGAGTACAGGCAGCTAGAGAGTGAAGATTTAGAGAGAGAGAGTGGCAGACACAAAAGATGATAGAGGCACCATACAACATTTGGGCGGAGTAATGACTCAAACTTTTTTCGATCCACCATTTGGGATATCGATTAATGGCATTGAGTCGGTATTTGTGTGGGCTGTGGATAGCAATGAAGTTTATTATTGGAATAGTTCGATCAGAATTTAACAAATATAATAATGCTTTATCTACGCCAGAGGAGCGGCAGCAATTTATTTATTTATTTTACATCAAATATAGATGTGAGAACATTTGAAACGAAGAATAAATAAGTGAATAAGAGAATCGGGAAAGTGGTCGGGAAAAAATTAAGAGATATCAATTGGTAATTTGACAATACGGTATAGGGATGACTCGACATCGTTGAGAATGTAAAATTTCGAGGATATTTTTAAAGGCTTTTTAAAATAAATATTCCTCGCTTGAGCCTAATTCAACATTTCTCCGAAAAAATCAGTGAGCATATCAAACGAGAGATTGTGTGTGGCTAGTGAGCGGATCATTCTCTTCGATGTAATGGTCTTCTAGTAGAATTCGTGAACCAGTCATTTAGTCATGTAGTAAAAATTCCCTATTCTTAAATTCCAAAAAGTTATACCAGATTCCAATGCAATATTCCCAAAAAATTCGCAAGTAGCGAGAACAGTCACATTGTCGTTCGGGGAAGGCAATGCCAGCGAGATCCAAACTCGTTTCCTCTTCTAGGAAAGATCTCTAAAAGTCGAGATCGACTCTATATGAGCCGCAGGAGTGGAACAAGCTTTAGAGATAAGGGATAAAGATTGGGGGAAATCATTGGAAATGGATCACAATAGTTCATTGTGCAATAGATACATTGGTGGGAAGATGAGGAAGAAAGGTGGAACAAAGAAAACGTGGACACTATCTTTATCATAGCATTTCGTAGGTATTATAGATCAGAATGAACACCATATATATATCTTCCAAACCCATCAAGCAGTGATATCTCGCAATGCTTCGTGTGCCATGCATAACGGGCTATCCTACACTTTTACACTACACTCATGGGAAGCCAACTTCTTCGCTCATCTCCAAACTGCCCCTGCCGATCTTCTCGGATTTGTGAAATCGAAGACGCGCATATAAAGATCAACGTCGGAGTTCTGGGACTGTCGGAAGTAAGAAGAGCTTTTCCCCATGCACATCAGAGTCCTACTCTTGATAAATGTGTTTAATCGTAAAATCGTAAACCTACACTTTTTTATAAATGCTCTGGAATACCGTCGCTGAAAGTGCATTACTGTCCCGAGCAAAGACTAAAATTGATGAATGATATGTATATAAAAAGAAAACAAAAAACTGGGATCTAATTTTTCTGTCCGTACTCGATGCGTAATAACTAATTGCAATTTATTTGCTACCTAACAAGTAAATTTTAGTTTGTATCCTAAGTAATTGACTGCAACATTAATTGTTCGCTATTTCCAAGATATACTTGTAACGCATAAATTTATTATTAATAAGCCGCAATGCTCGTCCCACGTTCCTCGTGGTAAGTCAACGCAAAGCTCCTGGTTCTGCTTCTTTAATTTGGCCATTTTTTATATTTGTTTTTTTCTTTACCTAGGCGTATTCTTCCGGTACTGATTCACAACATTTCCTCATATTTTTTGTGTCTTCTTTGAAACATATTTCAGCTATACGCTAGGTCGCCATTGCATTGGCCTTATTGTATAGATAATAATAATAATAATAATAATAATAATAATAATAATAATAATAATAATAATAATAAAATAATAATAATAATAATAATAATAATAATAATAATAATAATAATAATAATAATAATAATAATAATAATAATAATAATAATAATAATAATAATAATAATAATAATAATAATAATAATAATAATAATAATAATAATAATAATCATTCAAAAAATTTTTAAAATAATAAATTAATATACATACTATATTTATAATATAATACAATTTATGCGTTAAAATGTGTTAATTTTAAAAAAAAAACTTCTATAACATATTTATCAAGAGTTCCTTTGGTCGACGGCTCTGGTTTGCATGGTGTTCCAATCCTTGCTCTTGGATGCGATTAGGAAGTCATTCGTGCTGTTCAATCGCGGATTGTGATCTTCGCGGATCTTCTCAAGCGTTTCCCCACCAAACGACCTACACTGGAGCCATTTCTTTGGCATACGACGAGTTGTCTTTCTTGGCCTCGTGTAATGTGACAAGAAGTACTGAATACCATCCCGTACCATTCTTATTCAGGAATAACATGATTTTATTTGATTTGATCTATGTGGTTGACACAAGAAAAAAGTTTTGTGTACATGCGGATGAGAAAGTTTTTTTTTTTATTATTATTATTATTATTATTATACTTATTTTACTGCTCGGAGTAATTGGATCTCATGTTGTCCTGTGAGATCGCATGTTGCATTGCCCATAAGACGTTACTGCTCGGTAATGCAATTTAGTCGAGTCGCTCAGCATGTAATGTATCTCTGTGCCTCTCTAGAGCTAACTTTACCTCTACCTCTGCCTCTTTTTCTGTACCTCTTTACCTCTACATCTATCTCACCTCTACCTCTACCTCTACATCTATCTCTACCTCTACCTCTACCTCTACCTCTACCTCTACGTCTACCTATACCTCTATCTCTGTACCTCTCTACGAATACTATATCTCTCCCTGTTCGGCCTCTAGGGTTCTATTTATTTCACTAATTCCCTCAATCTCCTTCTACGTCTTCGGCTTATCCCATGCATATTCATCTATCCACCATGAACTTCTGAATCTTGTCTATAATAGCTAACGGGAAATATTAAAGTGATTTCTCCAAAATCTGGAATAATTTTATGAAGAGACGTCGTTTAAAGGGAGAGTAACCGCTCTCAATGGTCTCTTCGACGCACACTGCTTTCTCGTTGTTAGAGAACAGAGAAATAGTGTGCAGAATGAAGAGACCATTGAGGGAGGTAATGCTCCCTTTAAATATTTTTAGCCGCATCCAATGATTTCTACAAACGGTTTGTAGACAAAGGTGACGACGCAAGCGTAAGAGGAGGCGAGGAAGATGTACCTTCGAATACTTTGACGTTGTTCTTTGCTCCCTTTCCAGAGAAAAATCGTGCAAAATGGAGAGACCGGAGACTATCCATTTCATCAGCTCTTACTTTCCTTGCAATCAACAGTAATTCACATCGAGCAAGCATCTGTTCTATCATTTGTTTGCATGATGCATATGTTATGGATGAATACAGCAAGAAAACAGTAATGGTTACAATAAATAATTATCATATTATGAGGGTTACGTGATAAATATGAATGATTTGCAACAATGTGCAGACCACTGGAGAACACTGCTCTCTGGGCTTTGAACTTTGGAACCTTTGAACATGCTTAATAGTTTAGGCAATTCGAAAATCAGTAAAATTGCCGTAAATCGATAATTCGGTAATCGATAATTCCACCTGTGGTCGAGAGCAAAGGTAAAGTCATTGAAAGCATGCACTTTGCAGAAAAAATCTTACAATAAGTATATCTTCCGGGAAAACCCGTTTATGCAGCAAAAAAAAGATGATTAGTCAAATTTCAGTCGCATCGGTGCTTAACAATTGAGTTGACGGCTCCTCGCACACGGTCGAGTATTTGACTGAAAGCAATCTAAGTTCAAAGATTAAAGATCAAAGATCAAAGAAAGAACAGTATATTAAGACAGTTTTAGACCAAAGATCATAGATGAAATAATATGAATATGAACATATTTTTGAAGGAATAAATAGATAAAAAGTAAATAAATGAAGGCAGATAAAAATCAAATATCACAATGCAAAATGCTGTCAGAGAAAGTACGGTGAGAAAGATCCAAGATCAAAAACTGGTATATTGTACCTTTCAGACACTTATAGCAGGCGTAGAAGCTGAGTGCGAAAAGAATTAAAACAGGCGTCAGAGGAACGATCCAGAGCAGTTGCTGAATGAGGGGATTACGGTAGAAATGATGAAGGATTACGGTAGAAATGAACGGTAAGCTTTTTGGAAAATCGATTCACATAAAACTAAATTTACCTAATGGAATGATAAGTTGTTGATAGAAATGAACGAAAACTCACCACTGCACTCGGCTCTCCCAGCATGGGGTCACAAAAAATCGATAGATCTATGTAGCGCTAAATCCAGGAACTCGGAAAGTGAGAACTGCGAGGATATGTATATGTGAGACAGCTTAGGAACTAAGCCGATGCGAGATAGAGAGATGTAGAAGTGTAGCGAAGAAAGGATAAATGAGAATATAGGAGATGTTATATTGATAGACGTGTATGTCAAAGAAAGGACGGTTGAAGACATTTACACTACATTTCAGCTCTATATTTAGACAAATGTCGTCTCCAAACATTTTATTTAATTTTTACACATTATACTATTTTTAAATTTAAATTAAATTAAACGAAAAAATATTCTGCTTTACAATTTTCAGAAGAACGAATCGCAAACTGACGATAATTTTGGTGTAAAGTTTACTGTAAACATAATCGTCAAATTACGACATTTGACGGATAGCATTATGGTCGTGTTTTGGAGTTGTTTTGATTGATTATTATGTACTCCTCTTTCATGTCATATTTATTTCCAAAGTAATTTCTATTTTAAGAAGCCATGAGTGACTCCTCTAATGTTGTCAACCGCCGGCCTAAGAAGGAGGACGAGGAACAAAACACAGGTGAGGCAATACTATTTTAGTTAGAGCTCTAGAGTGCTATGATAGCCATTGCGTAGCTCTCCCTATATTCACCGGTTTGGCTATTAAAACAATACTAGATAAACAACGGTGTTCGAACGCCTGTAGTAGCCTTTATTTATATTATTTTTCATTTGAGACGGTAAAGAAGACACCAATCATTCGAAAGATGCCACGGAGAACAAGTCATCTGGGGACCACGTCAGTTTCTTTCTAATTCATACAGTGTTTATTTATTTAGTCTGCTATAGCATTTAGTTAATAATTCCATCGAAACAAGTTTATCAATGGATATAGAGAAATTATTAAATATTTAAATTATATTAAATTCAGGCTACGAACTCGAACAAGACTGAAGTGTTCACGAACTTTATTCAATCAGTCGGACACTCGCTTATGGGCGCTGCTAATGGTATTTTGTTATTATTATATTAATAATAATAATGATAATAACATTATTAATATTGTTGTTACTCTTTTGTTACTTTAAATATATTGTAGCTATACCCTTTCACGATCCATTGTATCGATGTCACGAACGAATTAATAATAATAATAATAATAATAATAATAATAATAATAATAATAATAATTTATCTACGCACGAATTGATAAAAGAAGCATAAACACCGGGTTTGAACTTATTGTTAAAGTAAATAATAAGTAAAATAAATAAACAAGCTTAAATTACAGTAGGTTTTAATAAAAAATACACTTTTACGCTTTCAGAATCATGTCGAACGTCTGTGTCGCCTCTGAAGTCGATGAACCTGGAGGGAATCGCTGATTACATAAAGACCCAGAAACCAAAGGTTTAGTGTGCATATTATTTAAAGAATTTGTAAATGCGCCCCTCTCACGAGAGAGCTGGGTATTCATTGAATAATAATTGGAAGCTACAAATATATCATGTGTCAGTAGAATTCTAGACCTGGCTGATGTATGACTGTTTTTCATGTCTATATGGCATGTCGAGAACATACATTTTTGGTACCCTCACCGTTTATTTTTATATGGATGGTTAATTCTTGAAATATCGTGGGTTGATTCACAAAGTTCGTTATATTCACTTAAAAATCGTAATTTTTAGCTTCCTTTCGTATCAAGTGTACTAAAATCCTCGCATTGCAAGGGTATGGAAATGTATGGTCGAGAACCTCGTTTTGATCGAGATGTTTACATTTTTGTTCCAGAATATCATCGTAATGACGGGTGCGGGCATCTCGACAGGCGCCGGCATCCCCGACTTCCGAACACCCGGTTTGTGTTGGGGATTTGTTGGGTTTTAACAGTGTATACCATATTCTATCGATCTGTACCACGGATAGCGCAATCTCTACCATGTCTTTTTAGCTTTGCTGTTCAGTGAATACATTGTCAGTAAACTGATCCATACATGGGCGCCGACATGGGGGTGCCCCTGTAAAATTTTGATTCTGTGGAATGCCCCCTGTAAAAAAATGAGATCTAGGCGAAAATTGGAAAAAAAGTGAAAAAGCACCGATGAATCCATGGAATTGTCCTGTAAAATTATCAATTTTTGTTGGAATGCCCCCCTATGGAATTGAGCCCCAGGTACGCCGCCCATGTATGAACTGATCTAGCAATTAGAATCTTCTATGAGGGACGATTATAATGATATAATGATCGCACGAGCGCTAATTCTTTGGTATTTATTTATTTATTTATTTATTTATCCATCAGTTAAAATCAAGAATAATGAATGAATGATTAATTCATTAATTCAATAATTCATATAATTCATAATTCATAGGTCGTATAGTATGTTTCACAATACGAAGCCTGGCCTCATTTTGGGATTTTTGTAAACCGAGCCGCATTTTAAAAATCTGCAAATTAGCTATTCGATATATGGTATCATTATTCGCATGTTTTTTTTCGGTGCAATGTACAGATTGCTATCACACTGTCATTATACTGTACTGTTTACAGTGTTGAAAGACAGAGACGGAGTAGATGTTTACCTGATAATAGCGAACTATGATTGCCAGTAATACTAGATTGATAAGAGCAATTCGAGTAATGTGATCGTATTATGTGAAATTAAAGTATTCATCTAAAAGATCAAAGATTAGCAAGGAGAACATGCCATCTGATTACTTAAATGGTTACCTTAGTTTTTCTTAGATCTTTATGCAATAGTTATAATGATCGGGTTGGCATTACACTATCTTGTGGTGAAACCTGGTGAAATACTGTGATTTCTTACTGGAATTCTCCTAAAAGACCATTGTTCAATAAATATGAATTCCATTTTCAGGCACTGGCCTCTACAGTAACCTGGCGGAGTACGGTCTGGATGATCCGCAGGTAAAAATAGCGATCGACCAAAATTCGTAATCGATTGATCAATATTACCGTATCTGAATATCGTTCGTTGCAGGACATATTCGATCTGGACTTCTTCAACGAGACGCCCGAACCGTTCTTCAAGCTCGCCAAGGCACTCTTTCCCAAGGATATAAAGGTACGGTATTATAGTTATCTGCAATACAATGATTTATCACGTTCGCACATTGGTGCGTTGAGTCTTGTCAGGGGTCCTGAGATTAATGGGTTTATTTTCTTCTTTTCTTCAATAATAATAATAATAATTTATTCCTTAAATTGAACGCACAGGGGGCATTCGTTGATTGATTTTTGCCTGATATTCGTAAAGCGATAAGAGGTTGTAATTGTTCTAATAGTCTTACTGTAGTGACTACAAACATTGTGTGTTCACCAATTGTTTCTGGTTACTGTATTCGTTCAGTGACTGTGCACATTCGATATTATATTATCTGTTAATCAATCAATAAACACATAAATAAATCGATATTTGATATTAAAATAAATCAATACTATATTGCAGCCAACTCCCGCTCACTACTTTGTTCGTCTGCTCGAACGGAAGGGGTTGTTGCTGCGATGGTTCACGCAGGTATGCTTGTTCCTTTTGCCTATTTCCCGGTCCCCGTCACCTTTTGCCTTTTTACCGGTCAATGTCTCCGGTCCTGATTCCCCTTTTTACGGCGTATGCATATTTGCAGAATATCGACTCGCTCGAGATTCGCGCCGGCGTCAGCAAGGACAAGGTATCAATTTTTGCTCTGCCAATAAAAAAATCAATTTGCGGACATGTTTTCTTGTTGTTTATCCTTTGAATTCTGATTTTCACTACAAATATCTAATTAGCTTCTCTAGAATTGGGCATTTTTAAGCTCTAAAATGGCTGTTCGTTAATGGTAATCCTTTTTTTCGATGTGATTGTAATTTCTGTAGTTTGATCTTTGATCTTTGATCTCTGTCAGGTTATGGCCGCGCACGGTTCGCACGCGTCGAGCACGTGTCTCAAGTGCAAGAAGAAGTATGACCTCGCGTGGATCACCAGTATGTTTGTGTTATTGATCATTGATCTTTGGTCTTTGATCATTTGATTCAATGTTGCACCACCGAAATATCCCTTATCTGTGAGGGAATGATTGCCTGACAATGTCCCTTTTCGAAATTCTTCCCCTCACATGTCTGGTAATTCGACGCTCATCCCTAATTTATAAGGGAATGATTCCCTTACATATGAGGGGAAAATTCCGTAAAGAGACCTTGCTATGGGATTTAAAAAAATCATGAACAATCATTGAGCTATGACTGTTGAGCTTTGATCTTTGATCAGTTATCTCCCCTCCCCAGCTGAGTATCACTATTCGATCTTGTTTGATCTTTGATCTTTGATCTCTCCAATGATCTCATAATCTCATTATCAGAGTTCCTCGACGACCCAGACACGCTCGTGCCGCACTGCGAGGGGGACGGCTGCGATGGTGTCGTGAAGTCCGACATCATCTTCTTCTCCGAAAGCCTCCCACGCGACTTCTTCGTCAAGATTGTGCAGGTACTGCGGGTGTAGTCTGTAGTCTGACCCAATTGGGGATTTTGTAATTGAAATTCTGGTCGATTTGTTGTTTGCTCATTTTTGGGACGCGAAATGTCGCAGTAGTGGTCTAATATCAATAGAGTGTTGCGATATTGAAGTTTATTGTTATTATATCATTGTATATTTCATTATAATGCTATAGTGTAGATGAAGATATTGAAGCAGAGAAGATATTATAGCAGTTGATAGCGAGCATAGATGGGCACGTTGGGTGGCAAGGCTGTGCGCACGGCTATTTTTTGCAATTTTGACTGGAAATTTTCCAATTTTGCGATGCAAGGCTGTGCGCACGGCCCCGAAGGGAAGGCAAGGCTGTGCGCAAAAAATATTCATTTTCACGCGCCCACCTATGATAGCGAGATTTTTTGCTTATGTAGTTTGACCCTCACCAATCCATCGTTGCAGGATTTCCCGTGTGCTGATCTGCTGATAGTGATGGGCACGTCGCTCGTCGTCCAACCGTTCGCCAGTCTCGTCGATGAGGTGTGTGGTTTGTAACTGTGTTGTTTATTCATAGGTGTAGTTTGATCTTTGCAGTTTGAACTGTGTTGTTTATTCAAAAGTGTAGTTTGATCTTTGTTGTTTGCAGTTTGATTCTTAAATGTGCTCACAATCAGGTTGATACAGAAGTGCCGCGTCTTCTGATCAACAAGGAGCCGGCCGGTCCGTTCAGGTAGTGTTATATCATACAGTTTCGCCCCACCCACAATCTATGCGAGGGGGGGGGGGCTACCGTATCTCCACTATACTTATTGTTATGATTTCATTAACAAAATAATAATAATAATAATAATAGTAATATTTTTCGCAATTATTGCAATAGTCTCGTTCATGCGTGAGCATGTGATAAATATATAATATATAATAATATCAATATTTATAATAATAATAATTTAGATCGTCAATGTCGTCCTCTCGTCACATCAGCCCCCTCGATGTGTGCCAGGGCATACGACAGCAATGCAATCGGTACGGTATCAGTGATTGAGATTGGGTTACGGTACCTGGTTTAGGGATGGACTGGGTTACGGTACCTGGTTTAGGGATGGACTGGGTTACGGTACCTGGTTTAGGGATTGATTGGATTATGGTACCTGGTTTAGAGATTGATTGCGTTTCGGTATCTGGTTTAGAGATTGATTGCGTTTCGGTACCTGGTTTAGGGATGGACTGGTTTACGGTACCTGGTTTAGGGATGGACTGGGTTACTGTACCTGGTTTAGGGATGGACTGGGTTACGGTACCTGGTTTAGGGATGGACACGGTACCTGGTTTAGAGATGGACTGGGTTACGGTACCTAGTTTTGAGATTGATTGGACTACGGTACGTAGTTTAGAGATTGATTGGATTACGGTACCTGGTTTAGGGATGGACTGAGTTACGGTCCCTATTTTGGAGATTGATTGGCTTGCGGTGGCTCGTTTAAAGATTGATTGTGCTACATTATTGTGAGTTGACAAGGGAACTCTCCCAACTTAAGGTGGCCATATGACGTGGGAATAATTTACCTGAATCAGTTTTTGATGCTGATTACGAATCCGTTTTCAAACGTTGTCCAATCGAGCTGAGAGTCGAGAAAATCGATCTTGAAATTCGACTATTTGATTCGAAAATTCACAACTTACCTACAATATCCACTAAATTACAGCAGGAGGTGTTTGGATAATTGATGGATGAGTTTATGAACTCATTGGAATGGTTTATATATGAAGCCTTACGAATTTCCGAATAAACTAGCGAATTTTAACATCGATTTTCTCGAATCTCAGCTCGATTGGGCAACGTATGAAACCGGATTCGTAATCTGTATCGAAAACTGAGTCAGACCAATTATTCCCATATCATATCGCCGCCTTAAGTTGGGAGAGTTCCCTTGTGAGAATGATTCGGTTTGTGGTAGAGCAGAGTGAGAGTGGATTGAGGCATACATGGTTCTGATCGATAGAATGCGGTGTGCATGGTTGAGATTAAGCGGTGCGATATTTGGTGTAGAAATTGAGTGCGTTACGGTATCAAAGGTTGAGATTGATGGGTAGTGTATGGAAGAGATTTACTATAGTACTGAGATGTATCGATCGATTTTGACCGGCTTGAGAAAAATCAGTTTCATACGTTTGCCTGCCTTTTTTTGTTTTAATATAAATATATTTATCCACGTGCGCATGCACGAAACTAAACATAACTATGGTGAGTGGAAAATATATTTGAAATATATATGTGTTATTTTCCTCATCAGAGCGTTATACTCACACAAATACAATTTCAGTGACGTCTTTTGGCGCGGAGACTGCAACGAGGGCTGCCTGCAGCTGGCAGAGCTGCTAGGATGGGACGCGGAGTTGGAGCAACTGATTGCGCAAGGACCACCCACAGCGAGTCTGCTGTAGGTGATACTGCATATATATGAACTATCGATTTATTGATTGAGCTACTGATATATTCTATGCTTGTTATACCGTATGCGTTGAGGTACCGGATGTATCGATTGTTTTTTTTATGATTGTAAAATGAGTAGCTTGTCACCTTTCGTTTTTTTAACTTTGTTTCCCACCTTGTTTTTGCTAAATAGAATCGAACTTTAGTGGCTAAATATAGTAAGATTTTGCCCTGGCTAATGAATAATGTGTAAATGGATGAAGTATTTGATTTGTTTTGATTGATGGGATAGTTATAGTATTTCAAAAATAGTATCACGAGTCAATTTATCCTACAAACCGTTTCCATTCCTTTTTTTTACTTTGTTCTTGTAAATAAAGCTAAACATCGATAAACAATTTTGATAATGTTCATTCGAGGATACTAGGATACATTATGGATATATGAAGGAAGTTAATTTAACATATGTTTTATGAATATTATTGTTGCTGGAAGATTCTACGACACTTGAGTAAATCGCAGCATTCGTGTTTCAGTGTGTTCATTTGAAAGACAGATAAAAGAAAAAAAACTCTGATTTAGTGTTTCCCATCATTAATATTCAGATAAAGTACTTAGCGGTAAATTTTGGATTTCAAAGAAGAAAATCGATATTTAAGAAATTGTTACAAGAAATGTGTTGGCCGAACTTCACGAATTCAGGGTCTCATTGCCTATACAGACTCAATAATTTCGTTTTTTATGAGCTTACAAGAGTTTACTTACAAGACCCGAAAACAGAATATTTCTGAATGAGCAAAATCGAGACTGTTGAAGGTTGCCCTGTACTTTGATCTTCAATATTCAGTCGGATAATACAGTGGTGCACGTAAGCTTTTTCAACAGGATCCACGCGGCATAGCGCCGCACCACGTCCCACCACGCCTGGGGTTTTTCTCGTTGAATAACGAGTTAAAAATTATGTTTATAGTAGTGATCGCTTACCTGTTTGGGAGGCTAAAATAAGCCATAGTAAAGAA
The DNA here is from genome assembly GCA_943737045.1 of Parapristionchus giblindavisi. Taxonomy (NCBI): domain Eukaryota; kingdom Metazoa; phylum Nematoda; class Chromadorea; order Rhabditida; family Diplogasteridae; genus Parapristionchus; species Parapristionchus giblindavisi. The sequence continues at coordinate 494,494 of CALSFV010000028.1, read as the reverse complement.
AATTTTTGGTTGTGTATGAAGAGTTTTTTCCAAAATTATAGTGAGTGAGGCATTCGGTCTCCAACGCGGCCAACGGCAAAATTCCAAAGTCGAAAAAATGGCAAACTTCGAAAAATCATATTTTGCGAATGAAACCAGTAAGCCTCGATATTGTTTCACGGTATATGTAGTTGGTCATCTCAAAAGTGCGTAAAAACACTAGGAACATCGAATTGTGGACGTCTACAAACACGTTTTTCAGCATTTTCGCGAGGTTTTCACCCAGTCAATATCAATTGACCGGAAGTTCCTATAGCACATAAAATAGCCCACACGATTCTGCACTAATAAAACACAATTTCAAACGAATCGAGATTATTTCAGTATTTAAAAAAAAATTAAAATGTGCTTTTTGGGGCTGTTTTTTCGCCCCCAGACCACTTTCCTGGAGGGAATTGGATATGTTCTGCGTATCATACGATATTCTGAGATGGGCTGAGTAAGAATCCACTGAAACCCAGACGACTGGCGCGCTCCTGGAAAAGTCGATTTCCATGACCCCGGGGTCATGGTCCGAAAATCTCGAAATTTTTCATGACTGGAAAAGCTTCTTTCTTGTGATCATCATGAAGCATGCTCACTGTGAATTACTACGAATTAGTTTTCATCGTTCCATCGATCTGTTCAAATTTTGCAGAAAAAAATTTGTTCGGAAATATACGTAAATAATCGTAAATAATTCAAACCGCATCCACTTCATCTGAGATCACGACAATGATAATACTTACTGTTCGTCCCCCAAGTTAGGCACACAATACTGGACATTTGTACTTTTTTTATTTTTTTATTTATTTATGAACCATGACCCGGTGGTCATGGTCAATAAATCGAAATTCATCATTTCGACCATGACCCCCGGGTCATGGTTTACTTTTGGCAAGAATACAACCACAAGAAAGAAGATTTTCCAGTCATGAAAAATTTCGAGATTTTCGGACCATGAAAATCGACGGGTCATGGAAATCGAATTTTCCAGGAGCGCGCCAGTCGTCTGGGTTTCAGTGGATTCTCACTCAGCCCATCTCAGAATGTCGTATGATACGCAGAACATATCCAATTCCCTCCAGGAAAGTGGTTTGGGGGCGAAAAAACAGCCCCAAAAAGCACATTTTATTTTTTTTTAAATACTGAAATAATCTCGATTCGTTTGAAATTGTGTTTTATTAGTGCAGAATCGTGTGGGCTATTTTATGTGCTATAGGAACTTCCGGTCAATTGATATTGACTGGGTGAAAACCTCGCGGAAATGCTGAAAAACGTGTTTGTAGACGTCCACAATTCGATGTTCCTAGTGTTTTTACGCACTTTTGAGATGACCAACTATACCGTGAAACAATATCGAGGCTAACTGGTTTCATTCGCAAAATATGATTTTTCGAAGTTTGCCATTTTTTCGACTTTGGAATTTTGCCGTTGGCCGCGTTGGAGACCGAATGCCTCAATCACTACACTTTTGTAAATAGGAGCCAGGCCACCTTCCACCATGAAAGCATGGAGGCCTGAATCCTTTTGCTAGGGGAAATTTCCGGGGAATGCTCAAAATGGTAAATAATTACGGAGCCTGTCTCTTAAATATTCCCGCGCAAAAACAACGCGCGGTAAATTAAAATTTAATCGGGAATTCAAATTATTATAATGGTGTGATAATTTTGATACTTTTGGAAAAAACTATTCAGGCACAACCAAAAATTATGATTACTATGGCATATTTTAGCCTCCCAAACACGTTAGCGATCGCTACTATAAACATAATTTTTAACACTTTATTCACCGAGAAAAATCCCAGGTGTGGTGAGGCGTGGCGCGGCACTATGCCGGGTGTAGCCTATTGAAAAGGCTTACGTGCTCCACTGTACAAATTCGAAACAAAAGCAATGATACTTATATGCATCGATTGGAATCAAACAGGAAATCCTTGAAGGAAAATAGAAAGATAAAAATTTAAATTGTCATTTAGATTATCCTTTTGAAGAATAAGGATACGTGCGTTTCTCTAACAACCTTTCCTCTGTCATTTTTCTATTATCTCTTCCGAATTTTGGTGTATAAAAGAGGGCCTCAACACCTGAAAATCATTCAGATACAATGAATATTCTACTCTTCATGCTCGCTCTGGTTGTGCCTTCTCAAGGTAAATATTATTTAATTATTCACTTGAATAGTATTTCTACTCATATCGATGAAATATACCTATCGTATGCATTGCAAGGGAAAAGGAGAAAATGAAGTTACTTTCAGTGAATGCTGCTTGTGAAAAGCCACCGCAACTGAACGAACAACTTCCTCCTAACCTCGCCCATGCCGGGGACATGGCGATCGAACACGATGGGGATTATCATTACCTCACCTGCCCAGAGTCTGGCCAATGGATCCTGGCACCTTTTCATTCAATAGTACAAATTAAAAATAAAGCAATTGATTTAACAATTTTACAATTCGCTCAAGTTAGAGGATGCAGACAGAAAAGATCATTGATACTAACTTGAATGAATATGTTATTATTAAATATGTTTTTATTATTACTTCTCCTATCGTTTCTGTAGTTGCTATCACGGGTGTATCAAATAAATAAATAAATAAATAAATAAATATTGAAGAAACAAACAGCCACTGGAACTTTGATGCCATCTAAGGCAAACATTCTATGCATTGGAGACACGTAAGGTTTTATTATTATGCTTTAAGTTAAAATTTCTTAATAATACTCAACAATGTAGACCCAGTTTATGAAGCAATATTTTAAGGTGGATAACGGAAACCAATGTTACATTAGCACCAGAAGATCTGGTAACATTTAATGAACTTGCCTATTCATTTCTTATTGTTTTTGAAGGTTGGGTTACACTAGTATTTTCGTGAACAAACTGTGAATATAGAAGATATCAAAAAATATTCTGCATACCGTAAATAAATAATTTTATGCTAATTCAGCTTATTGATCGCTAGAATCATGAATGAATCATGCATGATTGTGCAGGCAAAGGCGCGAAATTTTGAAAAGGAAAGTTTGGCAAAAAAAGGCTTCGAACCAGCACGATAAGTCACGGTAACTTGACAGCGCTTTCACCACTACGACATGGTATGGATGAATGGCTTTAATGAGCATCACAACCGGAGCTTTCCTGTTTTTTTTTGGCACGGAGTAATTTGTACACTGAGAATGAACTTACTTACTATTAAGTCACTCACTTACTAACTTAGGGGTGCCATGTGAGTAGACGCTGTATAGTAAGTCATTTGGATTCGCTAGCATGGTAAGTCAATCCAATTGACTTACTCTACTCCCCTCTCCCACGTGAACTAATCGTTTAGTTATTTGAATTGACTTACATATAAGTGAATTGCATTCACTAGGGGGGAATAAGTGAATAGACGCTTAGTCACTTGAGCTAGTGAATGAGTTACTAAGTCAATTCATTCTCAGTGTACAGTACAGCAGAATCCCGCCCTTGACATGGGATTCCCGGGAGTCGCGGGGTGTCCCCTCTATCCCCTCGATTTTTCACGCTGTGAATATGAAATATCAGCTCTTCAAATTGTTTGCATTCTTTTACTCCACATTTGACCGAATTTATCACGGAAAGATTGGATTTTTAAAAATCTTTTCAACTCAATTGTGTCAAAGAAAAGAAATGTTGGAACGAAGTCACTTTGCGATAGAATTTGCGAGCGTGCGCGAGTTCTTCAAAATTTTCGCGCGGCATTCGCCAAAAATTGAAATAAATTAAAATTTTCAATATTTTTTCTCATGCTTCGTAATTTATAAAATTCCGATCTTTCCGCGATAAATTCAGTCAAACCTGGAGTAAAAGAATGCAAACAATTTTAAAAGCTGATATTCCTTATTCACAGCGTAAAAAATCGAGGGGACAGAGGGGACACCCCGGGACACCTGGGGACTGTATAAGTTCCCAGGCTCCCCTGCGAGGGAGCGATTGGATTAGGATTTGAACGAGAGATTAAGAAAATAGAGAGAGAGCCAAGCATAACAAGCTGCCCCGATGTATTGAATAAATCAAAATTCAAAAAAAAATATATTGTTAATTCTTTACTTCACAACATTTTTGAATCTTGGTCTTTTCAGTTCGCCTGTGTTGAGGGACAAATCCATCCCGAAATAAGTATGTGCTCGCTTATATTTACAACGAATATTGTGATAACTATCGGTGAATAACAAAATATATTCAAATCAAATCAAATCAAATCATTTATTTTCCTGTATAAGAAAGAATGGGATGGTATTAGGTTCTTCTTATCACGTTAAACGGGGTCAGGAAAGCTAGTCTTCTTATGTCATAGTTGTCGGTCCAGCGTGTGTCGTTCTGTCAACTTGAGTTCCGTGAAGTCCTTTTTGATCGCATCCGTCCATCTCGATTCATCGATTCATCAGTGTGCACTATCAAATTCGACGACTTCAATCAGGAGATACTCGTTGGAGATTCATACACAACATGTCCGTCAGGACAGACAACAAGTATTACCATAAATGGTAAACCAATCGATGGAACGAAACTGAAATGTGAGCGAGACGGCACAGTTTCGGTTGATGACGAAGAACACCAATATGATAAGACTGTTCACCCAAAACAAGTGGTTATGGATTGTGTAGGTTTGTGATAACACATTTTTTTTTAATTTTCATGGTAACTCATCTTGAATAATTTTCATGTTCATAGTAATTCAGTAGTAAGTAACATATCATCTTTGCTACCTAACTTGTATCATCGTGTTTAGTAAAACTCCACTACCTCTCAAATAATCTGTCAGCAATTATACTTTTCTTTAGCACTGCATAAAGGATAGTATTATAATTATTGGTAATCAACTTTTGACATTGACCATTTTCAGATGAGCCAACTGCGGCTACTACTACCATTAGGTTTGTTCATGACTTTTCGAACTGTAAATAAACTCATAATTAAAATAAAATAATAAAATAAATTCATTAGAATGAATTAAACGTTTAGTGCTACATACGGAGAGAAAAAAGTGTTAAAAGAAGAAAAAAAAACAGTTGTATTATTGTATAGAAGACGTAGGAGGTGTTAAATATAACACTTTTAGGCCTACTCTGGAAAGACCTTGTAAGTGTTGAAAACAACATAAAGAGGTGTTAAATATGGCATTTATGGTTAGGTTCTGTATATTCACGGCGAGAACTTTAATCATATGCGATTTCATTCAATACTTCATTATATTACATGCATAATATCGTAATCAAATCGTGTACCCACAGACAATAACATGCAACTCAAATCTTTGTGATTATTGCGTTTAACAGGATTTCCAGAGCGTTATCCCAGGGTTACGAGTAACTTACGACGGTGGGCTGACACTCTGGCAAATGAGTTTGACGCGTTCATTTCACATTTGCATATGAAAATGGGAATCTCTGCGGGTTTACCACGTGAAGTCACACAAAAAATATTTTTCACATGCTAAATCCAAGGAAAGAGAACAGAATAAATTCAGTACGCGATAATCATGCCTGAAAGCAGCCATCCAAACAACACTTTCCCACTATTATTTTCTTATTTCTTATAGGCCATTGTTCACTGCGGGCGCACGACTCTGTTAACGAAAAATATTTTTTTTTTAAATCAATTCATATATCATATTTCAGTTCTTGTTAACTTCGTTAACTTCCGACCAGCGTACTACTATCACTGCGCTCATGTCGATCGTTCTCTTCTCATATTGTACTCCTATATTAAATTGCTTGAATTTAATGCGAAGTACAGTATATAAAAGCATGCAAATGTACTCTAGTAATACTATATAACATACAATTTTGTAGATAAAATATAAATATACAATATAAAATAGATAAGGCCCCGCTGTTTCGGCCAGGGGTTCTAGACAGCGGAATTCTACTTGGCCATCTTCAGTTGAACCACTACTGACAAGGGGATGGTCGCAAGTGGTCCTGGCCATATGAGATGGCAATAACATGACTAGGATCAGTTTTCCATGCTGATTACGAATCCGTTTTCAGAAAGTGCCTAATCGATCTGCTTTTCGAGAAAATCGGAATTGAAATTTGGCTTGTTAATTCGAAAAGTCGTGTAGTTTCCATCACAAACTATCTGGATTGCATTGGAAAGATGCGGCAATGTAAGGTAAAGTATTGCGAGAGTTTATAGATGAGTTCACCAGCTCACCCGGACGGTTTGCGCAGGAAACCACACGAATTTTCGAAATAAAATACCGATTTTCTCGAAAATTAGGTCGATTAGGCACTTTCTGAAAACGTATTCATAATCAGCATCGAAAACTGATCCTAGTCATGTTATTACCATCTCATAGGGCCAGGACCAGTTGCGACCATCCCCTTGTGAGTATGGTTATCAAAATTAATGTATAATAGTTAAAGTATGCATCTAATAGATACTCATCTCAACTACTCAACAAATGACATGCACCAAAACAAATTGATGATCAAGTACAAAATCAAAATATCATAGACAATAAAATAAAATCAATATAAAATGTAATGAGGTAGTCACAAATTATGAACAAGCATGTTTTAAATACAGGGGAAGTTTTAGACTACAAATATTGTTTATGAAACTTACAAATGTCATATTATGTTACCACTATTTCGATGATAATGAGCGGGTAGCGCGTGTAGTTCAGTGGTTAACAGTTGGTGCTTGTAACCGCGGCGACAACAGTGCAATCGGTACGGTATCAATGATTGAGATTGGTTTATGGTAGCTAGTGCAGAGATTGATTAGATTACGGTATCTATTTTAGAGATTGATTGGGTGACGGTATCTCGTTTTGAGATTGATTGGGTTACGGTACCTAGTTTAGAGATTGATTGGACTATGGTACGTAGTTTAGAGATTGATTGGATTACGGTACCTAGTGCGGAGATTGGTTGGATTATGGTACCTATTGTAGAGATTGATTGCGTTTCGGTACCTATCGTACATGTAAAAATCATTGTATCATAAACGGTGTGAATGGGTGTGAACGGATCAGGCCGATCAAGATTTTGAGCGAGCGATTATGAGCGAACCGAACATTTTCGTAATTTCTCTTTGTTTTCATTGTTTTTCTCTTATTCGAAACTACTATATTAAAATAAATTAGGCCACAATATTGCCATTTAACAAAAATCATTGCTTTCACTTTGAAGAAATTGCCCCAATGAACCAAAATTGACCTAATTATTCAGCGTATAATCGGAACAGTTTATTCAACGTTAAAGCAATGATTTTGGTTAAATGGCAATATTTTGGCCTAATTTATTTTAATATAGTAGATTCGAATAAGAGAAAAACAATGGAAACAAAGAGACATTACGAAAATGTTCGGTTCGCTAATAATCGCTCGCTCGAAATCTTGATCGGCCTGATCCGTTCAGATCCATTCACACCGTTCATGGTTCAATGATTTTTACATGTACGATAGTTTTGGGATTGATCTATCATCAAAAAAAAAGTTGCAATTGATATAATATAAAGGTGATCTTTCCTCGTTCCTTTTCATCAGAGCGTTATACTCACACAAACACAATTACAGTGACGTCTTTTGGCGCGGAGACTGCAACGAGGGCTGTCTGCAGCTGGCAGAGCTGCTAGGATGGGACGCGGAGTTGGAGCAACTGATTGCGCAAGGACCACCCACAGCGAGTCTGCTGTAGGTGATACTGCATATATATGAACTATCGATTTATTGATTGAGCTACTGATATATTCTATGCTTGTTATACCGTATGCGTTGAGGTACCGGATGTATCGATTGTTTTTTTACGATTGTAAAATGGTTAGCTTGTCACCTTTCGTTTTTTTAACTTTGTTTCCCACCTTGTTTTTGCTAAATAGAATCGAAATTTAGTGGCTAAATACAGTAAGATTTTTCCTGACTATTTAATGATATGCAAATGGATGAAGTAATTGATTTATTGATTATGGAATAGTTATAGTATTTCAAAAATATTATCACGAGTCAATTTATCCTGCAAACCGTTTTCATTCCTTTTTTTACTTTGTTCTTGTAAATAAAGCTAAACATCGATAAACAATTTTAATAGTGTTCATTCGAGGATACTATAGGATACATTATACATTAGGATGCATCATGGATGCATGAAGGAAGTTAATTTAATATATGTTTTATGAATATTATTGTTGCTGGAAGATTCTACGACACTTGAGTAAATCGCAGCATTCGTGTTTCAGTGTGTTCATTTGAAAGACAGATAAAAGAAAAAAAACTCTGATTAGTGTTTCCCATTAATATTCTGATAAAGTACTTATATTAGCGGTAAATTTTGGATTTCAAAGAAGAAAATCGATATTTAAAAAGTTGTTACAAGAAATGTGTTGGCTGAACTTCCAACACATTTCATTCAGGCTCTCATTTCCTATACAGACTCAATATTTTCGTTTTTTTATGAGCGACTCGTTTACTTACAAGACCCGAAAACAGAATATTTCTGAATGAGCCAAATTGAGACTGTTGAATTTTGCCCTGTACTTTGTTCTTTGATCTTTGAACTTCAATGTTCAGTCGGGTAATACAAATTCGAAAAAAAACGAATGATACTTATGTGCATCGATTGGAATCAAACAGGAAATCCTTGAAAGAAAATAGAAAGATAAAAATTTAAATTGTCATTTAGATTATCCTTTTGAAGAATAAAGATACGTGGCTTGCGTTTCTCTAACAACCTTTCCTCTCTCATTTTTCTATTATCTCTTCCGAATTTTGGTGTATAAAAGAGGGCCTCAACACTTGAGAATCATCCAGATCATAATGAATATTCTACTCTTCACTCTCGCTCTCGTTCTGCCTTCTCAAGGTAAATAATAATAATAATAATAATAATAATATTTTATTCCTTCAAATGAACGCATCGGGGATGGGATTGGGAATATCTGTTAGATAGTCTTGTGAAGGAAAGATTTTTTCTTAGAAATTAGTGAAATATCATTGAATTATTCACTTGAATAGTATTTCTACTCATATCGATGAAATATACCTATCGTATGTATTGTAAGGGAAAAGGAGAAAATGAAATTACTTTCAGTGAGTGCTGCTTGCGAAAAGCCACCGCTACTTAACGAACAACTTCCTCCTAACCTCGCCCATGCCGGGGACATGGCGATCGAACACGATGGGGATTATGATTACCTCACCTGCCCAGAGTCTGGCCAATGGATCCTGGCACGTTTTCATTCAATAGTACAAATTAAAAATAAAGCAATTGATTTAACAATTTTACAATTCGCTCAATTTAGAGGATGCAGACAGAAATGAGCCTTGATATTAACTTGAATGAATATATTATTATTAAATATGTTATCATTATTACTTCCCCCATTGCTTCTGTAGTTGCCATCACGGTGTATCAAATAAATAAATAAATAAATAAATATTAACGAAACAAGCAGCCACTGGAACTTTGATACCATCTACGGCAGAGATTAAATGCATTGGAGACACGTAAGGTTTTATTATTATGTTTTAAGTTAAAATTTCATAATAATACTCAACAATGTAGAACCAGTTTACGAAGTAATTTTTAAGGTGGAGAACGGGCTCCGGAATTACATTATCGCCAGAAGATCAGGTAATAATTAATAAATTTGCCTATTTATTTCTTATCGTTATCCATATCTTATCATTTCGGTATGCCTAAGGCTATGAGCAACCCCACGCTGTACTGAATAAATCAAAATAATTAACTATCCAATTCTTTACTTTTCTTAAATGTTGGATCTTGTTAATTTCAGTTTGCCTGTGTTGAGGGACAAATCGACCCCGAACAAAGTATGTACTCGCTTAAATTTACAAAGAATATTGCGATAAGTATCGTCGAATAACATAATACATTCAGTGTGTAATATCAAATTCTCCGGAATGAATCAACAGATTCTCGTTGGCGAACACTACACAAAATGTCAGTTAGGACAGAAAACAAGTATTACCATAAATGGAAAATCAATCGATGGAACAATACTGAAATGTGTGCGAGCCGGCACAGTTTCGGTTGATGACAAAGAGCACCAATATGATACGAGTGCTCCATCACAACAAGTCGTTATGGATTGTGTAGGTTTGTGAGAATAAGTTGATTAATTTTCATTATAATTGTAACTACAATCTTTCTATCAAAAATCTCGGGTATCATCGTATTTATACATACCTATTTATCAACTATTTTGTCGTCAATTATAATTTACTTTTGCATCGCATAAAGTATTTGATTATTATTATTATTATTATTATTATTATTGATAATCAACTTTTGATATTTATTGACCATTTTTAGATGAGCCAACCACGACTACGACTACTAGTACTACTACTACTACTACTACTACTACTACCATTAGGTTGGTTCATTACTTTTCGAATAATAATATTTAAAAAAATAAAAAGCTAAAGCGTTTCAATAAATGAAATGTTTAGCACTACCACTACTGCAAAACCCACAACGACCACAACATCGGTTAGTTTTGCTTAAAATAGTCGTCGATTAAAGGGAGCGTTACCTCACTCAATGGTTTCTTCATTGCGCACACTATTTTTCTGTTATCTAACAACGAGAGCGCATTGTGCACCGAAGCGACCATTGAGTGAGGTTACGCTCCCTTTAATTTAATGTGCTTCGAGAAATCAGTGCTTGTAGGCCGACAGAATTCCACCCGCGAGTTCATTCCAAGATCTGAAGTGAGTCGCGGATTCCAGACTGGGAAAATTGTGTAACCCACAGCACAAGACCTGTAAAGTGATATTTAACACTTTTTGCGATAAACATATCACAAAAAAGTGTTCAATATCACGCTTTTTTCTTTTGTGCTGTGGGTCACATTTTTTTTTGCAAATGAAGGTACTAACAATTCGAAATACATATTCAGCTCTTAATCTCTAGAAAAGGAGAAATCGAAAGGAGGTGGTCAAAGCGGAATGTGAATATAGATAATTATTTAGATATTACTACAACTATGGAAAGATTCTTCATGCTTTCTCTGTTGACTTAATCTCATATGATGCGATAATGAATAATGGAATCGGATATGATACATCTAATGGCTCAGGTTTCACATTAATTTTAATTTTTAATTTTTTAATTTAATTTTTTAAATTATTTTTTAATTTTAAAACAAGCAAATGATAATATAGCCCATTGCAGGATCGCTCGGAAAGACCATTTACTATAGCTTTGGCGCTATTGGGGATGCCAGAAAAGCCTGCCCCATCGGTTACCAAACCTTTCAAAAGCTTGGTTTCACGAGATCCGGTAACGCCTACGTGCACAACTTGAAAGGGGTAATTGATCGTTTGATATTGCTCGTATCGTTTGATGTTGGTGTCTAAAAAGTGTTCTTGTCATTTACACTACTTCAAGTTAGGCCAAACTCTACTTCAAGTGTTGTACATACTGTTGCGCATTTCGTCAAATGCTCTTTCACTTGAGGTAGACTTGAAGCAAACTTCAATTCAGTGGCGTATTTTAATAAAACTTCAAGTCTTTAAATACCAGAGTAAACACGATCGATAACAACTATTTTTTGCAGGAAGGTCTTAAAATGGGCTATGTAACTACGCAATATGGCGCATGTGGATTCAAGAAGCCAATAAAGGCCTGGGGCTGCAGAGTGTCAGCGGGTAAAATATAATAAATCAAATTTGAATAAAAAATTCTTATTTTCAGACATTATGTACGGTCAGAATTTGGAATCAAATACGTTTTATCAAGGAATGGTTCGACATGGTGGAGATGTTCAATTTTATTTGTACTGATGATCATAATTTATTGTATTTAATTCAAGTTATCGTGATCTAGTAATTAGTAGAGATCACTGGCCTAGCAGTGATCACCCGCAGGACTTCGAGTGCCTTGAATAACGGGTTGTACCTTTATCTTTGCCTTTTTAAGTTATCATACATTGAATATATGTGATAAATGAATAGTGTGAATTATGTTGAGGCGAGGGGTGTCGTTGAGAGGGGGGGGGGGAAAGATCTCACTGAGTATGGTCGTTTCTATTAGGTTGTAACATAAGTTCCTTTGGATTTCAGTATGATGTGTTTACACTGTTGTTTCTCGCTTCGTTTTGAACGGAGCTCCCTGCAGTGGTGCATATAAATAACTAGTGTCCCCCTCTACATAACCCACAGTATCATAGATTGAGACGTCCATTTAATGATTAGTATGTCTCGCCTTTTTGCATAAATTGAAAATCAAGTTTTAAAGTCCAATTTGTTCCCGGCTCTCTCTCGCATGGATTTAACAAAAATCAATCACCAACTAGGTTAGGTGTACCACACATATGTACCCTCCACCCATACGCTGACTAATTCCTTACATAAATTTAAATCGGAAATTATATTATGAAAAAGAGGAATGGTCACGGCGGTATGGTCCTGACTTTTGAGATGCGCTTTTCGTCTTAAAGGAGAGCGATCAATATGATACCCCTCCTTGAATGTCAGCCACACTTGGATCATCCACACCCACTATTTCGCTAGAATTAAGTAAGCTTGAAAAACTCAAAAAGTTGTGAATACCAATAGTGGTAATTTGACGCAAATTTGAATAAAATCGCGGATTGGGACCTCTACCTCTTTTATTTTTCTTAAAAGAGCAAGCGCCTGAGTTGACAATCTTGTAGCTTGGTTGAAGAGATGGATCATTCGCAGTAATAGTGTGCATATTAGCCAGTGAATTTGAAAAGCAGAGAAACTAGAATCGACCACTAAGCCTGAAAAGATCAGAAAATGGAGATGCTCTATGTTCAAAGAAGTTTGAAAGGAACCAATGAATTGCATGTGTATAGTTGAAGTCACTGATACAATCGGGGACCTCTATTGTAGAAAACTACAAGATTTGAAGCCATAGCTCATATGGCCACTTCCACAGCGCTGTCAAATGTTTTTTTCGTCACGGCTCCGCTCGCACTGACCAATTAAAATCTGTTATATAAAGGCAGTCAAATTTTTCTCTCATATACTACCTGTCCTTTCTTACTCTCCGGGCCTTACTCTCTCGGGTTGCGCCTTTACTTAAGGCCTCCCACTTACTTTAGTAAATGAAAAGTTTAAGAACAAAGAAGATGTCGAAACGTGGTTGGCCTCACAGTTCGCACAATAACCCATGTCGTACCAAAAGTAGTGAGCACACGGTGTTGCTGGATTACAGCAGGGACCCATCGGCTACAACAGTAAATATATCCATCCGCAGTGTCGTCGATAAACAAAGATAATTTTATTTGAATGTTCACCTCAAAATCCAAAGGAACTTATGTTACAACCTAATAGGTTCAAAGATCATATCAGGTGAAAATGAGAAGAGGCAGCATTGGCTATTCAAAAAAACAGACAATGAAAGATAAAATAAATAAATAAATAAAATTCAAGTGATTATAAAATTCAAGAGACATCCAAACAGCAATATAAAATGTATGGCATTAACAAGGGAACACTGGCAGCTTAAAGCGACACCCCAAGCTAATTTGAAACTCTCCGCTCTGGCCACACTCTCTCGCTTTCTTTATCTACGAGAGAGTATTGCCAATGCGGAGTGTGAAATTAGCTTGGGGTGTGCCTTTAAGACACCCACATGAAATGGCAATAGCATGAATATAATCAGTTATCCATGCTGAATAGGAATCCGTTTTAAAACGCTGCTCAATCGAACTCATCTTCAAGAAAATCGATATTGAAATTTGGCTAGCCGATTCGAAAATTCCTGTGGTCCCCCACAGTATTCTGGTCCAAGCCATTTTTCTTCCAAAGCAAGACAAAGGAGAGACCATTGTATTCGAGAGAGTTTGTATGTTGAGCGGTCGTTCTTGCTTTGAAAGTCATGAGAACGCTGTGCCCCTATACAAGCGTTCCGGATGGGTTTCTCAACTCATCTATCCATCGTCGACGAACTGCAGTGGAGGACCGGAAATTCTACGACGAGGACGATTCCCGCCACGATTAACACGGGCTATATTGTTTATGTGGTATGGTATTTGGCGTGAGGGACGATGGGAAATTGAGAGAGTCAGGTATGCAAATCGGATAGGCATTATCTACATGCCCTTAACGTTGTGGCATCAAACCGCATAACAAGCCTCAAACATGTCATCAAGCAATGTGAAATATGTCTTTCGGTTCGCATGATGAATCTCTATCATACTACCCGAACAGTCTTATTACGACCAAACTGAATGGTCTCCATCTTTAAATATATTTTTACAAATCTATCATGACCGCATCCACGCACCCTATTAGCTCCCAATAGTACATTTTTGTTAGAATTAAAATAATATTTTTATATCTCGACTAACACGTCTATTTATAGTATCCTAATCATTATTATGATCCTCATGCAAATTAAGCTAGGGTTGCTCTTGTGACTTTTCTGTTTCCTTCAACGGATTTCCAGCTGTAGTCGAAAAACACTGAAAAGGTGGGATCTTGGGAGCTCCAGACCGAGCTCAAAAAATTTGCATACCACGAGTATTTGTCCATTATTTTAACATATCGAGAGATACTCAAAAATGTTATTATCTCAAAACTTCTCTTTTTGGCTGTACGAGATCCCGTTGTTGATTGTCCGACTCTTACGCAAACGGGATCATTTGCTAGTTAGAGATTACCATAAAAAACCGGGTCCTCATCTTTAATTTATAAAAATCTTTTTTTTTGCTTCGGAACGAATTTCGTATTATTCTCCCTTATAGGATTTCTACTACCCATACTACATGTTATAGAGAATGAAAGAAAGGGACTAAGAAATGGGTTGCGATAGAAACTTTTTAAGAAAAAAACAATAATTAATCTAAAACGATCCAGTGTTTCGGCCCTGGTCCTAGACACTGGACCGACCCGTGTGAGCTGGGCCTCATCAGTAGGATGACCCACACAGGGCAGTTTTCAATTATACAATTTCAAAGGAAAGAAAAAAGAACTTAATAAGGTTATAGAGTAAACGAGTAAAAAATTGATTGAGATATCGCTTGGCTAAAACTAATATTGTATAAAAGCAAAGAGATATAATGAGGAAATGATCATTTGATTGCAGTGCGTAAGTAGAGAGAGAGCGCGTTGTATGTGTGAGAGAGTGTGGACAAGTGAGAGGGCACTAGAGATTGATCGGTTGAGTGTGAGATATCCAGTGATCTACCTCTCTACCTCTGTTCTTGGCTTGCATATATGAACTTTGTACTTTTGATCTTTGTTATTACTCTTCATCTAAAACTTTTACACATATTTCAGCTTTCGTTTTTCCATATTTTAAACTAATTGCCGGGTTTTTATTTAGAACCTTGTAGATTCGTGGTCGAATAATGTGTAATGGGTATTTTCTTTTATAGAAATATTTAAATAATGACTTAACTCTTTCTTTAAAACATTCAACATTAGATGAATTACGATAAACTCGAAGTATTTCACCAGATAATGTGTTCAGTCCAATATACATTGGAATGTTTGAGTGATAGTGTGGATATCTAATTACTTCAAAATTGCAGTCATCCGTCTTGTTGTATAGTAGTAGCTCTTCCATTGGACAATTCTATGCAGAGATCCAAAAATGCACATTTATCAGCTTCACTATTTGTTTGTTCTAAAGTTAAGGACGGATGGTGCATTTCTTTCGTCATTTCAATAAACTTTGAAGTATTTTCCGATATATGCAAAGATCATCTATGTATCTATATGTTTTATTTAATGAGAACGCTAATGGATGATTCATTTTAACTTTTTTCTGTATATATTGGAACTCCATCGATGCTAGCGTAAGATCAGCTATCGGAGGTGATGCGTTGTTTCCCTGCGGAATGCCTTTATTTTGCTTATAATATACTCCTCCGTAGTATGCGTAGCTATTATTTAAGATATAATCCAGAATAAGTTTTATATCATTGTTATGGTAGGATTTGCCAGATATGGAGCTATTAGTTTTGTCGTATCTGATATAATTTCCTTTAATTACTATGTATTCTGAATTAGAATTTTAAAATAAAAGATCAATTAGGAAGAATATGTTCTGGCGTACTATCTTATGAAGAAGATTCGTAAAGAGGGATGCAAAATCGGCGCAAAAGATTTCAGTTTTCTTATTATTGATTGATTGAACATTATGTATAACCTTGAACGAATTATGAATGGTAAAATAATTATTGATTTTATTATTTCCAGTTATTGTGTTACAGTATCTTCTGAAATAAGTCTGCAGAAATTTTAGTATCTTTTATAGTCGTATAGATACTGATTTAACAATAAGGCTACTGTTATATGCTCCTGTTATAATGTGCCTCTAGAAGTAGTTGTATAGATACTGATTTAAGGCTACTGTTATATGCTCCTGTTATTATGTGCCTCTAGAAGTATAGACTGCTGGAATTCACTCCCCTCAGAATTAGTTCTTTCTTTCCTTAAACCCTTCCGTGCAAGGTTATCAAATCTCTCCTCCAACCTCCTCATTAAAGATTCTCGAATTCGTCCCTAAACCCCTTCCTTTACAAACTGCCACCGAGCCAAAACGGAAATCGCCTTTTGCGACGAAAATCCATCTATCCCTCTTGTATCCTTATACATATCACCCTATTATTATATATATTTGATGGAATAAAGAATAAATAAAATAAATAAATAAAAAGTGGTCTTCTCCGACGTTCTCGAAATTGTGATCCAGATCTCCACCGCCTCCTCCAATAGAACCTTCACCGTTTAGGATACTGTACTTTTTGAGATGTTTCTATCTTACTTGCATTGTTTGACGGCAGTTATCATACTATCAATAGGTTTAACCAACGGATGGATATGGGATCGAACTCGGAACTCGGTACAAAACACGGTACAAAACTCGGTACATATTCGATCCAGAAACTCCTAATGAACCACCAACGCTCGGGGGTACTGCGGCGTCGTTACATTTACTTTACGTTTCTATGCCGTCACACAAACGTTAAATTTCGCTACAATATTTCGCCAATCTTATTGAAACGATTTCTATTGTTTTATAAAATCTCCCGCTAAATCTCTATGTGGCTCTTCCTTTCCGTCATTTTTTTCATCATTTTTTTCATCAATATACGAATTTGTGTGATCTTCGTACCATATATTTTACATTTGGATGTCTTGTAAATTACACAATCACTGAAATTTTATTTATTTGATCATTCATCGACTGTTTTTGAATAACCAGTGTTGGTTATTCTCATTTTCATTATGATCATCAGTACAAATAAAATTGAACAGCTCCACCATGTCGAACCATTCCTCTATAGAAGGTGTTTGATTGCAAATTCTGAGCGTACATAATGTCTGAAAATACGAATCTGTGTTTTTTTGTAATTTGATTTAATATATTTTACCCGCCGAAAATCTGCATTTCCATGCCTTTATTGGCCTCTTGAATCCACATGCGCCATATGTCCTGGTTACGTAGCCCATCTTAAGACCCCGCTGCAAACATTATTTGTTATCGATCGTGTTCACTCTGGTATTTAAAGACTCGAAGTTTTATTAAAATGCGCCACCGAATTGAAGTTTGTTTCAAGTCAACCTCAAGTGAAAAAGCATTTGACGAAATGCGCAACAGTATGTACAACACTTGAAGTAGAGTTTGGTCTAACTTGAAGTAGTGAAAATGATAAGAACACTTTTTAAACACCAATATCAAACGATGCGAGCAATATCAAACGATCAATTACCCCATTCAAGTTGTGCACGTAGGCGTTACCGGATCTCGTGAAACCAAGCTTTCTAAAGCTTTGGAAACCTTTGGGACAGGCTTTTTTGGCATCCCCAATAGCACCAAAGCTATAGTAAATCATCTTTCCGAGTGATCCTAAAGAGATCTGGATAATATCATTTGCTTGTTAGTTAACGTTAAACCTGAGCCTTTAGACTTCTGATATCCGATTCCATTTCTCATAATAGCATTATAAGAGATTAAGTCAGCAGCGAAAGCATGAAGAATGCGTCCATAGTTGTAGTAATATCTTAAAGGTGGTGTTCCACAAATATTTTCGTGAATAAACTGTGGAGACAGGATGGTAGCAAAAGTCACATAAGTCACCGTACACCAGGGCTGTGCTTTTTACGTTTTACGATTTTACGAATTTTACGATTTTACGACTTTTTTCGTAAAATTTTTACGTCGTAAAAGTTTACGAAATGTTAAAAATTTATTTTGCGAATTTTACGAGAAAAAAAAGTCGTAAAATTACGTTTTACAAAAATTTTACGAAAACGATTTTACGCACAGCCCTGCCGTACGCTATTTCTTTTACAATGATTCTGCATATTGATCGGTATAACCATTATAGAAAGATGTTTAATGTCGCAGGGAATATTGAAAGAGTGATGGGAAGGGCGCTAATGAGAGGGCAATGGCTGACTGCCAATCGCAAACTGAACATTGGCACACTTTTTACTTACAGAATATGTATTCTAATCGGTGTATGAATAAAAACAAAAAAATCAGTATAAAACAGTACATGTATTCATTCTAATCGTGGTAGGAACCAGTGATTTTTTTCTAGGTTCCCCCATCTTTAATCATCATTTTAGTCATCTTTGTTTCTTTCAGCACTGGCCACGTACTAGCCCTTTCTCTTTAACTAGAGAATATGGCAAGAACGGATAATTTCGAATTGTTCCTTTATTTGCAAATTGAAATCAAATCCGCGACTCACTTCAAATTTATGAAAGCACTCGAGGGTGGAATTCTGTCGGCCTGCAAGCACTGATTTATAAAAGCACAATAAATTAATAGATGAATATTTTAACGGGACCGAAACCTTTGTCAACGGTCTCTTCAACGGTCGTTGTTGTTAGAGAACAGAGAAACAGTGTGCGCACTGAAGAGGCCATTGACAATGAGAGGTCACTCTCCTTTTAAAGGCACGTGCCAGGCTAATGTTACTCTCCGCATTGGTAATACTCTCTCGTAGATCAAGAAAGCGAGAGAGTGTGGCCAGAGCGGAGTTTCAAGTTAGCTAGGGTCCCTTTAAGCAAAACTTACCGCCGTTGTGGTGGTTGGGCGCCTCGTAGTAGTTGTAGTAGTGCTAAACATTATGTTCATTGTAATTTTGTTTACTTATTTTTATTTGTAATTTGTTTGCAGTATTTTTATTTTTAATTTAACGCCCTGAACCAACCTAGTGGTAGTAGTCGAAGTCGTGGTTGGCTCATCTAAAATTTATTTATTTATTTATTTACCATCAAATATAATAAGCAGGAGTGGGAGACATAAGTGTAAAAGGGGTATTTCCGTCGCAGAAGACGATTACGGTTATGGCAGCTTGGTAGTTTATAATGGGACGGGTTTCAGGAACGAATTCGAGAAATGTCAATGAAAATATTGGGAGAGAGATTGGCCCTGCACGGAAGGGTTTGGGTGTGAAAGAACAAATTCAGAGGAGAGTGAATTGCAAGTTGCATCTACTTCTAGAGGCACATGTATTAGGTTGATGCATTCCTGTTTTCCGTTTTTGATATGTGTACTTTGCTCCCTCCTCTCTGCAGCCGACCGCGACAACAACCACTGTGCTCTATAATATAAACAACTTGCCCCTCCCTCTTATCAGTCGCTGTGCCACAACCAGCTAGTGAGCAGTCTCGTTCCCACAATGCTCTATCAATTCCACCCAAGCATCGTCCATATACGCAACGTAAGGTTATTTCTCTTCCTCTCTGGCACCAAACCACCCGAGACCCACCGTCAACTGGCCCGAGTATATCCCCAGGAAGTCCCCTCCGAGCACACAGTAGGTAATTCCTTCAAACAATTCGAGGCCCACAACTACAATCTCGAAGACGAGGAGAGGTCGCAACCTGCACGAGTGAAGGATTTGGATTTGCTGCGTAGCACAGTCGAAGGGGAGCCATTCGCTACTACGCGAAAAATGGCCAGACTCTCCGAGTAGACCAGGCAACTGTTGCTCGAGAACTGAAGAAGCTCGGCAAGGTACGAAAGTTGGGTCGTTGCATTCCCCACGTCTTGAGCGACAAAAACAAGAATTGTCGAGTTGACACAGCAATAAGTCTTCTTACATACGAAAGGACGACGGCCTGGCTGGACAATCTCATAACGGGAGATGAGAGATGGATCGTCTACCATCACGTTGTTATACGTGCCCAGTGGGTGGACAAGGAGGATCAGCCGGAACCCGTCGTCAAAGACGAAACGCACCAGAAGAAGGTGATGAGTTGTCGATGGGGCATTGTGGGAACCAGACTGCTCACTAGCTGGTTGTGGCACTGCGACTGATAAGAGGGAGGGGCAAGTAGTTTATATTATAGAGCACAGTGGTTATCGGCCGCAGGGAGGAGGGAGCAAAGCACACATATCAAAAACGGAAAACAGGAATGCATCAACCTAATAGTACGGGATTTAGAAATCTCATATCCGCTTCAGTGTGAACGCAGTTATCCCGCAAGAAGATCTCCACCGAGATGGAGGGATGATTTGACAAGAATTATCGGGCCACTATGGTGTACTATGAAGAATCACGACTTTACTCATTCCATCCCTATCTAACGATGAGCACTTGACGCGAATAAATTATTATTATTATTATACGAAATGGATGAGGTAAAAGGCAATATTGCGAAGGAAGAATATAAAATAGACTAGAATCAAACAAATTACTCGTTGTTGTAGGTTTCTGTGTTGTCGTTGTCGTAGTTGTGGTTGTAGTCGTCACTTCTTTCGGTTTATAAAAAGGTGAGTCCATTTCTCTTACGCATACCACCGTGTTTCTGAAAGCTCACGTTGAAAAATACGAAAAGGAACACTGTTAAGACATTCTAAATTTGTACTTTTCCTTCATTATGTTTTTTTGTTTACTTTTATAGTTAAAAAATATTCAGAAGACTCGATAAAACCATATCCACATATGGATGATATATGTATGCCGTGCGGATGATTATTTGCCACGGTCGATTTTTTTAAACATTCATCATCACATTTTAATTGCTATCTATGGCGAGTTGTGGTTTATAGCGAGTTCAAAACAAATTTTACCTGAGCTAAAAAAACAGGATGGTGCCGTTTCAGCACTATACGAATATTAGCACACACTAACATCACAAGAAACATCTCATATCACTACATATCCGTGTGCGTCATAGTTGGTATACATAGTGTTTAAATGTAAAACAAGTATTATTCTCACATTTGACTGGTTGGTGCCATTTTCCAATCACCCGCTTCATTGCATTGAGAAGCCGAGTTATCTACCATAGAGATAGCGGTGTTGCTACTGCATTGTATACCAGATCTAGCGTCTAAAATTATCACTTTTCCATCCTAACATCTAGTTTTGGTCATTGATCTGTACCATGAGTCCATTGGAGGTAATTCGGAGCTGCAGTCCATTTGCCTCCATTATCGACACTGGGACGCAGCCAGATGGACTGACCGCCTCCAAGCATATCTAAAGATTTTGGGTTCATCGTGGTACTTTATTCGAATAATGTGATATTATTACGAAGAATTATTATTTAGAATAAGCAACCAATTGACACTAGAGCCCTCGAGCTAACGATCTGTTGATAAATTTATGACAAAAGAAATTTTTAAAAATTACGTTGAATAGCTAGATTCTCTTCCTTGTTTAGAATCAAAGGTAGTTGACCATTGCGAGACCTTGCACAATATTCGACTGCCTAGAAATTGCAAGTGTACTAGAATCACCGAAAAACGATCAATAAGATTTTTGATATTTTTTAGGCCTATGTGTGGAAAATGATAATGTATTATAGATGGCACACATAACATCAATCAATATCTGAAAAGCATACTCCAAGATAATTAAACTCTCCGCTCTGGCCACTCTATCTCGCAAAGATGAAAACGATAGCGTGTTGCTGGAGCGGAGAGTGCAATTTTCTCGGAGTGTTTCTTTAAACACTTATCATAAATTGAACCTGCTCATAATTCATTCCGTTCGGGGCACGTTCGAGACATCTTCCCGGAAGTTCGGAAATTTCCCCATTTGGGCAAGAATAGTGATTGCCTGTTGAAGAATGTTTAAATTCATAAATTTTAATTTTTAAAAAAATGGTTGTGCTTGCACTGACTGAATTCGCAAATGATCTTTTTCGATCCTGGCGATAATGAAGATGTATGGTATGCAGATTTCTGAAAACAATTTTATACTTTTTAAAGTAAAATCATATGTGCATAATCACAATCCTCACTGGATCATTTATATAGTGGATCGAATTGGAAAAATGGTTAGTTCAAGCTTAAATTGCAATCTTTCGCATTAAAAGGAACCTTATATTGGCAGATCCACACTTTATGAGGGTATCAAAATATATGACTTTAATCTCGGTCTACATCAAAGTGCGGTATGCACAGCTTAAGCATCTAACACAATTTGGCCTGCGTCTAGGCACCTTGCATTTTTTTCAGTTTGAAAACTATTATATTGTTGTAGAAATGAAAAAAAACATTTTCTTTTAGTTTCGACAGAGCATAAGAAACTTGCATCAATGTAAAGTGTGGACCATAAGTGCGTGGGAGGGAACGTCTGGAACTTGGCTCCAGGAAACACGGAATTGCACTGTCGAGCAGCGTCATCCACCGTTATCTGATATTAATATCGTATTGTCATACTCAAGTTATCGATTCTTAGGCACAAATGGCAAAAAAAGATAAAAAAGATATATCTCTTCCCTCTGTTATTAATGTGATTATGAACATTTATATTTGATGGAATAAATAAATAAATAAATAAATAAATAAATAAATAAATAAATAAATAAATAAATAAATAAATAAATAAATAAATAAATAAATAAATAAATAAATAAATAAATAAATAAATAAATAAATAAATAAATAAATAAATAAATAAATAAATAAATAAATAAATAAATAAATAAATAAATAAATAAATAAATAAATAAATAAATAAATAAATAAATAAATAAATAAATAAATAAATAAATAAATAAATAAATATATTTAATTCACACGAAGTTCCGCTGGCCACTGTTAGGCCAACGATTCAAGGCCAATTCCGGATGGCCAAATCTCTTCTTTCGAATACCCCAAATGGGCGAATTCATAATAGTAATATTGATTTGATTACAAATATTTAGGTACTTGTTGCGAAATTGAGAAGTAGCAGGTAGGCGAGGAGTAATAGCTTCGATACGGTAGCTTGTCGCATTTCAGACGATATACTTCTGCTGCAAATAGAAGAAGAAGAAGTCATACGATTTGCAGGGAAATTTGATCAGAAAGATGTTAAATAAAAGGTTCACTCACGTTGTTTCACCGAGATGTAAAATAGATATAAAGAATATTCTTACTGTCAGTTTTCTTTGGAAAATTTGTAAAGCTTTTTAAGGCGGTTGTTTACGAACGGGAAGAGTGCGGCATGGGAAAGGAGGGAAGGAAGTTATCAATTGGGATACATGTTGAAAACAAATATTTGTTTATTACGCCTGTGATCAAATGATTATATACGAAGTCCTGCGGGAGATCACTAGTAGGGTAGTGTCTCGCTGTTTCTATTATTGCTTTTATGATTAAATGATACAATAAGGTCGATTGTTGCACTCGAAGTCCGCTATGCGGCAAAATCATACAAAAATCGACTGGGCCTATTAAAGATACACACGGGCCTTACAATTAGTGATTTCTTATGCACTGTTACATTTGCCTTACGTGCCTACGCCGTAACCGCCTCCGTCGCCTCTCCGGCGCGGCGGAGGGGGTTACGGCGTAGGCACGTAAGGCAAATGTAACAGTGCATTATGGACACATTGTGCTGAATTTTATAAGCAAAGTTGTATTGCATTAAATCACACTAATGTGATATGCGTTGTTACATTTCAGAGACGGACGTGCACCGTCATGTGAAATCGTGTTACAGTTTTGGAGTGTTTTGGGTCTAAAGTGCAAAAGCCTGATTGACAATCGGGATAAGTAAGAAGTTACCGTAACCTTTTACAGTAATTTTATTACTCATCAGGGTTATCCACCCGAGACCCAACACACTCCAAAATGTACGCAGACGGATCCGTCGCACATATCGAAAGGACGGCCCGCGTCGGTTTCGCAAATGTCACACCGCGTTACTGTCACTGTCATCACCACTGTCATTACTATCAATGCCAGGGTTGCTACTTCATTTGCCATAAAGGGACTGAAACCTTTGTCAACGGTCTCTTCAAGGAACTACGCTCTCTCGTTCTTAGAGCACAGAGAAATAGTTTGCACAATGAAGAGACCGTTGAGAGAGGTCACGCACCCTATAACGAAAAGAGTACCTTGATGTATTCGGATGGCCGAATACTGAGATGAACCATAAGATAACGGAAGAGCAACTAGAAGGAGGAGAAATATCATTCTTAGGAAGTGTTATACTTCCACTAAATCTTCCTGGTTATATAGAAGAGTCCATTTATAGGTCCATAAATTGAGCAACAGTTTTGTTATGGAACCACGTAGTTTTATTAGTGGCAATAACTCTTTCAACACTATCCCGTATTGTCGTTAATGCTGTTTCAAGAAATACAGTTTATGACGATCTTTTTTGGTTTTTGGTTTTTTTTTTCTTGTTGATTTTTTGCCTTCTGGCGGAACACAATAGGAGATTATGTACTTATTCAATATCGCAAACGCAAATTCATCTCAGCCGAATCTTTTTACATATCCACATATCCCATGAGAGACATTGCCCTACGATATTACGCTATGCAATATGCAAATTTGTCTGAACTTCATATTATACATATTAATGTTTTGGATATGTTATAATTTGCATAATTAATGAACATTAAATTATTTATTTATTAGATATTTCATTGACTGTTTTGAATAAACAGAGGTGGTTCTTCTCATTTTCGTTGTAATCATCAGAACAAATAAAATTGAACAGCTCCACCATGTCGAACCATTCCTTTATAGAACGTATTTGATTCCAAATTCTGAGCGTACATAATGTCTGAAAATGCGTATTGTATTTTTTTATAATTTTACTACTTATATTTTACCTGCTGACTTTCTGCAGCCCCAGGCCTTTATTGGTTTCTTGAATCCACATGCGCCATTTTTCGTGCTTACATAGCCCATTTTAAGACCTTCCTGCAAATATTAGTTGTTATCGATCGTGTTCACTCCGGTGTTTTAAGTCTTAAAATTTAATTAAAATACGTCGCTGATTTGAAGTTTACTTCAAGTATACTTCACATGAAAATGATAAGTGCAATTTAAGTTTTGCAAGAGCAAGATCAATGAATCAATTACCCCTTTCAAGTTGTGCACGTAGGCGTTACCAGATCTGGAGAATCCAAGCAATTTAAAGCTTTGGATACCAGTGGGACAGGCTTTTTGGGCATCGTTAAAAGCGTCACTGCTATAGCCAATCGTCTTTCCGAGTGATCCTGAAGAGAGCTACATAATATCATTTGCTTCATTTATTTAGTGTTAAACCTAAGCCTTTAGATTTATCATATCCGATTCCATTCTTCATAATCGCATTATAAGAGGTTGTGTCTGCAGCGAAAGCATGAAGAATACGTCCATAGTTGTAGTAATATCTAAATCATCATTTATGTTCTTATTCATTTTCCATTCCGCTTTGGTCTACCGTTTCTCTGTTTAATAGCGATTTTTGCAAAAGAGGATAATATCGAATTGTTTGGGCCTTTATTTGGCATGTGAAGTGTTATAATTATCATTTTTTTGCGATAAAGATGAAATGTGTGAAACATAACATTTCACAGGTCTTATGTGTTGTGGGTTACACAGTTCTCTCTGTCTATAATTCATGACTCACTTCAGATCTAAGAAAGCACTGGAAGGTGGAGTGGTGTCGGCCTACAAGCACTGATTTTATTGAAGGACAATAAATTAATCGATTTTTTAAAATACAACTAACCGCTGTTGTAGTGCTTCTGGGATCTACAGTAGTTGTAGTGCTTCTGGGATCTACAGTAGTTGTAGTGCTTCTGGGATCTACAGTAGTTGTAGTGCTTCTGGGATCTACAGTAGTTGTAGTGCTTCTGGGATCTACAGTAGTTGTAGTGCTAAACTTTTTATTTATTGTAACGCATTAACTTTATTTATTTTTTAAAATATTATTTTTGTTGGCAGTTCGAAAAGTAATGAACCAACCTAATGGTAGTTGTAGAAGTCGTGGTCGGCTCATCTAAAAATGGTCATTATCAAAATTTGATTACCAATAATAATAATAATAATATACTTTATTCGGTGCAAAAGTAAAGTATAATTGCTGACAGATTGTTTTACAGTATGCATAAATACGATGATACGAGTTAGGTAAGAAGTTATTATTATGAAAATTAATCAATGGCCGTATGCAAGAACCGTTTTCCGGGAAAATGTGACGTCATTAGCGTAGGCGGAGGGGTTTTCCAAAAATCCTCCGCCTACGCTAATGACGTCACATTTTCCCGGAAAACAGTTTTCCTGTTGTTCTTGCATACGGCCACAAGTTATTCTCACAAACCTACACAATCCATAACGACTTGTTGTGATGGAGCACTCGTATCATATTGGTGTTCTTTGTCATCAACCGAAACTGTGCCGGCTCTCACACATTTCAGTATTGTTCCATCGATTGGTTCACCATTTATGGTAATACTTGTTTTCTGTCCTAACTGACATTTTGTATAGTGTTCGCCAACGAGAATCTGTTGATTCATTCCGGAGAATTTGATATTACACACTGAATGTATTTTGTTATTCGTCGATACTTATCGCAATATTTTTTGTAAATTTAAGCGAGTACATACTTTTTTCGGGATCGATTTGTCCCTCAACACAAGCGAACTGAAATTGACAAAATCCAAAATTTATGAAAAGTAAAGAATTGGATAGTTAATTATTTTGCTTTATTCAGTACAGCGTGGGGTTTCTCATAGCCTTAGGCATACCGTAGTGATAAGATATGGAAAACGATAAGAAATGAATAAGCAAATTCATTAATTATGACCTGATCTTCTGGTGATAATGTAATTCCGGAGCCCGTTCTCCACCTTAAAAAATTACTTCGTAAACTGGTTCTACATTGTTGAGTATTATTAAGAAATTTTAACTTAAAACATAATAATAAAACCTTACGTGTCTCCAATGCATTTAATCTCTGCCGTAGATGGTATCAAAGTTCCAGTGGCTGTTTGTTTCTTCAATATTTATTTATATATTTATTTATTTGATACAGCCGTGATAGCAACTACAGAAGCGATGGGGGAAGTAATAATAAAAACATATTTAATAATAATATATTCATTCAAGTTAATATCAAGGCTCATTTCTGTCTGCATCCTCTAAATTGTTTCAAAATTTAGCGAATTGTAAAATTTTTAAATTAATTGGCATAACTTTAATTTGTAATAATGACACTATTAAATGAAAACGTGCCAGGATCCACTGGCCAGATTCAGGGCAGATGAGGTATAGATCATCCAAATCGTTTTCTAGTGCCGATTCCCCGGCATGGGCGAGGTTAGCTGGAAGTTGTTCGTTCAGTAGCGGTGGCTTTTCGCAAGCAGCATTCACTGAAAGTAACTTCATTTTCTCCTTTTCCCTTACAATACATACGATGGGCATATTTCATCGATATGAGTAGAAATACTATTCAAGTGAATAATTCAATGATATTTACCTTGAGAAGGCACAACGAGAGCGAGAATGAAGAGTAGAATATTCATTGTGATCTCAATGATTTTCAGGTGTTGAGGCCCTCTTTTATACACCAAAATTCGGAAGAGATAATAGAAAATTGAGAGACGAAAGGTTGTTAGAGAAACAGAAACCACGTATCTTTGATCTTCAAAATGAGAATCTAAATGACAATTTAAAATTTCTATTTATCTTTATATTTTCTGCTTCTGCAGTTTTTTTCGTGTTTGCATCACTCGATGTGCTTCAATATTATTGATTTTTGCCGAATTTATATTATCCGACTGGATATTGAAGATCAAAGATCAATGATCAAAGATCAAAGTTCATGCAACCATCGATTGTCTCGTTTAGACTCATTGTTTTTATTAAAAGACATTTATCAAGAGTCTACTTTGATGTGATTGGTAAAAAAAAGCTCTTCTTACTTCCGACAGTCCCACAACATTGATATTGATAAGCGCATCTTCCGATTCCACCATTCTTGATTCCCAGAAGATTTATAATATAACTTTGGAGTTTACCGAAGAAATTGACTTCCCATGATTGGCTCTCACTATAATAATAATATATTTATCGCTTCTTATATAATGAGGAAAAGAGGATGAACTCAAAGTGATACTTCAGAAATGAATAAGATTCGAAGATAGCCGCTAAATTACGAGATTACAGCTTTAATACGATTGCTGAAAACTAATCAGGGTAACCCAATCCGGGTTGGCAGGGATTCTGGATGAGTAGAGCGAAATGAGCAGGCGACCTCTAAGAATGTGAAGTACAACACATTTATTGTAGTATATGCTTTGAAATAGTGATTGTGCTAATTTGAAATCATGATGTCAATGATGAAAAAAGCTAGATGTGATGAGCTAACATAAACATTCAAAGGTTTATCAATATATATATCATGAACTATCTTCTCGGTTTTGATCCGTTTAGAGAAGATAAATATATTATTAATATTAAAGGTTATCTTTAAGAACACAGTCGACGATTGACCATAATTTGGACAGTTACACATAATAAGAATGTTTTTGAAGAAACAATGGATCCAAACACACAAAAAGGCTTAGAACATGAGAACAAAGAAAATTTCCAATTTTTTGAAAGCTATTTTATTTTGGGACATTTCTGCGTATTTGTTCAGCATATAGTATTTTTATAGCTCATAACTTATTAAAAACTTCACTACGAAATGTGACAGATTGCGCAAACCGATCAAAATAATGGAGATATGCTCTGTCCCCTCCCCCCCAGGGTTGGGATTTAACGTTAACGGTTTTAACGGATTTAACGGATTTAATGGTATTCATCCGTTAAATTATTTTTTAACGGAATCCGTTAAAATTTTTCCGTTAAATCCGTTAAAGGTAAATTTAATATTTTGAAGTAAAAAAAGTAGAAAATATGCTATTTTAATATGTTTTGCGCTTCTAAAATTATTTTTCGAGTACTCTGTTATCACTATAGCGTTATACAATTACAATATCCTAATTGATTTTCAAAACCACTTCATTTTCGTCACCGGTTCTTCTTCTTTAGTTTTCGCATTTTTAGCGTAATGCTTAAGAATGATTATTTTATTTTGTTTTCGGAAATGTACTGTTACTACTTCTAATATTGAATGATAAAAATGGTTAAATATTGAAATTAGTCGATTTACACCATTTCTTTGGAAATTTAACGGATTTAACGGATTTAACGGAATTTAACGGAATTTGAAACCGTTAATTTAACGATTTAACGGATCCGTTAAATTATGATTCAACGCCCAATCCTGCCCCCCCCCCCCACCCGAGGAAAACAGACGAGGGAAACGGTATTAAAGGTGTTCATATGTATTTTTCACAGTCCTTCCGATTTTGCATAATTTGAGTCATTTTCCTACATTGATTGATTAAAATTTTAAATACAGGAGAACTATGCTTCGTGGTGAGAGTCTACAGGCGCACATTTCCAGTGAATTTTAGCCTACAGTAACGACCAAAACCAATGAAACAAACGAATATTTTTTAATGCATCTTTTTTCAAAGTTGATGAATCGTTCTGAAACTTTTTCTGCACCATATCACGAGTTCACTTCTGTTTGGTGTAAAAATTACCAATTTTGGGAAATTACAAACAATTACACAATTATGCACATTTACTATTTACTACACAATTATTTTCGAAAATCGGAAAATTGAAGTTTTTTATTTTCTTAATTTTTCGCTGTTTTTTCTGTGCTGCCCACTCCCTTATATTGATGCAAGTGTCTCATCCATGCAATACTGTCCAAAAAGTGTGATGACCGGCTAAAACTTGTTGCTTTTTCGGTTTTCCACAAAATTTGATAATTAAAAAAACATTTTGAGACTACTATCAATTGCAATATGTCGTAGATTCGGTGTTGTGTAATTTACATAAAAAATGAAAATTTAATTATTTATTTATTTGATATTTCATTGACTGATTTGAATAACCAGATGTGGCTCTTCTAATTTTGTTGTGATCATCAGAACAAATAAAATTGAACAGCTCCACCATGTCGAACCATTCCTTTATAGAACGTATTTGATTCCAAATTCTGAGCGTACATAATGTCTAAAAATACGTATTGTATTTTTTTTTAAATTTTACTTATTATATTTCACCTGCTGACTTTCTGCAGCCCCAGGCCTTTATTGGTTTCTTGAATCCACATGCGCCATTTTTCGTGCTTACATAGCCCATTTTAAGACCTTCCTGCAAATATTAGTTGTTATCGATCGTGTTCACTCCGGTGTTTTAAAATTTAATTAAAATACGTCGCTGATTTGAAGTTTACTTCAAGTATACTTCACGTGAAAATGATAAGTACAATTTAAGTTTTGAAATTGCAAGAGAGATCAATAAATTACCCCTTTCAAGTTGTGCACGTAGGCGTTACCAGATCTGGAGAATCCAAGTAGTTTAAAGCTTTGGATACCAGTGGGACAGGCTTTTTGGGCATCGTTAAAAGCGTCACTGCTATAGCCAATCGTCTTTCCGAGTGATCCTGAAGAGAGCTGCATAATATCATTTGCTTCATTTATTTAGTGTTAAACCTAAGCCTTTAGATTTATCATATCCGATTCCATTCTTCATAATCGCATTATAAGAGGTTGTGTCTGCAGCGAAAGCATGAAGAATACGTCCATAGTTGTAGTAATATCTAAATCATCATTTATATTCTTATTCATTTTCCATTCCGCTTTGGTCTACCCTTTATCTGTTTAATAGCGATTTTTGCAAAAGAGGATAATATCGAAAGTGTTATGTGTGAAATATAACATTTCACAGGTCTTATGTGCTGTGGGTTACACAGTTCTCTCTGTCTATAATTCGTGACTCACTTCAGATCTAAGAAAGCACTGGAAGGTGGAGTGGTGTCGGCCTACAAGCACTGATTTTATTGAAGGACAATAAATTAATCGATTTAAAAAATACAACTAACCGCTGTTGTAGTGGTTGTGGGATCTGCAGTAGTTGTAGTGCTAAAAATTTATTTATGGCAACGCATTAACTTTATTTATTTTTTAAATATTATTAGTTTGTTAGCAGTTCGAAAAGTAATGAACCAACCTAATGGTAGTTGTAGAAGTCGTGGTTGGCTCATCTGAAAATGGTCAATGTCAAAATTTGATTACCAATGATAATAGTACTATGCTTTTTTCGGTGCAAAAGTAAAGTATATTTGCTGACAGATTGTTTTACAGTATGCATAAATACGATTAGGTAGCAATAGGAATATTTTTGAGAAAAATGTAAGTTATAATTATGAAAATTAATCAATGGCCGTATGCAAGAACCGTTTTCCGGGAAAATGTGACGTCATTAGCGTAGGCGGAGGGGTTTTCCAAAAATCCTCCGCCTACGCTAATGACGTCACATTTTCCCGGAAAACAGTTTTCCTGTTGTTCTTGCATACGGCCACAAGTTATTCTCACAAACCTACACAATCCATAACGACTTGTTGTGATGGAGCACTCGTATCATATTGGTGTTCTTTGTCATCAACCGAAACTGTGCCGGCTCTCACACATTTCAGTATTGTTCCATCGATTGGTTCACCATTTATGGTAATACTTGTTTTCTGTCCTAACTGACATTTTGTGTAGTGTTCGCCAACGAGAATCTGTTGATTCATTCCGGAGAATTTGATATTACACACTGAATGTATTATGTTATTCGACGATACTTATCGCAATATTCTTTGTAAATTTAAGTGAGTACATACTTTTTTCGGGATCGATTTGTCCCTCAACACAAGCGAACTGAAATTGACAAAATCCAAAATTTATGAAAAGTAAAGAATTGGATAGTTAATTATTTTGCTTTATTCAGTACAGCGTGGGGCTTCTCATAGCCTTAGGCATACCGTAGTGATAAGATATGGAAAACGATAAGAAATGAATAAGCAAACTCATTAATTATGACCTGATCTTCTGGTGATAATGTAATTCCGGAGCCCGTTCTCCACCTTAAAAAATTACTTCGTAAACTGGTTCTACATTGTTGAGTATTATTATGAAATTTTAACTTAAAACATAATAATAAAACCTTACGTGTCTCCAATGCATTTAATCTCTGCCGTAGATGGTATCAAAGTTCCAGTGGCTGTTTGTTTCTTCAATATTTATTTATTTATTTATTTATTTATTTTATACACCCGTGATAGCAACTACAGAAGCAACGGGGGAAGTTATATTAAAAACATATTTGATAATAACATATTCATTCAAGTTAATATCAAGACTCATTTCTGTCTGCATAATCTAAATTGAGCGAATTGTAAAATTTTTAAATTAATTGGCATAACTTTAATTTGTAATAATGACACTATTAAATGAAAACGTGCCAGGATCCACTGGCCAGATTCGGGGCAGAAGAGGTATAGATCATCCAAATCTTTTTCTAGTGCCGATTCTCCGGCATGGGCGAGGTTAGCTGGAAGTTGTTCGTTCAGTAGCGGTGGCTTTTCGCAAGCAGCATTCACTGAAAGTAACTTCATTTTCTCCTTTTCCCTTACAATACATACGATGGGTATATTTCATCGATATGAGTAGAAATACTATTCAAGTGAATAATTCAATGATATTTACCTTGAGAAGGCACAACGAGAGCGAGAGTGAAGAGTACAAGATTCATTGTGATCTCAATGATTTTCAGGTGTTGAGGCCCTCTTTTATACACAAAAATTCGGAAGAGATAATAGAAAATTGAGAGAGGAAAGGTTGTTAGAGAAACAGAAACCACGTATCTTTGATCTTCAAAATGAGAATCTAAATGACAATTTAAAATTTCTATTTATCTTTATGTTTTCTGCTTCTGCAGTTTTTTTTCGTGTTTGCATCACTCGATGTGATTCAATATCATTGGTTTTATCAAGAAATTATATTATCGGACTGGATATTGAAGATCAAAGATCAAAGTTCAAAGATCAAAGTTCATGCAACTTTCGATTGTCTCGTTTAGACTCATTGTTGTTATGAAAAGGCATTTATCAAGAGTCAACTTTGATGTGATTGGTAAAAAAAAGCTCTTCTTACTTTCGGCAGTCCCACAACATTGATATCCGGACTGGCAGGGATTCTGGATGAGTAGAGCGAAATGAGCAGGCGACCTCTAAGAATGTGAAGTACAACACATTTATTGTAGTATATGCTTTGAAATAGTGATTGTGCTAATTTGAAATCATAATGTCAATGATGAAAAAAGCTAGATGTGATGAGCTAACATAAACATTCAAAGGTTTATCAATATATATATCATGAACTATCTTCTCGTTTTTGACCCGTTTAGAGATGATAAATATATTATTATTATTAAAGGCTACCTATAAGAACACAGTCGACGATTGACCAGAATTTGGACAGTTACGCATAATAAGAATATTTTGAAGGAAAACTGGATCCAAACCCACAAAAAGGCTTTGCAAGTGAGAGCAAAGAAAATTTCCAATTTTTTAAAGCTATTTTTTGGGGCATTCCTGCGTATTTGTTCAGCATATATTATTTTTATAGCTCATAACTTCATAAAAACTTCACTACGAAATGTGCCAGATTACGCAAGCTGAACAAATTAGTGGAGATATGCTCTGTGCCCCCCCCCCCCAGAAACCATGTTTCTCGAAAACTTTCAAATTTTCCCGGAAAAGTGTTTTATTGAGGAATTTCTTTCGCAGATCTTATTTATAAGGATCTATGTAGCTTTTCCAGTGAATTTTAACCTACAGCAACGGCCAAAACGAATGCAACACAAGAATGTTTTTTTTTAAATTTAACTTTTTTCAAAGTTGATGAATCGTTCTGAAAATTTTTATGGTACCACATCACGAGTTCACTTCTGTGGCCGTATGCAAGAACCGTTTTCCAGGAAAATGTGACGTCATTAGCGTGGGCGGAGGCGTTTTCCAAAAATCCTCCGCCTACGCTAATAACGTCACATTTTCCCGGAAAACGGTTATCCGTTGTTCTTGCATACGGCCACTGATTGGTATAAAAATTACCAATTTTGGGAAATTACAAACTACACAGTTATTTTCGAAAATCGGAAAATTGACGATTTTTATTTATTTTTATTTTTCGTTGTTTTTTCTGTGCTACCCCACTCCCTTATATTGATTTAAGTGTATCCTCCATACAATACGCGTACTTTCCAAAAAGTTTGATGACCGGCCAAAAATTGTTGCTTTTTCCGTTTTTCACAAAATTTGATAATTTTTAAAACTATTTTTAAGACTACTATCAATTGTAATATGTCAAAGATTCGGTGTTGCATATCCTTCTTCTCCACACATATAAAATTCAGGGTAGTTCATTGACTTTGAAAAAAAGATTTCCTCAAAATCTTTATGGACGGTAGAGTACCGTATTTGACAATGGCTTCTCTCCCTTTAACGGCAACTCACGAAAACGTGTTAATGACATTATTTTTTATATTAATACTATATTATTGTCCGTATAAGATGTACTTGCGTAATTGCCTTGCTACTGGCTGGTAAAACGCAGAAGTATTCTATCGATCAACCCCTCTTCCCCCCCCCCTTCCCTTCTTGCGCTCTCTCTGATCTACGTGCTATCTCGCTTTGCACTATTCATAGAAATTCATTGTGGTCGCAGCTGGCTACTCTCGTACCAAATAAGCAAAGAAAGTGTATTTTATACGGTAAATATGTAATGAACATTGCATTCACTAATATGCAAATTTGTGTGAGCTTCATACTATACATTTTATGTTGATGTTTTGGATATCTTGTAATTTACATAATCAATGAAAATTTAATTAATTATTTATTTGATATTTCATTGACTGTTTTGAATAAACTGAGGTGGTTCTTCTCATTTTCATTATGATCATCAGTACAAATAAAATTGAACAGCTCCACCATGTCGAACCATTCCTTTATAGAACGTATTTGATTCCAAATTCTGAGCGTACATAATGTCTGAAAATACGTATTGTATTTTTTATAATTTTACTTATTATATTTCACCTGCTGACTTTCTGCAGCCCCAAGCCTTTATTGGCTTCTTGAATCCACATGCGCCATTTTTCGTGCTTACATAGCCCATTTTGAGACCTTCCTGAAAATATTAGTTGAAAATATTAGTCGATCGTGTTCACTCCGGTGTTTTAAGACTTAAAATTTAATCAAAATACGTCGCTGATTTGAAGTTTAAATCAAGTATACTTCACGTGAAAATGATAATTGTAATTTAAGTTTTGAAATTGCAAGAGCAAGATCAATCAATAAATTACCCCTTTCAAGTTGTGCACGTAGGCGTTACCAGATCTGGAGAATCCAAGTAGTTTAAAGCTTTGGATACCAGTGGGACAGGCTTTTTGGGCATCGTTAAAAGCGTCACTGCTATAGCCAATCGTCTTTCCGAGTGATCCTGAAGAGAGCTGCATAATATCATTTGCTTCATTTATTTAGTGTTAAACCTAAGCCTTTAGATTTATCATATCCGATTCCATTCTTCATAATCGCATTATAAGAGGTTGTGTCTGCAGCGAAAGCATGAAGAATACGTCCATAGTTGTAGTAATATCTAAATCATCATTTATGTTCTTATTCATTTTCCATTCCGCTTTGGTCTACCGTTTCTCTGTTTAATAGCGATTTTTGCAAAAGAGGATAATATCGAATTGTTTGGGCCTTTATTTGGCATGTGAAGTGTTATAATTATCATTTTTTTGCGATAAAGATGAAATGTGTGAAACATAACATTTCACAGGTCTTATGTGTTGTGGGTTACACAGTTCTCTCTGTCTATAATTCATGACTCACTTCAGATCTAAGAAAGCACTGGAAGGTGGAGTGGTGTCGGCCTACAAGCACTGATTTTATTGAAGGACAATAAATTAATCGATTTTTTAAAATACAACTAACCGCTGTTGTAGTGCTTCTGGGATCTACAGTAGTTGTAGTGCTTCTGGGATCTACAGTA
Source organism: Parapristionchus giblindavisi (assembly GCA_943737045.1). Lineage (NCBI taxonomy): Eukaryota > Metazoa > Nematoda > Chromadorea > Rhabditida > Diplogasteridae > Parapristionchus > Parapristionchus giblindavisi. The sequence continues at coordinate 458,371 of CALSFV010000028.1, read as the reverse complement.
GTTGTAGTGCTTCTGGGATCTACAGTAGTTGTAGTGCTTCTGGGATCTACAGTAGTTGTAGTGCTTCTGGGATCTACAGTAGTTGTAGTGCTAAACTTTTTATTTATTGTAACGCATTAACTTTATTTATTTTTTAAAATATTATTTTTGTTGGCAGTTCGAAAAGTAATGAACCAACCTAATGGTAGTTGTAGAAGTCGTGGTCGGCTCATCTAAAAATGGTCATTATCAAAATTTGATTACCAATAATAATAATAATAATATACTTTATTCGGTGCAAAAGTAAAGTATAATTGCTGACAGATTGTTTTACAGTATGCATAAATACGATGATACGAGTTAGGTAAGAAGTTATTATTATGAAAATTAATCAATGGCCGTATGCAAGAACCGTTTTCCGGGAAAATGTGACGTCATTAGCGTAGGCGGAGGGGTTTTCCAAAAATCCTCCGCCTACGCTAATGACGTCACATTTTCCCGGAAAACAGTTTTCCTGTTGTTCTTGCATACGGCCACAAGTTATTCTCACAAACCTACACAATCCATAACGACTTGTTGTGATGGAGCACTCGTATCATATTGGTGTTCTTTGTCATCAACCGAAACTGTGCCGGCTCTCACACATTTCAGTATTGTTCCATCGATTGGTTCACCATTTATGGTAATACTTGTTTTCTGTCCTAACTGACATTTTGTATAGTGTTCGCCAACGAGAATCTGTTGATTCATTCCGGAGAATTTGATATTACACACTGAATGTATTTTGTTATTCGTCGATACTTATCGCAATATTTTTTGTAAATTTAAGCGAGTACATACTTTTTTCGGGATCGATTTGTCCCTCAACACAAGCGAACTGAAATTGACAAAATCCAAAATTTATGAAAAGTAAAGAATTGGATAGTTAATTATTTTGCTTTATTCAGTACAGCGTGGGGTTTCTCATAGCCTTAGGCATACCGTAGTGATAAGATATGGAAAACGATAAGAAATGAATAAGCAAATTCATTAATTATGACCTGATCTTCTGGTGATAATGTAATTCCGGAGCCCGTTCTCCACCTTAAAAAATTACTTCGTAAACTGGTTCTACATTGTTGAGTATTATTAAGAAATTTTAACTTAAAACATAATAATAAAACCTTACGTGTCTCCAATGCATTTAATCTCTGCCGTAGATGGTATCAAAGTTCCAGTGGCTGTTTGTTTCTTCAATATTTATTTATATATTTATTTATTTGATACAGCCGTGATAGCAACTACAGAAGCGATGGGGGAAGTAATAATAAAAACATATTTAATAATAATATATTCATTCAAGTTAATATCAAGGCTCATTTCTGTCTGCATCCTCTAAATTGTTTCAAAATTTAGCGAATTGTAAAATTTTTAAATTAATTGGCATAACTTTAATTTGTAATAATGACACTATTAAATGAAAACGTGCCAGGATCCACTGGCCAGATTCAGGGCAGATGAGGTATAGATCATCCAAATCGTTTTCTAGTGCCGATTCCCCGGCATGGGCGAGGTTAGCTGGAAGTTGTTCGTTCAGTAGCGGTGGCTTTTCGCAAGCAGCATTCACTGAAAGTAACTTCATTTTCTCCTTTTCCCTTACAATACATACGATGGGCATATTTCATCGATATGAGTAGAAATACTATTCAAGTGAATAATTCAATGATATTTACCTTGAGAAGGCACAACGAGAGCGAGAATGAAGAGTAGAATATTCATTGTGATCTCAATGATTTTCAGGTGTTGAGGCCCTCTTTTATACACCAAAATTCGGAAGAGATAATAGAAAATTGAGAGACGAAAGGTTGTTAGAGAAACAGAAACCACGTATCTTTGATCTTCAAAATGAGAATCTAAATGACAATTTAAAATTTCTATTTATCTTTATATTTTCTGCTTCTGCAGTTTTTTTCGTGTTTGCATCACTCGATGTGCTTCAATATTATTGATTTTTGCCGAATTTATATTATCCGACTGGATATTGAAGATCAAAGATCAATGATCAAAGATCAAAGTTCATGCAACCATCGATTGTCTCGTTTAGACTCATTGTTTTTATTAAAAGACATTTATCAAGAGTCTACTTTGATGTGATTGGTAAAAAAAAGCTCTTCTTACTTCCGACAGTCCCACAACATTGATATTGATAAGCGCATCTTCCGATTCCACCATTCTTGATTCCCAGAAGATTTATAATATAACTTTGGAGTTTACCGAAGAAATTGACTTCCCATGATTGGCTCTCACTATAATAATAATATATTTATCGCTTCTTATATAATGAGGAAAAGAGGATGAACTCAAAGTGATACTTCAGAAATGAATAAGATTCGAAGATAGCCGCTAAATTACGAGATTACAGCTTTAATACGATTGCTGAAAACTAATCAGGGTAACCCAATCCGGGTTGGCAGGGATTCTGGATGAGTAGAGCGAAATGAGTAGGCGACCTCTAAGAATGTGAAGTACAACACATTTATTGTAGTATATGCTTTGAAATAGTGATTGTGCTAATTTGAAATCATAATGTCAATGATGAAAAAAGCTAGATGTGATGAGCTAACATAAACATTCAAAGGTTTATCAATATATATCATGAACTATCTTCTCGGTTTTGATCCGTTTAGAGAAGATAAATATATTATTAATATTAAAGGTTATCTTTAAGAACACAGTCGACGATTGACCATAATTTGGACAGTTACACATAATAAGAATGTTTTTGAAGAAACAATGGATCCAAACACACAAAAAGGCTTAGAACATGAGAACAAAGAAAATTTCCAATTTTTTGAAAGCTATTTTATTTTGGGACATTTCTGCGTATTTGTTCAGCATATAGTATTTTTATAGCTCATAACTTATTAAAAACTTCACTACGAAATGTGACAGATTGCGCAAACCGATCAAAATAATGGAGATATGCTCTGTCCCCTCCCCCCCAGGGTTGGGATTTAACGTTAACGGTTTTAACGGATTTAACGGATTTAATGGTATTCATCCGTTAAATTATTTTTTAACGGAATCCGTTAAAATTTTTCCGTTAAATCCGTTAAAGGTAAATTTAATATTTTGAAGTAAAAAAAGTAGAAAATATGCTATTTTAATATGTTTTGCGCTTCTAAAATTATTTTTCGAGTACTCTGTTATCACTATAGCGTTATACAATTACAATATCCTAATTGATTTTCAAAACCACTTCATTTTCGTCACCGGTTCTTCTTCTTTAGTTTTCGCATTTTTAGCGTAATGCTTAAGAATGATTATTTTATTTTGTTTTCGGAAATGTACTGTTACTACTTCTAATATTGAATGATAAAAATGGTTAAATATTGAAATTAGTCGATTTACACCATTTCTTTGGAAATTTAACGGATTTAACGGATTTAACGGAATTTAACGGAATTTGAAACCGTTAATTTAACGATTTAACGGATCCGTTAAATTATGATTCAACGCCCAATCCTGCCCCCCCCCCCCCACCCGAGGAAAACAGACGAGGGAAACGGTATTAAAGGTGTTCATATGTATTTTTCACAGTCCTTCCGATTTTGCATAATTTGAGTCATTTTCCTACATTGATTGATTAAAATTTTAAATACAGGAGAACTATGCTTCGTGGTGAGAGTCTACAGGCGCACATTTCCAGTGAATTTTAGCCTACAGTAACGACCAAAACCAATGAAACAAACGAATATTTTTTAATGCATCTTTTTTCAAAGTTGATGAATCGTTCTGAAACTTTTTCTGCACCATATCACGAGTTCACTTCTGTTTGGTGTAAAAATTACCAATTTTGGGAAATTACAAACAATTACACAATTATGCACATTTACTATTTACTACACAATTATTTTCGAAAATCGGAAAATTGAAGTTTTTTATTTTCTTAATTTTTCGCTGTTTTTTCTGTGCTGCCCACTCCCTTATATTGATGCAAGTGTCTCATCCATGCAATACTGTCCAAAAAGTGTGATGACCGGCTAAAACTTGTTGCTTTTTCGGTTTTCCACAAAATTTGATAATTAAAAAAACATTTTGAGACTACTATCAATTGCAATATGTCGTAGATTCGGTGTTGTGTAATTTACATAAAAAATGAAAATTTAATTATTTATTTATTTGATATTTCATTGACTGATTTGAATAACCAGATGTGGCTCTTCTAATTTTGTTGTGATCATCAGAACAAATAAAATTGAACAGCTCCACCATGTCGAACCATTCCTTTATAGAACGTATTTGATTCCAAATTCTGAGCGTACATAATGTCTAAAAATACGTATTGTATTTTTTTTTAAATTTTACTTATTATATTTCACCTGCTGACTTTCTGCAGCCCCAGGCCTTTATTGGTTTCTTGAATCCACATGCGCCATTTTTCGTGCTTACATAGCCCATTTTAAGACCTTCCTGCAAATATTAGTTGTTATCGATCGTGTTCACTCCGGTGTTTTAAAATTTAATCAAAATACGTCGCTGAAGTTTAAATCAAGTATACTTCACGTGAAAATGATAATTGTAATTTAAGTTTTGAAATTGCAAGAGCAAGATCAATGAATCACTCACTCCTTTCAAGTTGTGCACGTAGGCGTTACCAGATCGGGAGAATCCAAGCAATTTAAAGCTTTGGATACCAGTGGGACAGGCTTTTTGGGCATCGTTAAAAGCGTCACTGCTATAGCCAATCGTCTTTCCGAGTGATCCTGAAGAGAGCTGCATAATATCATTTGCTTCATTTATTTAGTATTAAACCTAAGCCTTTAGATTTATCATATCCGATTCCATTCTTCATAATCGCATTATAAGAAGTTGTGTCTGCAGCGAAAGCATGAAGAATACGTCCATAGTTGTAGTAATATCTAAATCATCATTTATATTCTTATTCATTTTCCATTCCGCTTTGGTCTACCGTTTCTCTGTTTAATAGCGATTTTTGCAAAAGAGGATAATATCGAATTGTTGGTGCCTTTATTTGGCATGTGAAGTGTTATAATTAACATTTTTTTGCGATAAAGATTACATGTGTGAAATATAACATTTCACAGGTCTCATGTGTTGTGGGTTACACAGTTCTCTCTGTCTATAATTCATGACTCACTTCAGATCTAAGAAAGCACTGGAAGGTGGAGTGGTGTCGGCCTACAAGCACTGATTTTATTGAAGGACAATAAATTAATCGATTTTTTAAAATACAACTAACCGCTGTTGTAGTGGTTGTGGGATCTACAGTAGTTGTAGTGCTTCTGGGATCTACAGTAGTTGTAGTGCTTCTGGGATCTACAGTAGTTGTAGTGCTTCTGGGATCTACAGTAGTTGTAGTGCTTCTGGGATCTACAGTAGTTGTAGTGCTAAACTTTTTATTTATTGTAACGCATTAACTTTATTTATTTTTAAAAAAAATTATTTTTGTTGGCAGTTCGAAAAGTAATGAACCAACCTAATGGTAGTTGTAGAAGTCGTGGTTGGCTCATCTGAAAATGGTCAATGTCAAAATTTGATTACCAATAATAATAGTACTATGCTTTTTTCGGTGCAAAAGTAAAGTATATTTGCTGACAGATTGTTTTACAGTATGCATAAATACGATTAGGTAGCAATAGGAATATTTTTGAGAAAAATGTAAGTTATAATTATGAAAATTAATCAAGTTATTCTCACAAACCTACACAATCCATAACGACTTGTTGTGATGGAGCACTCGTATCATATTGGTGCTCTTTGTCATCAACCGAAACTGTGCCGGCTCTCACACATTTCAGTATTGTTCCATCGATTGGATCACCATTTATGGTAATACTTGTTTTCTGTCCTAACTGACATTTTGTGTAGTGTTCGCCAACGAGAATCTGTTGATTCATTCCGGAGAATTTGATATTACACACTGAAAGTATTTTGTTATTCGTCGATACTTATCGCAATATTCTTTGTAAATTTAAGTGAGTACATACTTTTTTCGTTGTCGATTTGTCCCTCAACACAAGCGAACTGAAATTGACAAAATCCAAAATTTATGAAAAGTAAAGAATTGGATAGTTAATTATTTTGCTTTATTCAGTACAGCGTGGGGTTTCTCATAGCCTTAGGCATACCGTAGTGATATGATATGGAAAACGATAAGAAATGAATAAGCAAAATCATTAATTATGACCTGATCTTCTGGTGATAATGTAATTCCGGAGCCCGTTCTCCACCTTAAAAAATTACTTCGTAAACTGGTTCTACATTGTTGAGTATTATTATGAAATTTTAACTTAAAACATAATAAAAAAACCGTACGTGTCTCCAATGCATTTAATCTCTGCCGTAGATGGTATCAAAGTTCCAGTGGCTGTTTGTTTCTTCAATATTTATTTATTTATTTATTTATTTGATACAGCCGTGATAGCAACTACAGAAGCAATGGGGGAAGTTATATTAAAAATATATTTGATAATAACATATTCATTCAAGTTAATATCAAGACTCATTTCTGTCTGCATAATCTAAATTGAGCGAATTGTAAAATTGTTAAATCAATTGGTATATCTTTAAATTTGTTATGATCACACTATTAAATAAAAAAGTACCAGGATCCACTGGCCAGATTCGGGGCAGATGAGGTATAGATCATCCAAATCTTTTTCTAGTGCCGATTCCCCGGCATGGGCGAGGTTAGCTGGAAGTTGTTCGTTCAGTAGCGGTGGCTTTTCGCAAGCAGCATTCACTGAAAGTAACTTCATTTTCTCCTTTTCCCTTACAATACATACGGTGGGTATATTTCATCGATATGAGTAGAAATACTATTCAAGTGAATAATTCAATGATATTTACCTTGAGAAGGCACAACGAGAGCGAGAGTGAAGAGTAGAATATTCATTGTGATCTCAATGGTTTTCAGGTGTTGAGGCCCTCTTTTATACACAAAAATTCGGAAGAGATAATAGAAAATTGAGAGAGGAAAGGTTGTTAGAGAAACAGAAACCACGTATCTTTGATCTTCAAAATGAGAATCTAAATGACAATTTAAAATTTCTATTTATCTTTATGTTTTCTGCTTCTGCAGTTTTTTTCGTGTTTGCATCACTCGATGTGCTTCAATATTATTTGTTTTATCAAGAAATTATATTATCGGACTGGATATTGAAGATCAAAGATCAAAGTTCAAAGATTAAAGTTCATGCAACTTTCGATTGTCTCGTTTAGACTCATTGTTGTTATGAAAAGCCATTTATCAAGAGTCAACTTTGATGTGATTGGTAAAAAAAGCTCTTCTTACTTTCGACAGTCCCACAACATTGATATTGATAAGCGCATCTTCCGATTCCACCATTCTTCATTCCCAGAAGATTTATAATAGAAGTTTGCAGTTTACCGAAGAAATTGACTACCCATGATTGGCTCTCACTATAATAATATATTTATCGCTTCTTATATAATGAGGAAAAGAGGATGAACTCAAAGTGATACTTCAGAAATGAATAAGATTCGAAGATAGCTGCTAAATTACGAGATTACAGCTTTAATACGATTGTTGAAAACTAATCACGGTAACCCAATCCGGGCTGGCAGGGATTCTGGATGAGTAGAGCGAAATGAGCAGGCGACCTCTAAGAATGTGAAGTACAACACATTTCTTGTAATATATGTTTTGAAATAGTGATTGTGCTAATTTGAAATCATAATGTCAATGATGAAAAAATCTAGATGTGATGAGCTAACATAAACATTCAAAGGTTTATCAATATATATCATGAACTATCTTCTCGGTTTTGATCCATTTAGAGAGGATAAATATTTTATTATTATTAAAGGTTATCGTTTAGAACACAGTCGACGATTGACCAGAATTTGTACAGTTACGCATAATAAGAATATTTTGAAGGAAAACTGGATCCAAACCCACAAAAAGGCTTGGCAAGTGAGAGCAAAGAAAATTTCCAATTTTTTAAAGCTATTTTTTGGGGCATTCCTGCGTATTTGTTCAGCATATATTATTTTTATAGCTCATAACTTAATAAAAACTTCACTATGAAATGTGACAGATTACGCAAGCTGAACAAATTAGTGGAGATATGCTCTGTGCCCCCCCCCCCCCCCAGAAACCATGTTTCTCGAAAACTTTCAAATTTTCCCGGAAAAGTATTTTATTGAGGAATTTCTTTCGCAAATCTTATTTATAAGGATCTATGTAGCTTTTCCAGTGAATTTTAACCTACAGCAACGGCCAAAACGAATGCAACAAAAGAATGTTTTTTTTTTAAATTCAACTTTTTTCAAAGTTGATGAATCGTTCTGAAACTTTTTATGGTAGCACATCACGAGTTCACTTCTGTGGCCGTATGCAAGAACCGTTTTCCAGGAAAATGTGACGTCATTAGCGTGGGCGGAGGCCTTTTCTAAAAATCCTCCGCCTACGCTAATGACGTCACATTTTCCCGGAAAACGGTTTTCCGTTGTTCTTGCATACGGCCACTGATTGGTATAAAAATTACCAATTTTGGGAAAATACAAACTACACAGTTATTTTCGAAAATCGGAAAATTGACGATTTTAATCTTTTTTTTATTTTTCGTTGTTTTTCTGTGTTACCCCACTCCCTTATATTGATTTAAGTGTATCCTCCATACAATACCACGTTAGTTCAATCATAAGAGAGTATGTACAATAAGCCGGGAAATAGGAATTATTACACCATAAATAATTGTGTAAGAAATATATGGTATGGTCTACGCATACAGCGCCTATAAATAGTAGGTGTATTCAAATAGCGGTCACCGGACTGGAAAAATGATCAGCGCGTAAGTTCGAAATAACATGAGTAGGAAATGAGGCGAGGGTGATCGAAGCGTGGCGCATTGGTAAGATGGCCGCATCTCCTCCCAAAGGGTACGGGTTCGAATCCCGACCGGAGTTTTCACTTCATCCCTTATTGTACACTCTGAACTAATGTGATACGCGTACTTTCCAAACAGTTTGATGACCGGCCAAAAAATGTTGCTTTTTCCGTTTTTCACAAAATTTGATAAATTTTTAAAAATATTTTTAAGACTATTATCAATTGTAATATGTCGTAGATTCGGTGTTGCATATCCTTCTTCTCCACACATATAAAATTCAGGGTAATTCATTGACTTTGAAAAAAGTTATACTCAAAATCTTTATGGACGGTAGTGTACCGTGTTTGACAATGGCTTCTCTCCCTTTAACGGCACCTCACGAAAACGTGTTAAAGATGGTGGCCGGTGATATGCGAAGAGTTAGCGCAACCTCTCATCTATCCCATAGCGCAGTGGTAAACGTTCAGACTCGTTACCCGTTTGACGCAAGTTCGAAACCTATTGCCGAATTTCCTCAATTTTCAAAAAGCGCGCCCTTCCCTGAGCCGGGCCTGATGGTTCATTAATGTTTCTAGCGATCAATAGACTAAATCAGCACAAAATAAATAGTGTACTGTACGTAGAATAACTTTTGCTACCTTTCTGTCTTCACAGTTTGTTCACGAAAATATTCGTGGGACACCACCTTTAATGACATTATTTTTTATACTAATACTATATTATTGTCCGTATGAGATGTACTGTGTAATTGCCTTATTATTGGCTGGTAAAACACAGAAGTATTCTATTATAGAATTAAAACTGTCCGAACAATACAAATTCCGCTATTTGCCGCGCAATACTCTGACTCCGCCCACTTATTTGCGCGACATTTCATTTTCGCTTATTTTATCGAATTTTATGGCTTTTTCTCGTCAGTTCATTGGGCTTTCAGCAAAAATAAAATTATAAGCATTGACAAAACGTTCGGAAAAAACTCCCGAAATTTGGCGAAAATTTTTGAGTGCGTTTTTTTCAACGGTGGAGAAGTTTACTATATTCGGCATTTGGCGCGGTGTGTGCAAAACTTTTGTAATTCTATAATATCGATCAACCCCTCTTTCCCTCCCTTCCCTTCTTGCGCTCTCTCTGATCTACGTGCTATCTCGCTTTGCACTATGAAAACTGGCATGAAAATGACCTAATGGGCAGTATTGCCACTTACCGTACGCTGACTACATCAACCGTCTACTCAAGCTCAACCTCCCCTCATTAGAATGTAGACGAAACCAAAACGACATCATAATTACATATAAGATTATCCACAATTTTGTAGATTTAGACCCTCGCTCATTGTTTCTTTTTTCCAACACAATTACCCGTACTCGTGGCCATAATATGAAACTTAGAACATATCGATCATCCACTTCTCACTATCTCTCATTTATTAGTAATCGTATTGTACCTTTATGGAATTCTTTCGAAAATAGTATTGTTAGTCAACCCAACCCAATTATGTTTTGTTCTTTCGTACGAAAAATGTCGCTGTGATCAAGTAATTGCAGTGCATACTACATTTCTTCATATTTTATTTCACGCTCAAATTTCTCTATTTTATCCCACCATAAGTAACCTCTCTGTAAGAAATGATAAAATATTACAAGCAATGGCTAAAATGAATTTATTTATTTTTATATTTACTTAAAGAGGATGGTCTATGTATCTTTTGCTTGCAAGTTCGATTCCCGCACAAGCTATCTCACAGAGAATGTGTTTCATTGTAGGGCGAAAATCCGGAGAAATATGCAAATAACTCTGCGCCCAGGGGCATTTTGCCAAAATGACCAATATGAAAAATCTTCTTTTTCGGATACCTATCGAATGGTATATGCCGAAATCCATCCCGAAATCCGGGACCGCCCAACCTGACTTCCCTTGTTAGGCTAGGATCTGTATAAACATTTTTTTTATTTGGGAGGAATAAATATTTGTCAACTAAAGATCAAGTCAATCACTAGAAATATGGGAGGGATGAAACTTATTTATCATATCAGACATTAATGCTCGCAAGTGAGATAGGTATGAGTCGGTGGTATGAAAAAAATTTTTCGCTATGACAATACTATCTTGCTTTCTTTGTCTGCGAGATAGAAGTGCCATAGCGGAGAATAAAATCAGCTGGATATGTTTAAAGTTGCTGGCACCTTTGTCAACGGTCTCTTCGATGGTCTACGTTCTCTCGTTGTTAGAGAACAAAGAAATAGTGTGTGCGATGAAGAGGCCATTGAGAGACTCTCCCTTTAAAAATAATCCATTTCAGAAACTATCAACGTTCCTGAGGGACATCACCAATAACATGATCCTGCTCAACATCATGTACAGAGAGGGCATCGAAACGGGAATTACCCGCGATCGAGCGAAGCTGGTTATGCTGAACGTAGCCGAGGAGTACGGTAGAGTTCTCGAGGTCAGATTCGTGATTTCTCAGAATACTGTAGCTATGAATTTTGAAATACTGCTGCTTGCATAAACAACTTGATAATTAAAAGATGAAGAGTAGTTCGAAAGAAAATAATGCAAAAAAAGTTTGACGCCGAATTATTAAGTGAATTTTCTACAATTTTCAATAATATTTTTTATCAATAGATCTTCGAGAAATCGTAAACCGCGAAGGTAACTATCAATTTGGCTGGATTTCAGGCAGCTACTTGGAGTATGATCAGCGATAATGCGGGAAAGACGAGATACGATAGATTCCACGACCGATTAATGGACATTTATCATACGGTAGGTCGTTATTCTTATCGATTGATATTGCATGCGCTCCTTCCGATGACAGATCGCTTCATTTTCATGATATCTTCAATAGTCATTCGTTAGCGAGCCGGGCTTTTCTTAATAGATGCTCATATGATCATAGACACATACCGGTGGCAAGACCGACGAAAGTTATAGCGAAAATACCCTGATGCTCAAACACGGATCACATATGTCATATATATATATATATATATATTTTTTAAATTGTAGATCTGCGAAACGACGATTCTTCACGTGGCACTGAAACGGTGGCAGTCGTTTCCGCAAACGGACATGCATCGGCCACCATCCGCCCAATGAATCAACTTGCCTTGTCGGTCGATTCAAAGTGCGGGTTGAAAAAAATAAAAAATTATTTTTCTCATTAAAAAAATGTAGTCTGAGTCTATTTGTATATTTTTCCTGTGTACACGCATCACTTCGAGTAAAATCACTACGTTTTACTCTTGCGCAATTCAATAAATTTTTATATCTCACATTCTGTGCCTCTCGGTGCCTCTGAAAAGTTGGATAGCCACAGGAATGTGACCATCATGTGCATAATTGTCAGGGCTACAATGCTTGCAGTATCTCTTCAACGGGGTTAGAAGACGAAAAATTTGAAACTCAGACACGAAAAAAATATTCAAAACGATATGATATTACTGTTCCGCTGTTTTTCTGTTGGAAAAGTGCATGACATGTTATTCACCAATCAAATGAAATAAAAGTCCTAGCTATCCAATTGAAAAGTTGAACTTTTCAATGTGACATATGTGATCCGGGTTTGAGACTCAGGGTAATTTCACTACTACTTTCGTCAGTCCACCAGTTGATAAAAGTATTGAGGCCAGATCGAAAGTCTTGGCGATTGTCCGAACCATGCCCGTGTCATACCGAGCCGGTCTGTTAAATATTCCCGCGCAAAAACAACGCGCAACAAAGCGCGGTGAATTCAAATTGAGTGAGAATTCATTTTTTTATAATGGTGTGATGATTTTGATAACTTTGGAAAAAATATTGAGACTAAAATTTTTGTTACTCTGGCGTATTGTCGAGCGATCGCTAGTATAAACATATTTATTAACTCTTTATTCATTGAGAAACACCCAAAGGCGTGTATACTATGCCGCGAGGTGCCTTTCGAAAAGGCTAACGTGTACATCAATTAAAGTTGAAGTTCCAATTTTCTTCAGTGCTCATTTTGCGCATGTGTATACACAAGGAGAACCGCATTGGCGAATCATCTGAAGGCTAAACATCCGTACGTACAATTCCTTTTTTTATCGTAACATGCCTTACATTCCTGCGCCGGTACCTAAAGCTTCTAAACTTGGCTGAAAAGATGTTTAAGGGGTCCATAAACACTGTGAAACGTCGTCTTCGTACGTCGGGTCTAGCTTGAAGTAGGCATGTCATGAAACCGTTCATCTACGAAAGCAATCGCAAAGCAAGGATCGCATTGGTTTAACTTCACCTGCATTGGACCCTCCAACAGGGGAAGTAGGTCGTATTCTCAGACGAAATTAAGTTTCTGATGATGTGTACGGAGGGATTAACTCGTGTTCATCATCCGGCTGGCGCTAGATTTGATGTGAAGTACCAGCTGCCCACCTTGAAGCATGGGGGAGGATCGTTGATATTTTGGAGTTGTTTCTCTGTAGATGGGGTTGGCCCCCTGATGAATGGGAATGTAATTATGAAGAACGAAGACCGCATTAATATCCTAGTGACCCACAACATCTTTTCAGCCAAGTTTAGAAGCTTCAGGTACCACAATTTGGTGAAATTCCGTCAGTTCTTGTTGATGTCCATAGCACTGAGCCTCGTCGATGTCGTGGTCGTCTTGTGAGGTTGTCCATTAGTGTTCTTCATTGTTTGAACATAGATTGGAAGTTTGAAAGCATTGTCAAAGGTCGAAACAGACATCCTGAACTATTGTGAGAGGGTGACTGCGGGCAGTCCCATCTGACGCCAACGACGAATGGATTCTCGCTCAGATCTCGGTATATTCTTACTCCCAATAATCGGTGTCGTGGTTTTAAAACGATATAACACAGATTGGAAGCAAAATGAGTAAAAAATTGAAGAAATCGAAGAAAACGAAAATCTCACTTTTGATAAAACCGACATCAATTTCACCGCAAGAGCTCCATCGGGGTGGTTTTTGTGTAAACCACGTAAAACCATTTTCAAAATAATCCCTAGAAATCTGGACCCGATCGGTTGAGTTTGAAAAAAAAAGTTGACGAAAAAACCAAAACTTGATAACCTTTTGCACGGTACTGCAGGTTGCGGCGTAGGCACGAAAGGCAAATGAACGATGCTTTAACCTCCCAAGACTAATATTTCATGAAATCCTTTCTACAGGCTTTTCTGTCTGATATGAATCTTGAATGAATCTTCCTTAATTTTGAATGTTTCCTGGAAGGGGACTCAAACTATTGATCATGTTCTCTTGATTGAAAAGGCGATAGTGGAAGTGTCTCCGCATTTTTAGGGGGGCCAATAATTTGGTCGAGAGTGAAAAGTTGAGCCATTATTTTGGTGGTTGAGCCAATAATTTGGTTCGAAGTGGGGCTATTATTTTAGTCGCAAAGTTGAGCTAAATTTTTGGCTTAAATAATGGCCCCACTACGCACAGCGTTCTCATGACTTCCAAAGCAAGAACGACCGCTCAACATACAAACTCTCTCGAATACAATGGTCTCTCCTTTGTCTTGCTTTGGAAGATAAATGGCTTGGACCAGAATACTGTGTACGGTATGTCGAGCCGTTTCACTGAGAGCCGTAGAATAGCTCAGCGTGTACAGGCGATGTTTGCTAATACTGTTCGAGTTAGGTCATGTCGGCATACTCGCCATGGAAGTTTTTCAACTAAATAATGTTGTTTTCATTGCATTTCTTGTTTGTATTCTACTTCTCAAAGTATTTTGCTAGTAGAGTAGACTGTTGTTGTTTTCGCTCCTTCATTGGCTGTGCTCACTAATTGTTGTTTTTTTCTTTATTTAATTTATTACAAGGATATCTCTGCTCGATCAAGATGAACTCTTCTCCATTCGCCTCTGCTAGGACGGTAAGTGCCTTTGTACTAATGTGAAATCAAGAGTATTTAAGTTATCATAAATTCTTTAAGTGCTTAAGTCTTAAGTCAAAAGATTAAGTGTTTGGATTAAGGTGCAGCGTCGTCCTCCGAAGATCATCATTCCGTCACAGCGCGAAGAACTGCACGACGAACAGCTGTAGTATCAGTCACTACTCAACTCTGTCTCCCAACCCGGTGAGTATGAATATCAAGATTTACATGAGCTTGACAAACCGCTTTTGAAAGCCCTTTACTTTATTTCTTGTGACGTCATAGAATAGAAGTGAAGGGTCTTGTTACAATAATGATTTGTCATGGATACAATTGTGCGCTGTGCGGTTTTCTTCTATCTTTTCTGAAATCGCCGCTCGAAAATTTCACCATTATCTGCTTTTTGATGATTTGATTACCGTATAATTGCAGGTACACCATCAGTATATTCCTTCTGGGTACCGTACTCAGTGTTCTTCGAGATCTGGCGAGTCCTCATCTACCAGCGTCCTTCCAAGAATCAGCTTTCTGTGCAGGTACATCACGAAGCCCCTTTGTTTGACTGAAGCGTAGACAACCAAAAACCCTCTTACGCACTTCTATTGGTGAACTCTTTGCTAACGTTCATATGTAATTATTGATTGATGTTTTATCGATTGATTTACGATCGTTAATTTCGTCATGTTGCAGCTTCTTAATCAATTCCATACATTTTCGGTACCCTCGCCGTATATTTTTATATGGTGGGTCAATTCTCGAAATAGGGTGGGTTGATTCACAAAATTCGTTATTTTCGCTTAAAAATCGTCATTTTTAGCTTGCTTTTTTTATCAAGTGGCCTAAAATGGGCCTTATATAGTGGGTCAATCCTCGCACTGCGAGGGTATGGCAATGTATGATCAATTCATTGTTCGCTACAACACCGCGTAACACTGGATATGTGCAGAAGTTGAATCTGAAGAACGATCCACCAAGCAGCTTTTCGCTTTGTAAGTTTAATTATCGATTGATTGGTGACTTGATTGATGCCCGTTTCCCTGGTGTCTGCGTAAAGCTGCGGGGTCATACATTTTCCACAATCTATTGTTTTTGCGAATTATAAACTGATCCGATCTACATCTCAAGTACTCGGAACTGACCCGAAATGGGTGTGATTCTTACTAATCTCGATCTCCCGCATATTCCTAGTTGGGTTTCAAGCATGCATGGAAAAAAAACCACTCTCAAAACTGACCGCATGTGCGGAGTTGCTGCTTGATAGATCTCACACATTGTTATTGATTATATAATGTTCATTGTTTATCGATTAGCTGTGTTCATTGTCAGGTGTGCGTCTTCTACTACCAATTCGCCGTCCCTCACGCTAACAGCCGACATCAGACGCCCCTTCCTCGTGTAGCTGATAGAGACTAGAGGACGCGTGATGAAGGACGGGGGAAATTGGATCGATAAAACGGTTTGTTCAGCTCTATTATTTGCCATCTTATTACGTACATAGATCTTTCGGTGAATGATAACTGCTGTTAACACGCGTTCTTGGAGTGGCCATGAAAAATACTGTCCCCTAAATACGACACTGCGCGTTTGTTGACCACTCATGTTTGCAAAACGTAAAGAGCTATCTGGTAATTTTCTTATTTCGCAACATACATTTTCGGTACCCTCGCCGTCTATATTTATGAGGCCGTTTGTGTAAGAGTCGGACAAATCTCGGGGAGGGTTGGCACAGGCCAAAAAATTTAATACCCTCAAAACTTGTGTATAGGGGTTATCGACCTCGCTGATGAAGATGTGCATAGTCATTTTGGCTCCAGTGGTCCCGCAACGCTTGGGCGGGATTACGATAGCATCACGTTTTCAAGCCGTTCTCGATCCGTGGTTGAGCTAGAGGTATGAAAATTGGGCTCCTGGGGCAGAATTCGATGGCGATGATGGCTGTCTACTTCATTTGTTTTGAAAATGTTCCAAAAGTCGATTATTGGAAATTTTGATTGAGACGTTTGCGAGCCTAGCGAGTATGACAGTTCGAACCGGCGTGGCGAGGGGATTCCAACGATACATTTTGAGCCCTTATCTCCGTCGAGAAAGCTTTCATTGGCTCGATATAATGATCTGCGTCAGCATCAGGAGTTGTTTACGTCTCAATGCCGCGCGCTCCCTCTTCGCTCTCTCATTTCCGCACGCTCTCTCGCCTCTCCCGAGAGTGCGAGATAGCGTGCGGAATTGAGAGACGCCTCTTGCAAGGCGCACATCATTATATCGAGCCAATGAAAGCTTTCTCGACGGAGATAAGGGCTCAACATACATCGTTGGAATCCTCTCGTCACGCCGGTTCGAACTGTCATACTCGCTAGGCTCGCAAACGTCTCAATCAAAATTTCCAATAATCGACTTTTGGAACATTTTCAAAACAAATAAAGTAGACAGCCATCATCGTCATCGAATTCTGTCCCAGGAGCCCAATTTTCATACCTCTAGCTCTACCATGGACCGAGAACGGATTGAAAACGTGATTATACCGTAATCACGCCCAGGCGTTGCGGGACCACTAGAGCCAAAATGACTATGCACATCTTCATCAGCGAGGTCGATAACCCCTGTACACAAGTTTTGAGGGTATTAAAATTTTTGGCCTGTGCCAACCCTTGTTCGACTTTTACGCAAACGGCCTCTTATATAGTGGGTCAATTCTCAAATAAGGTGGGTTGATTCACAAAATTCGTTATTTTCGCCTAAAAATCGTCGTTTTTAGCTTAATTTTTTATCAAGTGGCCTAAAATGGGCCTTATATAGTGGGTCAATCCTCGCACTGCGAGGGTATGGCAATGTATGATTTCGCAATATACTTAACTTTTTATCCAAATCTAAGAACACGAGTTAATATGTCAAGTTAAGAGAGATGGCCGTTAAGACTCGACCACCCCCCGTACACGTGAGCTAGCAATGAGAGCTGGGGTCCATACTTGGGTGTTAGGAGTGCCCCCGGCCCTTATTACACAAAACGGCTGAAATTTCCTGTTTGTGCCCTCAGGCTATTAGAAAAAATAATTTTTAAAAAAAACTAAAAAATCATAATTTCTCAAATTGTTGAGATGAAGTCTAAATACCATCTGCGATGCGTCTAGAGTACACAGTGCTTTCTAATTCACTATTAGCATCGAATGTGCGTTGATTCCTAAACCACTTTTTTGACTCAAAGTTTTGGTTTTTTCGGACAAATCATCCCTTGTTTTAGTGAGTGCCCAAAATTTCCGACCAGGTATTGTAGCCTAAGCAATTCTGCATTGATTTAACTTAAAACTGGGTTCTTCCCGATCGACCATTTTGTCGAATTTTTTGCTCGAACTTCCGTCATCGATGGTTTTCCCGAACAAATGCTGTATTTTCCAAACGATTGGTGAGGAATTGTGGTCCACTCAAAGTTTAGAGGTGAGTCAATTAAAATGACACAAGTAGCCCATCACTTGGATCAACTTGAAAATTTCGATTTTCACGACCCGGGGGTCATGGTCCGAAAATTTCAAAATTTCTCAAGTTTGAAATGTTTTCATTTATGTGGCTTATTGTGAAGTACTAATGATGTGAATAATATTCAGCCTATGCTCAATGGCTGGTCTCTCCTTTCAACCAATTTTCGAAAATTTTCGTTCTGAATGAGTGTGAAAAATCAGAATCGTGTTTGAATCGGTTTCCAACTTGCTTTTTGTAACATTCTGTCTTAGTAGTTTGCAATGTGCATAATCAATATGAAAATCGTTCATTTTCGAAAATTCAAAAAATTCAATTTGAGTGCCTACTTTCATGGCAAATTTCTATAATATTGCAGTTTTTAGACTCGAATGCTGCGACAATGAGCAAATGACAATGACAATGTGAAGTTTCATGATGAATAAACGTAGTAGAACTGGAATCCCGGCATTCGGGTCACTTTTGAAAAATCGATTTCCATGACCCCGGGGTCACGGTAAAAAAATATGAATTTTCGAAAATCAAAGATTTTCATATTGATTATGTACATTGCAAAGCACTTAGATAGGATGTTACAGAAAGCAAGTTGGAAACTGATTCAAACACAATTCTGATTTTTCGCAAGCAATCAGAATGAAAATTTTCGAAAATTGGTTGAAAGGAGAGACCAGCCATTGAGCATAGGCTGAATATTATTCACATCATTAGTACTTCACAATAAGCCACATAAATGAAAACATTTCAAACTTGAGAAATTTTGAAATTTTCGGACCATGACCCCCGGGTCGTGAAAATCGAAATTTTCAAGTTGATCCAAGTGACGGGCTACTTGTGTCATTTTAATTGACTCACCTCTAAACTTTGAGTGGACCACAATTCCTCACCAATCGTTTGGAAAATACAGCATTTGTTCGGGAAAACCATCGATGACGGAAGTTCGAGCAAAAAATTCGACAAAATGGTCGATCGGGAAGAACCCAGTTTTAAGTTAAATCAATGCAGAATTGCTTAGGCTACAATACCTGGTCGGAAATTTTGGGCACTCACTAAAACAAGGGATGATTTGTCCGAAAAAACCAAAACTTTGAGTCAAAAAAGTGGTTTAGGAATCAACGCACATTCGATGCTAATAGTGAATTAGAAAGCACTGTGTACTCTAGACGCATCGCAGATGGTATTTAGACTTCATCTCAACAATTTGAGAAATTATGATTTTTTAAAGTTTTTTTTTAAAATTATTTTTTCTAATAGCCTGAGGGCACAAACAGGAAATTTCAGCCGTTTTGTGTAATAAGGGCCGGGGGCACTCCTAACACCCAAGTATGGACTCCCAGTTCTCATTGCTAGCTCACGTGTCCGGGGGGTGGTCGAATATGATCGAGTCTTAGGGAACAGACCTCTTAATGAAGAGATGGTAGATAAATCCGGGAAAGGGAGTCGTGAAAGAGAAGGTGTTCTTGAAATGCAGGATCAAAAGAAAGTAAAATAAACACGCATGATTTTATCATTGCAGAGACCGTTTGAGCGTATCAAGTATTAGTATCGTGAAGAAGGATCAATAGGAATCGATCGAACGAGGTGAATATAATAATGTTGTTTTGTTCCGATTATTGATGTATACTTTCTTGTTAATAGATTCTTAACATTATATTAGCCAAAATTGATTTTCGAAAATATAAGTTAAAGTATTTAAACCATCTTTTCCGAACCAAAATCGAGCATTTTCCAAATGCTTAACACTGCTCAAGAAAATATGTGAGACGAATTATCATTAGAAACATGTTGATGTTATTGATCCTATTGTTTTCAGGAAATCTCAATTCGTCTATATGAAGTATCTCGCTGCTCTCATGTGAAGCCAACGACGACAAGAATCAGACGACGACACTCGAACGAGCTGAAGATGTTTATCGCAAGACCATTTAATGTTAATTACTCGTTTCATTTGCATTTTCATGTTGTTATTGCTATGTAAATATTGTTTGTTCTGAGGATAAAGAAGTTAATTAATGTATAACTCATTTAAATGTGTAATAAACATAAATGGAACTGAAATAAAGTAAGCAAATAAAGGGCTAAACTTTAGTGGTCGAGCCAAATTATTGACCAAATTATTGGCCCCACTTGAAAAATTGAGCCATTAATTTGGACTAAAGTTAAGCGAAAAGTTTAGTGGGGCCATTATTATGACCAAATTATTGGCCCCACTTGAAAAATTGAGCCATTAATTTGGACTAAAGTTTAGCGAAAAGTTTAGTGGGGCTATTATTTTGACCAAATTAATGGCTCAACTTTTCAAGTGGGGCTTGTCTGGTAGCCAAATTCGAGAGTCAACTTCTTGCAAATTATTGGCCCCACTTTGACCAAATTATTGGCCCCCCTAAAAAAGCGGAGGTAGTCTAATTGACCGCACAGCACAGAGAAATGCCGAAGCGTGATCATAACTATACTCTAATTGATAGTCGCAAGTCCACCTTTAGTGGAGAGCATTTATGTACCTTTATAATCATGGTCATTGTCTGCGAATCTAATAATGTGTCCATGCATACCGTAGAGCGCATCAGCATTATAACTGTTATGTATTGCTGTCGGCCCCGATGTCGTGTATTGTAGTGTGAGTGCACAAGGGTTTACTACTTAGGGCTTTATTAGCAGACTAGGGAAAATACAGAATATACAAGGCTAGAGAAGGGCACATCTTGTGCGAGGATCAAGGGAGAACTGATCTAGACTGATAGGATATCTCTAGACATAAGTGGGCGGGGCCAGACACGAGAGAGCATTAGAGATATAGGTAGAGTGGCGAGAGAGTGTGCGGATCAGAGAGAGCGTAGTCTGATCGCGCACGTGCACGTATTTACATGATGACATATTCTAATCAATATGCATAGGGAATAGAGATGATCAATGTACATAGGAATAGGGTATCTACACAACACCTCCCCTCTAAGATGGGACATCTTATAAAACATGAACTAATCAACGAGAAAACGATACAATAAATCAACAAGACCACTTCGTGGTAAGTCTTCTTCGTTGAATCAACATTGTGCTTCTTCGGAGCTTTTCTCGTTCGTGTTGATCATCTCAGGTGCGATTGACGTTGCTGTTGCATCATAGATCTCGTCAGGCTTGCCCTGGATGTTGGTGAGTGGTGAGTGCGTCGGTGATACGGTAGATGAACGTGGCGGCGATACTGTAGTTGGTGCAGCTGCCGTCGGAACTGTCGCCATGACATCCTCATCCATGATGACCACATCATCATCGTTCACTATCTCAGGCACACCGAATGTGTCGATCAAGATATGCATAGGTGTTTCTTCATCATAAGAATCTCAACTGATTCTTATGTACTCTTTCGTTCGTAGATTCACATAGATCTCGAACATCATTCAACCTTCCTTTTCAGTATGATCGCCATGACCCATTTCCACTGATCAGGACCAGAGTACTTCTAGGAGTAGACAACATATCCTCTGCAGGATTTCCTTCCTATGATATCACCATTTATGATCGACCTGATTAGTCATTTACTTTATGACCTTGAAGACTTCTTCAGTCTTCATATATGTTGCATGACTATCTTCCTTAGTCTCGGCAAACATATCATCGATCATCCTTACATGATCGGTCGATGGTCATCTTCACTGTGACCTTGAAGACCTCTTGGAGCGTCTTCCATTATGGTGCATGACTCTTTCGTAGCCTCGGCACGCATATCATCGATCATCCTTACATGATCGGTATCATCGGTCATCTTACTCGTGACCTCTTAGACTTACATAGTCTTCATACGTGTTGCTTGACTCATCTGTAGTCTCGGCGAGCACACTATCAATCATCCTTACATGATCGACATCATTGGCCATCTAACTCGTGACCTGTGAGACTTCCATAGTCTTCATTTGTGCTGCTCGACTATCTTCCATAGCCTTGGCCAGCACACTATCAACCATCCTTTCATGATCGACATCGTTGGTCATCTTCATTGTGACCGTGAAGACCTCTTGAAGCATCTTCACACATGCTGTTTCACTACCATTCGTAGTTTCAGCGAACATTTCATTGATATCCGGTCTGGAGCTGTCGGCGCAGACTATCATGCAGTTGGCCGTTGAACAATCGAGCAATCCGATTTGCTTCCACACCTCATCTGACGTGAGTGAGATGCTAGCTCCCTTATCGATTTGTAATCGATTTCCTGTGCAGACGCACATTGACACTGTAGTGTTGGTATCACCTTTATCGACACGCATCATTTTGATCTCCTTCAGATCACCACTACCATCCATACACCTCAACATTCTTGCCACATTTGCTGTAGGTTGTATCCTTGTGTCTTCCTCGACCGATATCCGAGTCTCTCCTCTTGATGAGTCAGCCGTACTGCTGCTCAAACTCTCAACTACCATCTGTAGTAGAGTTATCCTCTCATTCATTAAATGAATGACCTCCTTCTGTGATGTAATCAGCTCCTTGAGCATTCGTACTGTCTCTATAGCCATTGTACTGATTGTATTTCGATTGATGACGAAATCACAATTTCAATCGATTGGTGAGTTACTAAGTCTCTTTCAGACTGATTTCACTCCACCATCTCTGCATCACTATCTGCTACTGTCTTGGTTAATTTCACTTGATGATGAAATTATTCAATCCACTTTCCACCGCAAGGATGCAACTACCAAATCATAATTTGGGCAGAGCCTTCGGCGTACTTCGTTCAGACACTTGCCACACCTAGTAGCTAGCCACACACAGTAGCAGTGATCAGTCCTAGCCACACACAGTAGCCTGATCAACCAATTTGCCACACCTAGTAGCCATCAGCCTCTGCCACACCTAGTAGCGCTGATTACACGATTTGCCACACCATAGTAGCAGGCCACACCATAGTAGCACTCACAATAGTTACCACTAGCAAGCTAGCAGCATACACTTCACAACGAGACAAAACAAAATGAAAATAGTTTCGTATACCTTAGACAGAGACATTGTTGTCCTTGGTGAGTCCTGGTCGCCAGTTGTTATGTATTGCTGTCGGCCCCGATGTCGTGTATTGTAGTGTGAGTGCACAAGGGTTTACTACTTAGGGCTTTATTAGCAGACTAGGGAAAATACAGAATATACAAGGCTAGAGAAGGGCACATCTTGTGCGAGGATCAAGGGAGAACTGATCTAGACTGATAGGATATCTCTAGACATAAGTGGGCGGGGCCAGACACGAGAGAGCATTAGAGAAATAGGTAGAGTGGCGAGAGAGTGTGCGGATCAGAGAGAGCGTAGTCTGATCGCGCACGTGCACGTATTTACATGATGACATATTCTAATCAATATGCATAGGGAATAGAGATGATCAATGTACATAGGAATAGGGTATCTACACAACAATAACGTAAAACGCATCAGCATTATTTTCAGAAATGAGACGGAATCCACCTGACGCGCGAGCACCTGAGGATACTCGGATACTCGAAGATACTCGGTCTTAATTTACCTAACATAAAACTATACCCGATCAGAAAATCTTATGTATTAACAGTTTATACAAATATAATCCGCAGTAACAGTACATTTCCGAAAACAAAACATAAAATAATAAATTTAAAAAAAAGAAAACTAAAGAATAGTCGATTAAAATCATATGACGAAAGTGGATTGCTTTCGATATTCAATTCGGATAAAACACTTGTACATTACATCAGAATTATACATCACTTCGTCCAGTGCTACAGATTGAGACGATGGCGATGGGCTGTCCGCTTATCTTCACTTGATCCTGACAGATGGTCGAGAAGAGTGTTGGAATGGCACCCACAAGGGACAAAGCGATCGAGAGGAAGACCCGAATTGAGATGGAAGGATGAAAAGTCGGGCCAGGCTTTATGAAAGTTGCACGCAACAAGGATCAGTGGAACCATATCATGTCACTACAGATCCGATGACACCGCTTAGGTGATCTCGATAAAGTGTTTAAATCTTAAAAAAATGAATCAAACCCACAAATTTCATACGCACGCATTTCACTCAATGCAGCACCTAATAATATCACACAATTTGCAACAAACTTGCCCCTTTTTTTCGGAATAATTGTAACACGTCTTCAAATCGAAAACAATTATTATTTGTATTTCCATATGTACACAATATCACTCATTACTAGCCACTAGCCACTAATCAGGGTTCTCCATCGAGTCCGATCGTGTATTGCTATTTGCATGAATTGAGGACCAGCGACCTTTACGAATTCATCTCTCCATCTCATTGCTGGCTTTCCACGCTTCCTTTTTCCACGCGGAGTCCATTCGAGCATTTTTAGACTCCACAGATTACAGCACGATTTCGAGAGCCTCTCGACCCAGATCCATTTCTGTGTTTTTGTTGTCTAGTAAGATACCATGTTTCGGCGCCATATAGGAATGCGGGAAGAACAACTCCATCAAATAGCCGTTTCTTCAAATACATAGGAACCCCCTTTTTTTCAGAAAAAAAATCCGCATATTTGGAGAATGCCCAGTTCGCGCTTTTATTAAAAGACATTTATCAAAATTCTACTTTGATGTGATTGGTAAGAAAGCTCTTCTTACTTTCGACAGACCCAGAACATTGACATTGATATGCACAACTTTCGATTCCACCATTCTTGATTCCCAGAAGATTTATAGTATAACTTTGGAGTTTACCGAAGAAGTTGGCTTCCCATGATTGGCTCTCACTATAATAATAATATATTTATCGCTTCTTATATAATGAGGAAAAGAGGATGAACTCAAAGTGATACTTCAGAAATGAATAAGATTCGAAGATAGCTGCTAAATTACGAGATTACAGCTCTAATACGATTGCTGAAAACTAATCACGGTAACCCAATCCGGACTGGCAGGGATTCTGGATGAGTAGAGCGAAATGAGCAGGCGACCTCTAAGAATGTGAAGTACAACACATTTCTTGTAATATATGTTTTGAAATAGTGATTGTGCTAATTTGAAATCATAATGTCAATGATGAAAAAATCTAGATGTGATGGGCTAACATAAACATTGAAAGGTTTATCAATATATATATATATATCATGAACTATCTTCTCGTTTTTGATCCGTTTAGAGATGATAAATATATTATTATTATTAAAGGTTACCTTTAAGAACACAGTCGACGATTGACCAGAATTTGGACAGTTACGCATAATAAGAATGTTTTTGAAGGAAAACTGGATCCAAACACACAAAAAGGCTTAGCAAGTGAGAGCAAAGAAAATTTCCAATTTTTTGAAAGCTATTTTATTTTGGGACATTTCTGCGTATTTGTTCAGCATATAGTATTTTTATAGCTCATAAATTAATAAAAACTTGACAGATTACGCAAGCTGAACAAATTAGTGGAGATATGCTCTCTGCCCCCCCCCCCCCCCCCCCCCCCCCGAGAAACCATGTTTCTCGAAAAGACATTTGTTCGCTTGTTAATTATATTCCTGATACACTGACCAGTAGCTGTATACATGATCTAATATCAGGCCTGTCACGAGAGAATCGACCTAAAGCTCGGAATTGAGAAATATTACAAAACAAGTTCTCTCCAGTTTTATTCTTGTTTAGGCATGTCCTACCATCCCTCAAAGTCCCATTGTGCTACTATCATTCTGGGGCTCCCTGCACCGGGTCGGTAATCAGGGAACCCAACTTTGAACTAAAATATCTCGGTTCAGGTGCATTTCTGTGAAAAACTGTCACGAGGGTAACCCCCGCTATTTTTCCGTGCTCTATCGATCTAAACAAACCAGAGGTCATGAAAGTGCTTCCGAACAGCGCTACACTCTAGGCAAAATAACTCAAAACCTGTCGATTCGGCGCGGACGAGCCTGAAATATGTTATGTAACTTTTCGAGGGCTACAAAATGAGTGGTTTACGAAAAAAATACGTTAATGCGTTCGTATGGTTCATCCCCTTGGAAATTTCCTCATGATTTGAAGTCATTTTCGACACCCACAATCTCTCGTTTCACACACTCTCTCGCCCATTCCTTTTCATTTCATTCCATTCCATTCTACACCGCACGGTCTCGAGCGCGCGGTGCGGAATGAAACATATCATTGTCTCCCTTAATCTTCCCTGTATTTCTATCACTCTCCGGCGAGAGAGTGTGTGAAACGAGAGATTGTGGTTAGGCGAAAATGACTTCAAATCATCAGGAAATTTCCAAGGGGATGAACCATACGAACGCATTAACGTATTTTTTTCGTAAACCACTCATTTTGTAGCCCTCGAAAAGTTACATAACATATTTCAGGCTCGTCCGCGCCGAATCGACAGGTTTTGAGTTATTTTGCCAAGAGTATAGCGCTGTTCGGAAGCACTTTCATGACCTCTGGTTTGTTTAGATCGATAGAGCACGGAAAAATAGCGGGGGTTTCCCTCGCGCATTTTTTTCACAGAAATGCACCTGAACCGAGATATTTGAGTTCAAAGTTGGGTTCCCGGATGACCGACCCGGTGTACGGAGCCCCAGAATGATATTTACACAATGGCACTTTGGGGGATGGTAGGACATGCCTAGAGGTACCGAAAACTGATGCTAACTCATTTTATGTTTTTCGCCCCATTCCGAAAAATAGCCATTTTAGGTCGATTCTCTCGTGACAGGCCTGATATGCATGATCCAGCCAATTTTCCCGGAAAAGTATTTTATTGAGGAATTTCTTTCGCAAATCTTATTTATAAGGATCTATGTAGCTTTTCCAGTGAATTTTAACCTACAGCAACGGCCAAAACGAATGCAACAAAAGAATGTTTTTTTTTAATTCAACTTTTTTCAAAGTTGATGAATCGTTCTGAAAATTTTTATGGTACCACATCACGAGTTCACTTCTGTGGCCGTATGCAAGAACCGTTTTTCAGGAAAATGTGACGTCATTAGCGTAGGCGGAGGCGTTTTCCAAAAATCCTCCGCCTACGCTAATGACGTCACATTTCCCCGGAAAACGGTTTTCCGTTGTTCTTGCATACGGCCACCGATTGGTATCAAAATTACCAATTTTGGGAAACTACAAACTGACCTACACAATTATTTTCGAAAATCGGAAAATTGAAGATTTTTATTTTTTTTATATTTTTTTTTGTTTTTTCTGTGCTACCCCACTCCCTTATATTGATTTAAGTGTATCCTCAATACGCGTACTTTCTAAAAAGTTTGATGACCGGCCAAAATTGTTGCTTTTGTTTCCGTTTTTTACAAAATTTGATAATTTTTTAAACTATTTTTAAGACTACTATCAATTGTAATATGTCGTAGATTCGGTGTTGCATATCTTTCTTCTCCACACATGAAATTCAGGGTAATTCATTGACTTTGAAAAAAGTTATACTCAAAATCTTTATGGACGGTAGTATACCGTATTTGACAATGGCTTCTCTCCCTTTAACGGCAACTCACGAAAACGGGTTAATGACATTACTTTTTTAACATTAATGTCTCGTTAAAAAATCGTGGAAAACTTTCCACCCGTTAAAAAAGTACCCGGAAAGTCGAAAATGGAAACACGAAATTTGAATTCGCGCGCGCGTAAAGAGGTGCGGGAATTCAAATTCCGACTTTCATAGTTGAATTTCCATTTTATCTGCTAAAAATTGATGACGTAAACTCGTAATTTGAATTCCCGCACCTCTTTGCGCGCGCGCGAATTCAAATTTCGTGTTTCCACAATGGCTTATCACCCTTTAACGGCAACTCACGAAAGCGTGTTAAAGATGGTGGCCCGCGAATGTTCAGATAAATCACTACACCCCTCTTATGCGAATGCAAAGTGATATGCGAAGAGTTAGCGCAACCTCTCATCTATCCCATAGCGCAGTGGCAGACTCGTTACCCGTTTGACGCAAGTTCGAAACCTATTGCCGAATTTCCTCAATTTTCAAAAAGCGCGCCCTTCCCTGAGCCGGGCCTGATGGTTCATTAATGTTTCTAGCGATCAATAGACTAAATCAGCACTAAATAAATAGTGTACTGTACGTAGAATAGCTTTTGCTACCTTTCTGTCTTCACAGTTTGTTCAACAAAATATTCGTGGGACACCACCTTTAATGAAATTATTTTTTATATTAATACTATATTATTGTCCGTATAAGATGTACTTGCGTAATTGCCTTGCTACTGGCTGGTAAAACGCAGAAGTATTCTATCGATCAACCCCTCTTTCCCTCCCTTCCCTTCTCGCGCTTTCTCTGATCTACGTGCTATCTCGCTTCGCACTATGAAAACTGGCATGAAAATGACCTAATGGGCAGTATTCTTAGGCTAGGATCTGTATAAACATTTTTTTTATTTGGGAGGAATAAATATTTGTCAACTAAAGATCAAGTCAATCACTAGAAATATGGGAGGGATGAAACTTATTTATCATATCAGACATTAATGCTCGCAAGTGAGATAGGTATGAGTCGGTGGTATCAAAAAAATTTTCGCTATGACAATACTATCTTGCTTTCTTTGTCTGCGAGATAGAAGTGCCATAGCGGAGAATAAAATTAGCTGGGTATGTTTAAAGTTGCTGGCACCTTTGTCAACGGTCTCTTCGATGGTCTACGTTCTCTCGTTGTTAGAGAACAAAGAAATAGTGTGTGCGATGAAGAGGCCATTGAGAGAGGTCACTCTCCCTTTAAAGAAGGGGTCCCATGAGTTGGCATGACTGATTCCCGCCACGATAAGCATGTTGGCTACTGTTAATATTATATAGTAATTGGCGTAAGGGACAATGAGAAAATGAGAGAGAAAGTATGCAAATTCGATGAGCACTCTCTACATGCCTTGAAAGTTGTACTTTCAATGCGCATAGTGCTTTAAACATATCGGGAATCAATATCAGATATGTCTTTCGATTTGTATGATGAATCTCTATTATTCTATCCGAACAGTCTTATTACGAAAAAAACTCGTGGGTCTCCATCTTTAAAAATAATCAAATTTCAGAAACTATCAACGTTCCTGAGGGACATCACCAATAACATGATCCTGCTCAACATCATGTACAGAGAGGGCATCGAAACGGGAATTACCCGCGATCGAGCGGAGCCGGTTATGCTGAACGTAGCCGAGGAGTACGGTAGAGTTCTCGAGGTCAGATTCGTGATTTCTCAGAATACTGTAGCTATGAATTTTGAAATACTGCTGCTTGCATAAACAACTTGATAATTAAAAGATGAAGAGAAGTTCGAAAGAAATAATGCAAAAAAGTTTGACGCCGAATTAGTAAGTGTCTACAATTTTCAATAATATTTTTTATCAATAGATCTTCGAGAAATCGTAAATCGCGAAGGTAACTATCAATTTGGCTGGATTTCAGGCAGCTACTTGGAGTATAATCAGCGACAATGCGGGAAAGACGAGATACGATAGATTCCACGACCGATTAATGGACATTTATCATACGGTAGGTCGTTATTCTTATCGATTGATATTGCATGCGCTCCTTCCGATGACAGATCGCTTCATTTTCATGATATCTTCAATAGTCATTCGTTAGCGAGCCGGGCTTTTCTTTTTTGCACGGTTCTCATCCGACCTCGTGCGCTATCGATGACCATAAGTATTTCTAGTCGATGAACTCGTCAGTGGGAAACGCGGGTATCGTTGGCACAGACAAGATTCCGAGTGACTTTTACAACTTTTATCGGGACGCAAGGTTCAATACGTGAGTGTACAAATATATATTTTGAAAATGATGACCCTCTGATCTTGGCTTCACGCCTCATGTAAAACTGATCGTATCAAAAATAAGAAAACACTTGTAAATGGATTTTTATAATTATTCAGAGTCGATTTGGCGACATTTCATTCACTAATATTCAAAATTTGTGTGAGCTTCATACTATACATTTTATGTTGATGTTTTGGATATCTTGTAATTTACGTAATCAATGAAAATTTAATTAATTATTTATTTGATATTTCATTGACTGATTTGAATAACCAGATGTGGTAATTCTAATTTGTTGAGATCATCAGAACAAATAAAATTGAACAGCTCCACCATGTCGAACCATTCCTTTATAGAACGTATTTGATTCCAAATTCTGAGCGTACATAATGTCTAAAAATACGAATCTGTGTTTTTTTTGTAATTTGATTTAATATATTTTACCTGCCGGAAATAATCATTTTAATTATTATATTTAAATAATTTTAATTATTATATTTCACCTGCTGACTTTCTGCAGCCCCAAGCCTTTATTGGCTTCTTGAATCCACATGCGCCATTTTTCGTGCTTACATAGCCCATTTTAAGACCTTCCTGCAAATATTAGTTGTTATCGATCGTGTTCACTCCGGTGTTTTAAAATTTAATCAAAATACGTCGCTGAAGTTTACTTCAAGTATACTTCACATGAAAATGATAAGTGCAATTTAAGTTTTGCAAGAGCAAGATCAATGAATCAATTACCCCTTTCAAGTTGTGCACGTAGGCGTTACCAGATCTGGAGAATCCAAGTAGTTTAAAGCTTTGGATACCAGTGGGACAGGCTTTTTGGGCATCGTTAAAAGCGTCACTGCTATAGCCAATCGTCTTTCCGAGTGATCCTGAAGAGAGCTGCATAATATCATTTGCTTCATTTATTTAGTATTAAACCTAAGCCTTTAGATTTATCATATCCGATTCCATTCTTCATAATCGCATTATAAGAGGTTGTGTCGGCAGCGAAAGCATGAAGAATACGTCCATAGTTGTAGTAATATCTAAATCATCATTTATATTCTTATTCATTTTCCATTCCGCTTTGGTCTACCCTTTCTCTGTTTAATAGCGATTTTTGCAAAAGAGGATAATATCGAATTGTTTGGGCCTTTATTTGGCATGTGAAGTGTTATGTGTGAAATATAACATTTCACAGGTCTTATGTGTTGTGGGTTACACAGTTCTCTCTGTCTATAATTCATGACTCACTTCAGATCTAAGAAAGCACTGGAGGGTGGAGTGGTGTCGGCCTACAAGCACTGATTTTATTGAAGGACAATAAATTAATCGATTTAAAAAATACAACTAACCGCTGTTGTAGTGGTTGTGGGATTTGCAGTAGTTGTAGTGCTAAAAATTTATTTATGGCAACGCATTAACTTTATTTATTTTTTAAATATTATTAGTTTGTTAGCAGTTCGAAAAGTAATGAACCAACCTAATGGTAGTTGTAGAAGTCGTGGTTGGCTCATCTGAAAATGGTCAATGTCAAAATTTGATTACCAATAATAATAGTACTATGCTTTTTTCGGTGCAAAAGTAAAGTATATTTGCTGACAGATTGTTTTACAGTATGCATAAATACGATTAGGTAGCAATAGGAATATTTTTGAGAAAAATGTAAGTTATAATTATGAAAATTAATCAAGTTATTCTCACAAACCTACACAATCCATAACGACTTGTTGTGATGGAGCAATCGTATCATATTGGTGCTCTTTGTCATCAACCGAAACTGTGCCGGCTCTCACACATTTCAGTATTGTTCCATCGATTGGATCACCATTTATGGTAATACTTGTTTTCTGTCCTAACTGACATTTTGTGTAGTGTTCGCCAACGAGAATCTGTTGATTCATTCCGGAGAATTTGATATTACACACTGAAAGTATTTTCTTATTCGTCGATACTTATCGCAATATTTTTTGTAAATTTAAGCGAGTACATACTTTTTTCTTGGTCGATTTGTCCCTCAACACAGGCGAACTGAAATTAACAAGATCCAAAATTTATGAAAAGTAAAGAATTGGATAGTTAATTATTTTGCTTCATTCAGTACAGTGTGGGGTTTCTCATAGAATTAGGCATACCGTAGTGATAAGATATGGAAAACGATAAGAAATAAATAGGCAAATTCATTAATTATTACCTGATCTTCTGGCGATAATGTAATTCCGGAGCCCGTTCTCCACCTTAAAAATTACTTCGTGAACTGGTTCTACATTGTTGAGTATTATTATGAAATTTTAACTTAAAACATAATAATAAAACCTTACGTGTCTCCAATGCATTTAATCTCTGCCGTAGATGGTATCAAAGTTCCAGTGGCTGTTTGTTTCTTCAATATTTATTTATTTATTTATTTATTTATTTTATACACCCGTGATAGCAACTACAGAAGCGATGGGGGAAGTAATAATAAAAAGATATTTAATAATAATATATTCATTCAAGTTAATATCAAGACTCATTTCTGTCTGCATCCTCTAAATTGTCTCTAAATTGAGCGAATTGTAAAATTTTAAAATTAATTGGCATAACTTTAATTTGTAATAATGACACTATTAAATGAAAACGTGCCAGGATCCACTGGCCAGATTCGGGGCAGATGAGGTATAGATCATCCAAATCTTTTTCTAGTGCCGATTCCCCGGCACGAGCGAGGTTTGCCGGAAGTTGTTCGTTCAGTAGCGGTAGCTTTTCGCAAGCAGCATTCACTGAAAGTAACTTCATTTTCTCCTTTTCCCTTACAATACATACGATGGGTATATTTCATCGATATGAGTAGAAATACTATTCAAGTGAATAATTCAATGATGTTTACCTTGAGAAGGCACAACGAGAGCGAGAGTGAAGAGTAGAATATTCATTGTGATCTGAATGGTTTTCAGGTGTTGAGGCCCTCTTTTATACACCAAAATTCGGAAGAGATAATAGAAAATTGAGAGAGGAAAGGTTGTTAGAGAAACAGAAACCACGTATAATTGATCTTCAAAATGAGAATCTAAATGACAATTTAAAATTTCTATTTATCTTTATAGTTTCTGCATAGTTTTTTTTTTCCTTTTAGCATCACTCGGTGTGCTTCAATATCATTGATTTTTCCCGAATTTATATTATCCGACTGGATATTGAAGATCAAAGATCAAAGTTCACAGATCAAAGTTCATGCAACCATCGATTGTCTCGTTTAGACCCATTGGTTTATTAAAAGACATTTATCAAGAGTCTACTTTGATGTGATTGGTAAAAAAAAGCTCTTCTTACTTCCGACAGTCCCACAACATTGATATTGATAAGCGCATCTTTCGATTCCAAAACTCTTGTATCCCAGAGGAATTGTAATAGAAGTTTGGGGTTTACCGAAGAAGTTGGCTGATTGGCTCTCACTATCACGGTGACCCAATGCGGGTTGGCAGGGAGGATCTCTCATCTGTCCCATAGCGAAGTGGTTAATTTGCAACGTATTTCCGAACATGGCAATTTTCAAAAAAACGCGCCATTTTCCTGCGATGAGTCTGATTCAATCACGATTATACCCATTAATACGTAAATTAAGCGAAGAAGAAATAGCGCTAGGTCATTAGAATAGCTTTTGATATCATTCTGTCTCCGCAGTTTCAGTCACGAAAATATTCGTATACTACAATACCACTCCACATTTAATCTCATTTACCACAGTCGTTTCCAGATATTGAAATAGCCCGCACGGAACGAGGCAACACTCTGGTATTTTGTCACTTAAAGTCTACTTAAACTACGTCACAGACTTTAAGTAGACTTTAAGTAAACTTTAAGTGAAAGAACATTTGACGAAATGCATTACAGTATACCACACCACTTTAAGTAGACTTACGTCTCACTTTAAGTTTACTTAAAGTCTACTTAAAGTGGGAAAGTTTAAGTAGACTTTAAGTGGCAAAATACCAGAGCAGATGCATTATCGATTTTTTACCAAAATTTCGCTTTGAAGTTCACCATCCATTTGCCGTACCCCTACCATTGTCTCGCTCTATGATAACCTATTTGACCTCCCTCGTCGTTTCAAACACATCGCACTGGCGATCTGCCAACGCTCATATTGCAATTCCAGTTTTGGTCGTTCCTTGTGCCCTTTGCTCATCAACTATAAGGATTCGAAAAAAAGTGATTTATCAGCAAATAAATAGCATTCATTTTCAGCCATCCAGGGTCGGTATTTACCAATGTCCGTGCCAACCGTATCCGTGGTGGTGGTGATCGTACGGGTGATAGTGATAGTCATGATGATGATGGTCGTATGGGTGGTAGTGATGGTGATGGCCGTAACCGCCGTAACCCCAGCGGGGCCCGAAACCTTAAGAATTAGACCATTAACAACAATATTATTATTATTAAATTTATCTGATATCAGATTTAATTATGAGGTGTTTAAAGGTTGCGAAAAGAAAATAAGAGAAA
The DNA here is from genome assembly GCA_943737045.1 of Parapristionchus giblindavisi. Lineage (NCBI taxonomy): Eukaryota > Metazoa > Nematoda > Chromadorea > Rhabditida > Diplogasteridae > Parapristionchus > Parapristionchus giblindavisi. The sequence continues at coordinate 424,046 of CALSFV010000028.1, read as the reverse complement.
AGCTACCTCATTTTACACACTCTCTCGCCTTTTTAAAAAAAATATTTTCGTAACTTCTGAACACTACATCAATATTATTATGGTATTTATCTGCCCTCTGAAAATTCTTTTAGGATTGTATGAAGACATTTGACAATACGCTAAAGTCATTGTTTAATGAAATAAGACTAAAAACTATGAGAAAATCGATATTTGAATTATTGATTACCCCATTGGGCAGAGGCCATGGCCACCAAGATTATGAGAAGAACGATTAGAGATTGTAGAGACATTCTGAAAGTATTGATTTTTGATTATTGATCTACCCAATCGATATTCAGGGCGTAATCATATTTTGATCATACTTTGAAATAGAATCAGTTCGCTCAGTATATTTAAAAGATTAGATCAAATAGAGCTAAAACATTCATGCGAACAATTTCTGGGTGAAAATTAGTATCTTATAAGAACATAGTGCGAATGAGCGAAAGATTGAAATGTAAACTTACTAATTTTTTTGAAAAAAAGTATTAATAGGCGACTAATAAAGAGAAGAGATAGGATTTGATGGGAGCTTGGCTCGATGCTCAACGTGTTCTCTCCCAATCTTATATACCTTTCATTTTCGTTGGACTAAATAAGAACAAATGTTCATTCGACGAATCGAAAGATTAAGAAGTTCCTTGTCATGGCTGACTCATGTGAAGTAGCGCTCTTCATTATAAATTAACTATATTAATAGATGTACAAGTGCAGGTTTGCGTGCACTATAAATTTATTTATTTTTAAATATCTAGGATAGTTATTAACGAGCACTATGGTGTTACGGTGCTAAATTATAATATGTGATACGATTAATGTTAGTGTTAATGTACTTGTAAAATAATGAATTAGTATATTAATAGTAGGTAAGATCCACTGTTTCAGCCATTCCGTTCTAGACATGTTTGCGGGGAAAAAAACAAACAGAATGTTTTTTTTTTGTTTTTCAATTATACGATTTTTGTCCTATGGTGTAAGAAAAATTGCAAACTCGAAAACTGTGACCGTTTTGTAATCTAATTTATCTTTCTGTGTTGTGTCTACCTCACTCCTACTGGAAGATCTGGGAGAAATCGATCAATAATTCCTGTCACCTTCCCCAAGTCCATGCTATTATTCAAATTCAAATTCATTTATCATATCAGACAGACTTAGGTCAGATGAGTAATGACGCGATTAGCGTCATCCATTGGTATAGACCACCAAAACGATCCTATGACTCGTCTCACTTCATCTCGCCAACGTAGAGGAGGTTGTCCAGGCTAGCTAGGAAGTTGACTACATGGATACCTTACAACCATATTAAAGGGAGCTATTATTATTATTGAATTGATTCTGAGTGATACTCTAGTCATAGCTGGGTCAGCTCCTTGAAACATATTTGATACAGGTTGGCAAATGATTGGCACAAGGAGGGAGTCGAACCCACGACCTCTGCCTATCCGGGGCATTGCTCTACCATTTTTGTGCTCACAGGTATCTTAATGGTAGAGCAATGCCCCGGATAGGCAGAGGTCGTGGGTTCGACTCCCTCCTTGTGCCAATCATTTGCCAACCTGTATCAAAAAATTATCATTATTACTAATATTTCACCTATTACTTCGGTATTTGCTGCCTTTCAGTGTTGTGGAGCTACCGTGGTTCTCTCAAATTATTAAAGTAATCAACAAATAAAGTTTTCGATGAATATATGCATTTCATCATTAATCCCTACTAGGAAACGGTTGCTTATCAAGCCACGTTGCTCATCAGCAGAACGGGTGATGATAAAATATGGCAAGACCATAGATAATAAGTGGTCTCTCGCTCTCTGATTATACATGTCAGATCACTGATAAAGATTCATTAGTGAAAGTGAAAGTAGCATCGAAATGACGACCATAAACTGGATTTTCCTTGAAAGGGAGGAAGTAACTGCTTACTCTTATTCCGTATTTGACGAAGAAAGGTTAACATGTTGTAGGCTAGACTTGGAGAATTGATTTCCAGTTTTATGAGCACGTGTAGTGAAAATATTCTGCCCTTTTCCTTCGGTGCGATCGGATCGACCACGCTATCCTATCCACTCTCGCTTATCCCGTCAATAGACAAGGATCAGCAGTCGAATCCCCTCCTAGAAGACTTTGGAATGTCTGGAGGTATCGTACCAACTGAAGACAGGTCAAGTAGGACTAATGGACGGCAACAACGTTTTCGTGGGTTTCATAAACTTGAATGGACACTATCGAGTTCGACGGTTTTCTTGAATGGAGAAAATATCTCTCAGCTATATCTCGAGCAATTTACCCTTGCCCCTGACTTACTCTTCTGCACCACTTGCAAGGAGTGATGAAAAGATAAATGTATTGTACTGTATTGTAATGCGCAAAGCATAGAATGATCCGAGCAAATCAATCAATCTTTATCTGGTTCACACATTGATGTGTTTATATTAATATTAATAATATTATATCATATCATTCTCTTCCATTTCTTTTTCTTTATGTTAGATCATCGCGCCAACGAGTGAGGGGAAGGGTTAGCAACTTTTTTCCCCACTCCACGGCTTGCTATTGACCGTATAAAATACACTTGTTTATTTGGTACGAGAGTAGCCAACCATTGCCACAATGAATTTCTATGTTTAGAGAGAGAACACCGGTGAGAGAGTAGGTAGATCAGAGAGAGCGAGGAAGGAAAGGAGGAAATAGTGGGGAGTTAATCGATAGTTCTTCCTCTGTTTAGCATCAGTAGTAATACAATTATACAAGTACATTTTATACGGACAATAACCTTTCTTATAGCAGTGTCAAAGTGTCTCGTTGCAGTTATCCTCATAGAGATAATGATAATAGGTATAGTCGAATTTGAATACCATATTGGTCTTATTATTATTCTTTATTCCATAATCTCACACATTACAGGAAATGACATGAGGGGCTTGATGATATATATCCTAGAGCATACAGATTGGTTAAACCCCGAAATTGCTCGCAGTGTGCCGCGTTACTCTTGACAAGTGGCCAGTAAACTTACAAGGGAAGTCAGGTTGGGCGGTCCCGGACTTCGGGATGGGACATATACCATTCGATAGGTATCCGAAAAAGAAGATTTTTCATGTTGGTCATTTTGGCAAAATGCCCCTGGGCGCAGAGTTATTTGCATATTTCTCCGGATTTTCGCCCTACAATGAAACACATTCTCTGTGAGATCGAAAGGAAGCAGTGGTGAATAAGAGTGGTAAACAACACAAGCAATGGCTAAAATGAATTTATTTATTTTTATATTTACTTAAAGAGGATGGTCTATGTATCTTTTGCTTGCAAGTTCGATTCCGGCACAAGCTATCTCACAGAGAATGTGTTTCATTGTAGGGCGAAAATCCGGAGAAATATGCAAATAACTCTGCGCCCAGGGGCATTTTGCCAAAATGACCAATATGAAAAATCTTCTTTTTCGGATACCTATCGAATGGTATGTGTCCCATCCCGAAGTCCGGGACCGCCCAACCTGACTTCCCTTGTTAGCAAACTTCAATGGCGCCCCCCCCCCTCTCGCCTAAATCTAATTCACACTATTTATTTATCACTTGCTGTCACATTTATTCAATGTATGATAAATTAAATAAATTAAATTAAATTAGCGTATCCATGATACATTTGTAATATATTATATCCTTGAAACACTTTATAGTTCGACATATTTACACTTGTATGCCAACGTATTCCCGCATCGAATCCCTTGCATAGGTCGAAAAGTATGTTACAAAGTACCAAGCCTGACCGCATTTTGAGCATAAATTTCCCAAAAATCTAAAAACATGACCACATTTTGAGCTAAAATTTCACAATAATCAGAAAACCTGACCGTCTTCAGAGCCAAATTTCACAAAAATCGAAAAACCTGACCGCATTTTGAAAACCGATCACCTAGCTATTCGACCTATGATCCCTTGTCCGAACACTACTATACAAATGTATTTGATTGTAGTGAAATTAAAATGTTTTTTTTAATTCGAAATCCTTTGTTAGTTTCAGGTTAAAGCATTCTAAAAGAATTGCTACGTTCTGGAATTTCGAGGCCTTCTGGAATAGGAATTTGGTGGAATGGGACATTCTTCAGTAATGGATCACAGCGATCTGATTGAATTATTGTGTAAAATTGTAGTGTAATGAGTGCAGTTAACGATTCTGTCTTTTCTGATATACCTATATCACGGATGCGGATATCAAAGTGTGTCAAAGTGTGTATCCAAATTTTGATTCAATCATTTATATCTTATGCTTTCTGTTGTGGGAGAGACGGAAAGAAATGTTTATCATACAGATTTGCCAAAATCAAATGAAAAGACGACAAAACATTCATATATGGAAACAATAATAAATGAAGCAGAAAACAACCTCTTCTAATTTTTGAGGTTTCTTTAATCTGTGAGAATGCCTTATGAGCCGGTTGCGCCAGATATCACACATTTCTTTCTTTCACACCTGCAAAAAGAACGAATAAATTAAGAAAATATCATGCAGCGTTTACAGCACGAAATTGCAATAATTATGAATTAAATCTACAGATTTCAGAAAGTGGCGATAGTTCTTGTGTAGATAAGGAGTCAGTGCTGTCAGCTGATATCTTGCTTACATTATAATAGGCGAAACAAGGGTCAGAAAACGTCCACTACGATTGATACCGTAACCCTCAGCTAGAAATCAAACTTCAACTTCCGATATATCTCGAAATAGGAAAATTCAGCGGTCAAGATGTACACCATTCGATAGATAATGCAATGATCTTTCTATTGGAAGCATCAGAAATATCGATTTTAGCAGAATAAGGAAGAAAATTTGAAACAAAGTTTAAATTCGAAGAAAAAGGTGATTTTCTACTAAATTCCGGCAAAATCGTGCTAATTCCACAATCTATGAGACTGAACGCGATAACTATGATAAGAAATAACATCGAAATCACGCAATAACATCATTAAAATAGCAAAAATAGGAAACTCCAAAATGGAGAAATTCAAGTGAGTGCGCACAACAGGCGCCTTTTCCCAAATGCACTATAGTCACTTCCAAGCCAAATCAGATCGTTGTGTGGATGTCTTTATGAATTATCTTCTCTGACTACATTTTGGCTGCAATGCAAAAATATGACCGAATTCGACTCCATCTTCGAACATACCAAAGTGTGAAACTGCTAAACTTATTGATTGACCTCCTCTGGTATTTCAAAACTAGTAGTTTACTTACGTGACGTCACAGACTAGCAGTTTCCTGTTAGTTTACTACTAGTGAAAGAATATTTGACGAAATGCATTACAGTAAATGCATTACCACTTCTAGTAAGCTTACGTTTAACTAGCCGTAGACTTGCAAGTCTACGGCTAGTGGGAGTGATAAGTAAACTACTAGTTTGTAAATACCAGAGTCGAGTCTTGTTGTTAGTTGGACATAATGGACGAAGCAGTGAATATCGGCCTACTAAAGACTGCTTTCAATTTTCTAATACACAATTATATTAGTACATTTGGATGATTATTGCAATCTGTTTCTATTTTATGTCATGACTCTATCAAGTTAATTTAATTTAATTTAATTTATCATACATTGAATAAATGTGACAACAAGTGATAAATGAATAATGTGAATAATGTTGAGGCGAGGGGGTCGGAGAGAGGGAGGGAAGGATCTCACTGTGTATCGTCGCTTCCAGGTTCATGTTCGGCCATACTGGTCCTACTGTGTGCAGAGAACCTAACGGAAGATAATGATTGATTATAGATGTTCCTCACAATTTTGACCAAACAACCGGTCAGGTTGATGTAGTTTTTCTTCACTAGCAAGGAAAAACATGGCAGTCACAAAAATTAATGCTCTCACACATCTTCGAATTATTTCGTTTCACCCATATTTACCTTGCTTTTTTTCTGACTTTATATTATTTCAATTACTGCGATTAGTACTTTAACCTATGTTACGTATCGACAAAAGTGTGGGAATCAATAATAAATTAAATAGTTAATTGAATAATAATAAATAATTATGGATAAATAATTATCCTGAGCTTTCAACTTCCATTCACACGGTCACCCAACTACACTACATGAACTAGATGAGCGGAATTGTGTTTAAACGATTAGAGATCACATTTAATTAATACTACTTTTGTATTTTAATTTAAATAACTTTATTCAAACAACTAGGGTCAGTTGGGTCGCCATTAGGGTTCTCCAAAGAATTCGATCGACCCACATCCAGCTGTACGACTATTCAGTCGCCTTCCTTCTTCATTCTTGGAAACTTTGCATAGATCAATGATGACTGCTCCAATCTTCATAGCGATTTGATATATCCGACCTTCCCTCGGTGTCAAATGAGAGGAGAAACATAATTTACAGGAAGTTTACAGTTTATCGACCTTTATCAAGCACAGAACCATAGGGGAGGGAATGGTTGCCACTAAACGACTGATTAGTCTGGGCGTGCTGAGGTCCCATACAACACATTTACATATTTACAGGAAGAACCGTGGTAAATTAATAATAATATGATATTTATTTTAAAATTTATTCCTTCAATTGAACTCTTCAGGGGATGAGATGTAACTGTTATACCAGTCTTTTTGAAAGTCTAAGACGAATCTTTGAGATGTGTTAATTGCAGATAGATTATGGGAATATTAATAATACTTGTGAACTATGGTTGGCTAGCTAGCGCAATTTTTACTGGGAACGGACTGGTACGTGAAGTATTAATGGAAATTTTAAAGGTTCGTGGAAAATTGGCGAAAATTGTGGGAAAACTTATTTCTGGTCTTATCTGCAGAAGAAAAGGGAGGCCCCCGACAAGATGGAGCGACCTCTTTCGGAAGACAGTTGGATGTAACTTCCTAAGCGAAGCGAAGAGCAGGAATTGGATCGCTATGCATAACAGAGCCTTCGACCTAACGAACTCTTGATAAATGTGTTTCAAATGAAAATGAAATGAAATCTGCACTGCAAAATGGTCTCCATTTTGCTATATCACAGACCAAAAAGATAGTGTGTGTGAAATGTTCGTTGCGAACTATACAATTCTGCATTCCTATTTTGCATTCCTTCACACAGACACGTGACACGTTCACGCGGTAAGGTAAGATCGAAGAAGGGAATAGGCCCGTCGGACTGAATTGGCCTTGAATTATCAATGGCCCTGTCGTGAATAACTGGATTTACATCTACCTTTAGCAAAGACAAATTGTATTTCCTATATTAGCATGCACCCTATATAGTCGTGAACAGTTTTAGCAAAAAATCCACCGAATCTTATCATGTTCTTATTCTTTTTTTTATTTATTTATCATACATCCAATAAAGATGTGACAACATTTGAAATGAAGAATAAATAAGTGAATAAGAGAATCGGGAAAGTCTTTATTCCTTCTTAATATACATAACATGAAATTGGATGATCAATGGATGTCCGTCGCAAAGAAAGCGATAACTGAAAGAGTTTTTTTTGTACAGTGGCAGTTTGGGAGCTAATTTTAAGGGCGTATCTTGGAAAAGTTGTAAGCATGTGTCGGAATTTCTGTAAAATCAATTCACCATGATAATCCCTCTCTCATCGGTCTGCGAGACAATTATTTTGGAGCATTTCCAATTATTTTGGGGTGTGTCTTTAATAAAATTTCATTAATCACGAATTAGTCAGAAAATTTTATTTACAAACCACCCCTCCCATTTCGATTTGCTGATAATAACGATTGTCTGTTGTAAACTTGCTCATCCCAGAATAGTGGTTTGATCTTTGTAAAATATCTAATTGTAAAGCACAGTCATATTCTGTCGACGACAGGCGTATCATTACCGGTAATGTATTACCAGTAAAAGTGCAAACCACTAAAAGGGTGTACTTGACAGTTTTTTAAAACCATAAATATGCATTAATAAACATGTGTCAATCACACCCTTTATTACTTTGTTTTTGCCTGGGAAAGTACAGGTGCCAAGAGGAATGAGTAAAGCTTTGTGAGTCATAAAAGCCCTCACTATAATGGTTCGTTGATGAAAAAAGTGTTAATTTGATCTCCCACATGTTGATAAATGGACATATCGCGATCGAAGCCATATTTTCGAAAACAGTGCTTGATCAAATACAGCAATCGGTAATTTTTATGTGTAATTGTTTTTAACATGTGATTATGGGGAGGTCCCCATGTGCTGAAACGTGTTAATCGTCCAAACAGTGATGAAAAACGTCTATGAAAAATAATTAATAGCGCAGCAAACAACGTAAGCACTCTTTATTATTTTTAATATTCGTTGTTATTGTTTTCTGTTCACTGGCGCTCTGGTTTGTTTTTTCATGGCGTATAATTTCGTCAACAACCCGACAAGGTCTTCCCGCATCGTACACCACAGTGTGGGAAGGCGGTGAACGCCGTGGGTTTGATTAACGCCGTGGGTTTGATTGTGCGCTGTTCACTCCGCGGCGCACTCGGTATTATTATGCCACGGCATGGTGTACGCTCTATCCAGCCACACCGTGCACGCAGAGAACAAAGTGTTTAGTTCCCCCTTTAAAACCCATTAAAATTTCCATACCCCGCCCCCCCTCCCCAACCCCCAATGCTGTGATCCAGTTATTGCAGCTATACCCATTCCCGTATTAATTTATTTATTCTACATTTATCATTTTCGTTCATCTGTTTTAATCGCATAAGGAAATAAATATTATTATTATTATTATTATTATTATTATTATTATTATTATTATTATTATTATTATTATTATTATTATTATTATTATTATTATTATTATTATTATTATTATTATTATTATTATTATTATTATTATTATTATTATTATTATTATTATTATTATTATTATTATTATTATTATTATTATTATTATTATTATTATTATTATTATTATTATTATTATTATTATTATTATTATTATTATTATTATTATTATTATTATTATTATTATTATTATTATTATTATTATTATTATTATTATATTTAAAGGCGCACCCCAAGCTGATTTCACTCTCCTCATTGGCAGCACTCTCTCGTAAACAAAGATAGCAAAAGAGTGTGAGCGGAGAGTTTCAAATTAGCTTGGGGTGTCGCTTTAAAGAGACTGAAACATTTGTCAACGGCCTCTTCAACGGTCTACGCTCTCTCGTTGTTAGAAAACAGAGAGATGGTGTGCGCAATGAAGAGGCCATTGAGAGAGGTCACCATCCCTTTAACACTTTTTTGTGATATTTTTAACACGACGCGGTATACTCCGCGAATCAATACAGAAACGAGTTTGCCACCATTCTGGGCCTGGAGACGAGTCTTGAAAAACACGTCTCCTAGTCCTCTGTTGTAAAAGGTCTCTCCTGAACCCAAATGGGCCAGGCCTTAAGCACTGCCTGCATTGCAAAATGCATTACATACAGTGCTGGTCAAAATTCTAACACATGTATGTTGGTTTTCTAGCCATAAATTTCCTCGCTGTCAACTGTTTCTCTTCATTTTTTTAAGGAAAGTGGTAGTGACTTGACTTGAGCTATGGCTTAATCAAATTATTGTTATTATTATTTTGTAAAAAATCGCGAAAACAAAAATCCCATTATCCATTGGCAGTGATTTTGGCCTATGGTTGAATTCTACCTTCCCGTTACTATTATATTTGCACTTCGTCTGAACTAACAAAGCTGCGTCATTTATTTGCGATATGTAGTGCTCGTAAATAAGTTTCGTCATATGTTGCAAGAGTTTGTTCAAACATCGAGCGTTACTCATACAAAAAATATAGATCAAGTTCGAACCATCTATTCCACAGTGTTATCTTTGCAGTGAAAGCCAGAACTATCCCTCGACTTGGCAACTCTCTCAAACCTCATCTCTTGGCATGACTGGCTTTCAAAAAAAAATAGCTTATGCCAGAATACTGTGATTCAGGGTAGTCTGAAAACAGATTTTTTATTTTTTTTTAATTTATTTATTTTGGTGTATGTTTATATTCAAGTTAAAGGGAGAGTGACCTCTCTCAATGGTCTCTTCGTTGCGCGCACTATTTCTCTTCTGTTCTCGAACAACGAGAGAGCGTAGAGCGTTGAAGAGTCCGTTGACAAAGGTTTCGGTCCCTTTATAAGTCCCCATGCTAGGTCGAACAGAACAAATTTTTTCGGCGCAGATTTTTTCATGCGATTTCCTTTCCTATCCTCTCGCTAAAATCTTTATCTGATCAGATGCATACATTTTCTTGCTCACATGCCAAACTTTTCTTATTCTAAATCATTATTCCAATCCCAAACTGCCAATTTACCCAAGAACCCTCACCGATGTCGCTACATTAGTGACGGACGTCCATCATTTTCCTTATTTTCCTCTTCTTTTCTCTATATTTTCCTTATTTTCCCTTTATGTCCTTATTTTCTTGTTATAATACGTATATTATGATGGAATAAAGAACTCTGGTATTTTGCCACTTAAAGTCTACTTAAACTACGTCACAGACTTTAAGTAGACTTTAAGTAAACTTTAAGTGAAAGAACATTTGACGAAATGCATTACAGTATACCACACCACTTTAAGTAGACTTACGTCTCACTTTAAGTTTACTTAAAGTCTACTTAAAGTGGGAAAGTTTAAGTAGACTTTAAGTGGCAAAATACCAGAGAATAAGAATAATAAAAATAAGAATTATTCCGCCTTATTATACGCAACAGGAAATGTGGTGTCACCTGGGGATCTATTCTTATTCGTACAGCGCGCTTATTATTTCAGCAAAAGATACTATATGATCCCTGTTTGATCGTGATCACTTGATCTCGATTACCTCCCGCGAGAATAATATGCATGATAACGCGGTTAAACAGTAAACATTCTCTCTCATTTGTTCAACACGATGTCCTACAAGTCTGTGCAGAGCAATAATAATAACAATATAGTAGTGCATCTATCCTCTCGATTATTGGACGAACAACGCAGCGTTTTCGTGGATTGGTGGACTTGGAAAGTTTCGCATTTGGACCTTTTGTTTTTGAATGGAGATAATTTGAAACTTCTACGTTTTTTGCCCAGGCTATTTTGCAATGCAATACACTAATTGTAATTTGGCCTGTATTGACCCGATCAGAATGAATGAAGAAGGGAGGGGAGAGGAGAGTTCAAAAATTACCTGGGCCAAAAACAGAACAGTACCGATAATATCTCTCTGAAAGCGAAGGATAGATCTTGCGAATTATAAGATTTACTCTGTTATGCCCACTCTGCATATACAAGATATGCTGTGAGATATATGATATAGTGTAGTTTGATATGTTGCAACATAGTTCCTTACAACGAATTGTACTTCCCGTCCACTGACAGAGACCAATGTGACGTTCCGCATCGAGTAAACAATAGATGCTAAGAAGTGATCTCTGTATAATAATAATAATAATAATAATAATAATAATAATAATAATAATAATAATAATAATAATAATAATAATAATAATAATAATAATAATAATAATAATAATAATAATAATAATAATAATAATAATAATAATAATAATAATAATAATAATAATAATAATAATAATAATAATAATAATAATAATAATAATAATAATAATAATAATAATAATAATAATAATAATAATAATAATAATAATAATAATAATAATAACAATCATAATCTTATTATCCATTTCCTCATCAAATTCTTCAACTTTATTTTTTATTTAATGCATAAACCAAATATTATAATTTATATTATTATATACTAAATATGTATATTAATATATATTATTGTATTATAAATAGATGCTTGCTCTATGGAATAAATGAATAATCTACTAATATAGGTTAGCATGCACATTGAAGTTAGAATTGTAAGATGCAAAATTATATTTAAAGCTGTGATTCATGGTGTTTCCGCTAATAGCTATATTTAACAATAAGAACATTTGCTAGATGTTTAAGCTAATTTGAGACTCCTCGCTCCGGTAACACACTCTCGCTTTAGATTTCTGCGAGAGAGCAAGAGTAAAATTAGCTCTGGATATGCCTGTAAATAAAGTATCTAGAATAATAGATATTTATGTACATATTTGTTTATCCATTAACAAATCTTAATTTCGGGACTTTTCCGAGCAGTTTTAGGCTTGGTGATATGAAAACGCCTGGCAACACTCACCAATGTTGGACTGATAAGAATGATACCACGAATAGTTACCTGTTTGTAAACAGACTCAACTTTAACAACCCCGGATCTAGATTTAATTATAGACATTACAGCTTCTTTCCTAGAGCGGCAAGACTTTTGGTACAACCTGGCAATCAAATAGAGTTTCCCTAACCAATTATGTTTAGTCTCTATCATTCCAAAGATTCGTCCATTATTCTACTCTTTAACCTGTGAGCAATTCATTATCGTTAGCATCATCATTTTCGTTTATCAATTCATTTCATTTCGTTCTTTTTCTTCTATCACACGTTTCACTGTTTATTCATGAATACGTATAAATATTATTATTATTATTATTATTGTTTGCCAGTGCAGTTCCAACGTTTCGCAAGCTATACGAAATGACACTAGGTCGGATAATAACCGATGATTAGGAACCGTCTGGATGAGTAATATATGCATAATTTGTCTATTCATTAGCGCTTGTTTATCATACGCTAATGGATATCATCCAGTCGGTCTTTCTTCATCGGTTATCATACGACGCCGAAATGGCTTAATCCCCCCTTCCCATATTGAATTCCGGGTTAAATATATCCCCCGCAAGACACCGTGACTCAGCAGACACATTATCTGCACAGCACATCAACTACGCATTAACTACTTATCATAAGTCTAAATTGGGTCGCCTATTCGATTTATCACCCCCCCCCGCACGTCACATCCCGCACGTTATTTCTCCCTTTCCGGGTGTGCGCTACATAACTCAATTCGTCCCTGGGGATGCCCTTTCCCAGAATAGAACTCGTAAAATGGCTATTTATAGAAAGAGTCCCCGAAGTGGCACACAACATTTATCAGCGTAGGGAGGCACACAATAAACGGATCTCCTACGTATAATAATAACAATCAGACATTTTCAGAACCCTCGCAGGATTTTTATTTTGTAGGTCGATTTTCGAAATGTAGAAGATAATCCTAATCTATCCCCGCATTATGAGGATATGAAAATGTATGACAATGATTGTTTTAAATATTTAAAAAAATAATAGTAATAGAAGTCTTTTCCACACAAGGATAATTGCCGCTGTCGTAACGCGATCGTGTGAACATTGCGAAATCGGCGGGAAAATTGTTCAAAACTCATTATCCGACCACCGACGTAGCTGGATACCAAAGCACGTGCCGCAAAATTCAAAGAACTATTGTTATTCAGAGTATTCCGTTTGGCGTTAGCAGCGCTATTGCGTAAAGTTCCTAGTAGCCTTATTGCGTAGCTTGTCCCTGCATAATAATAGACCCTGTTATTTGCGTTCCCAGTTCGTTCCAATCTGTGACTCGAGCCGGGTCAATGTACGAAGAGTTATCAAACGAGAATTTCGCCGGTCAGTCTAGATCTACCGCGCGAAGGGGGGGGGGCAAAGTACGCCAGGGTGTCAATTCCGGCAATTATTTCGGCTCGATTGTCTCGCTGTCTTTGTTCTCACGCTCGTGAACCCACTGGGCTGAGTTTGGTTGCATCAGAAAGTCAAAGAGCGGTCACACCTACTCTGTTGAATTTTGTTTAGACATGAGAGTATCACGGGTTCCGTAGCATGATGGGTACAGCGCAAAGTTGGCATCACGCCAAGAAATACTATGATGAACATAGCTCAAAATTGGCTTGATCGCAAGAAAAGTTCAAGATCACTACAGCTCAAACTTGGCAACATGCCAAGAAAAGTTCAACCTCTGTCACTCAACGTTTCATGTGCTGTTTGGTCATTGCGGCGTGGATGGGGAGTAGTGGAGCTGGGTGCGTGAAGAGTGCTAGATAACCGTAACAACAAGGAAAAGCGAATTTTAATGGGTCCAACGAGCATTGGACGCGGTGAGCTCACCCTCACAAGGGCACATAGCTGTGTGTGATGAGGAGCAGAGTACACACTCTCCGGTGAGAATACCAGAGATCGTTTTCGTTCTCAATTCAAAGGTTCAATGAAAGAATCAACGTTACGTTCGCCATTGTCCGTATAGAATGTACTTGCATAGAAAAAAAGGCCGAATCCGTGGTAAATACCAAGAGAACGAGTGTAAGAAGTAACATTCGGAGTCAAATAAATAGCGTGCACTCGCTCACATTCCTCTCGATTATTACTCAACTAACTCTCACCTAACCCGTCTGACATTCGCCGCACTGATTTGCTATTTATATTAGAGTGTTCATGTTTCAAAACAATGTGAAAATATGGAAATGTAATTGCGGGCACTCAATACTGAATGCGAGGATCGGCTACTGGCCACAACATGATTTCCTCTGATATCCACACAAAGATTATAGTAGCAATATTGTAATAAGAGTTTGCGTTTACTCATTCATTTAGCTGTGGGCTATACAGGCAAACAAAGTTCATTCTCCGTGTAAGTTAGTGTGTATGCTTCATCATGGTCTTTTTGGACGTTTTCTTGAATGGAGAAGAAATGTCTCAGAGACCGAAGGATAGAAATTGTGGATATGAAGATAAACCCTGCTTTGACTCCCTCTACATATGACATGTACAGTACCGTCCAAAAGTATACCAAAAAATACATTTTTCGTCATAACTTTTTTCAAACTCAACCGATCATGTCCAGATTTTCAGGGATTGTTTTGAGGGTGTTTTTACGTGTTTTTCACAAATAAACACCCCGGTTGAACTCTTACGGTAAAATTAATTTCGAATTTATCAAAAGTCACAAAAGTGAGATTTTCGTTTTCTTCGATTTCTTCTGAGTTTCCCGATTCATTTCGCTACCAATGTGTGTTATATCATTTTAAAACCATGTCACGGTCTCTTGGGGGCAATATTCCACCGATATTCGAACGAGAACCCAATCGTCGTGAACGTCAGATGGCTCCGTCTGCAGCCCCATGTCACATCTGTTCCGGATATCTGTTTCGACTATCCCCAAGGTCATTAAAACTCCAATCCGTGCCCAAACAATGAAAAGGACTAATGGACGACCTCTCAAGACGACCACGACATCTTATCATCTGATTACCCGTGTCGCTATGGAAAACTAGAGGCTCACCGTAATGGATAAAAAGCGAGGACTGGTAGAATTTCACCAAATTTTGATATGTGAAGCCTCCAACTTGGGTGAAAAGACGTTTGAGAGAAGGAAATCGGTCTCTGAGATATTTGTGTAGTCCTCCTTCTTCATAATTCCCTTCACGTGGTCCAGGGGACCAACCAAACTACCGAGAGATAACCCCACAATATCAACGATACTCCTCCAAGCTTCAAGGTGAGCAGCTGGTAGTTCCCATCAAATTTAGTATTAACCGGATGACGAAAATGATCTATTTCCACCGTGCCAATCATCAGAAACTTGTTTTCGTCTGAGAATACGACCTATTACCACTGTTGTGGGGTCCAATGCTGATCGTCGATGTTGTGGGGTTGTTTCTCTGTAGATGGGGTTGGTCCCCTGGACCAAATGAAGGGAATTAGAAAGAACGAGGGCTACGTCAATATCCTGGAGACCCATTTCCTTCCCTCAAACATCGTTTCAGCCAAGTTTAGAAGCTTTAGGTATCCAAATTTGTTGAAATTCCGGCGTTTCTTGCTTGGTGTCCGTTGCATTGAGCGTCGGATTCGCCTTCTGGATGCGGGCAATCAGACGATCGGAGGTCGTAGTCGTCTTCCGAGGTCGTCCATTAATCTTCTTCATTGCTTGAACATAGATTGAAGCTATGTTGACCTTGTGGATGGTCGAAACAGTCACCCGGAAATACTGTGAGAGGGTGACTGCGGACAGTCCCATCTGACGTCAACGACGAATGAATTCTCGTTCGGATATCGGTGGAATATTGCCCCCAAGAGACCGTGACATGGTTTTAAAATGATATAACACACATTGGTAGCGAAATGAATCGGGAAACTCACAAGGGAATCCCCTGAGGCCACACTCACCGATCAGGTTCAATTTTTTACTGGAGGTACACTTCATATAGGGATGATGTTTGGCGGTATCAGAAATTGCTTAGCTCTTCTTTGAAATTTTAAAATTATTTTTAAAAATTGACAATAAAATTTACAGCGTGCACATCTTTATCAGAAATGACACCATAACATCGTAATCAGAGTGAAAAAGTCACATATGCAAATTTGATTGCTAAAAATCGGTTTTGAAGGTGTTCACGATGTTTTTTGTTGATTTTTAAATTAATTTTAAAATTTCAAAGAAGAGCTAAGCAATTTCTGATACCGCCAAACAACATCCCTATATGAAGTGTACCTCCAGTAAAAATTTGGACCTGATCGGTGATTGTGGCCTCAGGGGATTCCCTTGTCAGAAGAAATCGAAGAAAACGAAAATCTCACTTTTGTGACTTTTGATAAATTCGAAATTAATTTTACCATAAGAGTTCAACCGGGGCGTTTATTTGTGAAAAACACGTAAAAACACTCTCAAAATAATCCCTGAAAATCTGGACATGATCGGTTGAGTTTGAAAAAAGTTATGACGAAAAATGTACTTTTTGGTATACTTTTGGACGGTACTGTATATAGGATAAAGTATTAATCTTGGCCAGCCCCCACATGCAGTGCATCGAGACATTGCCTTACGCAGTATTCCTAATCCCACACGGGAGGCGAGGGTGTTTGTTGTGAAGGAGGCAAATTATCGAATTAGTTCTACGTATTTCCAGGAAGCCTAATCCTAACTCGCGTGGGTCATAGAAACGTTCTTTCCGGTGTTAATTATCACATTATGCTAACGGAAATTGGGGTGAGTCGTCAGTTTGTGAGATTAGAGTGTTAGTCCGTATTTCTCTTTAAACTAACACCCTAGCTATTTTGATATTCTACGCTCTGGCAGCCCGCTCTCATAAACGGGGAAAGCGCGAGAGCCTTGCGTTTAACGTGGGAAAACCCCGGTCTTCTCATCGTATTGAACGGTATCGAAAAAGATTAATGACGGGACTGATCAATTCTTATCCGATCGTGACTTGCACAATGGTATTCACGTGTGCCAATAACGTTAATCATGGCTACAATCCGATAATTTTTCTGAGAAATCACCGAGACCAGGATGATAACTACCGTCCTATCAGTTACTTTTGTAGTTGTATTGTTTGTATGCGTTTTCGGCGAAAGACAATAAAGAAGATAAGAAGATAAGGAGAGCTTGGTCTGTGTGATTTGAGGATAGTCTTTGGCGAGCAGAGGATGGTCTAGCTGCTCCGAAATGATCTGGCCGGTATCACCATTGAAATTGTAGAAATCGAACGATCAGGTGTACTTCTATATGAGCATCCCTCGTTATGATTCACGAAGAAAAAAGCGCTCATATCATATCATCATATCCCTTGGGTCGCAGAAGCGCTGTAGTGTAGCCGGAAAACACTCGTAAATATGAAGTCCCCGGCCTGATCTGGATCTGGAGCGTGACATAGGTGTTTTTGACCCGATTGCATATCAGTGTTCACTTTTCCGGATCATTACTACCATATGACAATAATACAATGGAGAACCAGTACAGTGTGCCAGATGTGGATGGGAGGCGGCCGAACGCCACACGAATGGCGCTGAATTACTAGTAGGGGGATTTAATCGCGCGCGTGACTCGCGAATGACGTCCCAACCCTGGTTTTTCAAAACTAAAGTTTAATTGAAATACATACGTCACTGACTTAAAGTTGACTTTAAGGAAACTACAAGTGAAAGAACATTCAACGAAATTCATTACAGGCATGCGGGTCTACTTCAAGTGAAAATGATAGATGAATTTTTGTTTTGTAATACCAGAGTATGCCGACAAATCGCGCGCGACATCCACTCGCGCAGCTAGTGTGATCAGTGATGTCGAAAAGGGTAGTTCGCTTTTATTGGTCGTTTGTCCCTTCACTTGAAACGATTGAGCCACACCGACTAGAGTGTCATCATCCTTTCCCACTCTTTCAATGAAATCTGCGCGCGCTAGCACGCTTTTTCGCTGCTTTGAACTCTTTAGAGTGACTGATCGTAAGATTAGCGGTTCCTCTTTGCAGATAGCTGCAATGATTTCATTGATACTGATAGCGGATAACTTGGATTCTTCAGGCTGTTTATGGATCATAGGTATGGGCCCAAATGTGCAAACCGTGCCTGGTTTGTACACCATTCAGGCCATACGGCCAACGAGCCGGATGCATTAATCTCCCTGGGATTTATGGGTGTTCGTCGAGTTCCGCGCTGTGTACGTGCGCGTTCTCCAATGCACATTAGTCAGACATTACTTGCGGCGCAGAGCACAACAACCCCCATTGTTCCCCCCACTCTGTATTCGACACATATTCGCACACTATTGCGAAAACGTCTGCGCGACTATAAACTACCTCTCCGAGGAAGGTTAGCTCCACTCTAAAAGCCACTTTCAGTCATTTCGTCACATCTTCCGATCGCTATTAATGATTCGGGTTTAGTAGACCACCCTATCGCGCTATGCGTCATCTCTGCAAACACAAACACTACGCGTTGCAACGCGATTGTTCATAATTCCCTCGCTGATCTCTCGATTTGTCATCCTGAGCCCTTTGTTAAACGCGTAAATATACATCATATTCAATGATTTGGAGCATCCGGCTGAGTCAGGCCGAAATCTATGACTACATCACACAGACCATATGAAATCGTATGATGCCTCTCTGAAGTAAGCGTAGTGAACCAGGACCAAGTTGAGGTGCAAATTGTAGTGAACGCTTGAGGGGTTGACGTTATCCCTGTTTATATTGGCTATTGAACGAAAGTGTTTACATTGCATTGTGTCTTCTGGCCAACCGACGTTTTGCACCTGTGATTTCTCCCTCATCGCCCCTCGCCTCTCTCCATCTCTGGCCCTACTCTATGGGTGATTCAATCATTCCACATTTCATCGCTCTTCTTCTCCTTCATCTCCCCTCTCCGCTCTCCTCTGTCCACGCATTCCATCTCGTTCTCATCGAGTATGTTGTGGGCGGAGCCAGCACAAGTATATAAAGCCCCGCCGTGAAAGCTGTTGCATTCCTTGTCTCAACCAGAAGACTACAGTAACATACATTCAAGCATTCCCTTCGGGACCACACTCACAGCTTCAAACATGTTCCACATTCCTCTCTATGCTGAAGACTTCAACCAAATTGACCTCATCCAACAGAATAGGTACATTTTTCGTTCTCTTTGTTCCGTGTAACCATTTACTTGCTTATTTGTTTATTGTTTTCATTGTTTTAAAATTGTTTATTTACTGTTTTCCTTTCAGACCTCGATTTGGTCAAATCGTTCGCTCGAGTAACCCCTCACAACCGCATTGAATAACATCCTATCGATGTTTAACTACAGTAACCCAGTGATTCCGGCTGAGACCGGCAGCAAGACATCGAAGATCGATACAATCGGCAACTACCGTAATCCCTTGACATCCGTTCGGGACCGCGATCACTTCCACGGTACAGGATACCGTTTTGCAAGCAGAAAATGTGTACATATTACTAGTTATTCATATTTATTCAATTCATAAATGCATATTAAAACGTTATCGATCTCCTAATTGTCTCTTGATCTCCGCTGAACATTTCTTCTTAGCTTTACGTGTACTTTTCCCAATGAGCTTTAATCAATCCTGAATCATAATAGAATTGCCGCCTTATGATATGATATTTGTTTGTGTTTAATTATTTATGCATGTATATAAATAGTTCTGATTCAACTTTGAATGCCTTACATTTCATGATATTGATCTCCTTATTGTCTTTCCCCTTTCCACTCTTGAGACATCTCACCCGATTCTCAATCAAATCATCTTTATGTTTCAAACTCTATTTCACTCGACATATTATATGTCTCGTTTCGTGCATACGCACGTTGATAATATATAAATATATTCCATCTGTGATCAAGAGCTAACGCACTATGGTTCGCACTGTGGGTACATAATTCGTACTATGATTCGTCTAGACCTTGTTCAGAAATAACTATATATTTAGGAGACCCTGAATACACTAGAAAATCATGCTACATTTGCATTACATTAGAGAAACTTTGTCAGTTGATTGGGGACCAAAGAGTCCCATCGTGTCTGGCGATTGAATGAAACTTTTATTATTTACTTCCAAGATATGTTTATTATTTATTTCCAAGTTATGTTTTCGTTCGCGACTTTGGAGGCTACAGTGACTGATTCACTACGCTCGCATTTGAGCACAGAATACGATGAGAGCCCTTAGAAATATACGCTGAGAGACTAGACGGGTCATGAAATGAATGCCTCTTTCATTGACAAACCCTCAAGAGTATTAAGTGTGGGCGCGATGCGGTTCAAAGCGGGCACTTTCCCAGACAAAATGTCTGTAAATGTGGGCACATAGAAGTTGAAAGATGACAAACGATCAGACGCTTCATACTAACAGATGCTGAACGGTTAATACGCAATCAACTTGTTTTCACTGCACAAATCAAAACACCGATGGTGGTGAATTAGAAATTAAAAGTAACACGATTTATGTAGATAAGACTGTGTCGAGTCATCTTTGGTGATGTGTGAAATTAGTAAACTGCTAATATAAATAATATTTATCTGAATTGGATTAACCCAATGATGAACACGTAAAAATGAGATCAAGGAATGAAAAGATGATGATGCTGACGCAATCTTTCATTGGAACGGTATCCAATACCGTAGGATGACGTAATCGGGGTCCCGAATGGAATGATGTCGGGGGGATTACGGTAGTTGATGATTTGATCGATCATCGCTGCTGACGCTCTTCGGCCGGTTTCGGTCCGAACTCTCGAGGGATACTGTAGTCGAAGAATATCGATTGATTCAGTTCACTTTCGATGCGACGTAGCGTCTATGACTGGGAGCTGGTGAGGTGTTCGAATCGAGGTCTGAAAGAGGCAAAATTAAAATCGGAATCAAACAAGAAATCAATCAATAAATCAATAAATCAATAAATTAATATAGCAATAAGCAATCAATAAATCAATAACAATATTTACCTGCGCTGTTGCATGAGATCGAACTGGTTGATATCGTCAGCGTAAAGAGGAATATGGAACATAAATGAGCTGGATTGGTCCCGAAGGGATGAGTTTGAGTGATAATGTAGTCTTGTGGTTGAGACAAGGGTTGGATCTGCTTACGCGGCCGACCCTTTATATACACTTGACAGACTCCGCCCACTTTTTCGCGAGGAGGGCGCGCGATTAGGCAGTGACAAGGGGTGATTGCAATAGAGAAGAAGATGAAATGTGATATCACGCCGGTGAGATGATGGGGTTAACGAAATGTAGCGGTGCAAGGAGAAAGAGAGAATGAGAGAGGTGAGGGGTGCTGAGGGAGAAATTGTTGATACTTGTACCTATAGTTGAGTGCAGCAAGCGACAACCTCATTCCGAAGATGGTTTGAGCTAACTTCCTGGACGAAGCCAAGTGCTTGAATTGGAACACCATTCACATTAGATCCTTCGACCAAACGAACTCTAGATAAATGTGTTATAAATGAGGTGAAATTAATGCAGAAGGCACACTGTCCTGACATTCATTTAGGTCTTTCTTCGTAATCCCCTGTGTCTCTTCAGGTCACACACTATTTCGTTGCTCTCTGACTACCGAAAACCATTACAAGTAGTTGAATCCTAAGGTAAAATCCAATTGATTTTTGAATTGAATTAATGTAATAGACTCTAGTAGGCCGATATAGCAGCATTGCGTAGATTTAGTTACCTCTGTTTAGCATAATTCACTCTATACTCTAGGTACGTAGGCGCGCTAGTTAACGTAAGCAGTCACGTGGTCGGATTGCTTAGAATAGAAAGTAAATGAGTACATTATTGGAATAAATGTGTTTTGATCACCGTAGATTATATGATACAAGGCGAGTGGAAAAAATTTGAATAGTTTTGAAGGGTTCCGCAGAGATGATAGAAATATTTATTTAATTTCTACTTCTATATTTCCTTTTTATATCTATATTTCTGGAAAGACTTCTGGTGTATTTAGTTCTTGTATTTGTTGCAAAGAGAAGCCAATCACATGCATTTGAACAATCATATGAATTGGAACAAACCTCGATCAAATGAACTCTTGATAAATGTGTTATTAATGTCAGATTTTTTCCAGAAGAGCGCGGATCTGAAATATCCATTAGTTTAAGTCGTCACAACTAATGCAAATATGCTCCGGGGGAGATTCCCTATTGACCACTTGATAAAACGTGTTTAAATCAAAAATCAAATCATTTCTTTTGTAATGATAGAAAATGATTGCAAAGAACAAGTGCATCATTCTTCAAAATGTATAGAGGAATTCGTACAAAAAGCAGACGTTACGTGCAAAATGAATCATAGGTGACAATTTGATATCAGCCACTAAGACCCCCTTACGAGATAGTATGTGAAAAGGTGAGAGTACAGAGAAATTATCAATGATCATTTGCTATCACTGAATGAGACCCCTTTGAGAGAGACAGTGGGTAAATGCGAGAGCGCAGATATGACAGGGCGCTGAGCAAAGTACAGTCGTTCTTAAAGGGGTCTAAATGATACCACCGCTTGGGTCCTTTGGCTAGAGACATTGGGAAGCTCGGAGAGCACAGACGGTCAAAGCGATTAGATGCTCAGACCCTTTGCTAAAGAAGACATCTGACGATAAGATATCAGCCACTAAGACCCCTTGGAAGATTGCATGTGAAAACGAGAGAGTGTTAAGAAATATCACTGATCAGTCCGTATCAGTAGTTAGACCCCTTTACGAGGGACAGTGGAAATACAAGAGAGTATAGGGTTATTGGAGCCAAAAAGTGTCAATCTTTCCGAGAAAGGGGTCTCATAGTGATATCTTATCAATGATCATTTGCTATCGCTGAGTGAGACCCCTTTGAGAGAGACTGTGGGAAAATGAGAGAGCGCAGAGACAGACAGTGCTAATCTTTCCGAGAAAGGGGTCTAAGTGTGTCGTCAGAATTGGAAAAGGTCGCATCGTGTGACTTTTGCACCGACGATACATTGATCAGCCATTGAGATACTGAAGAAGTTAAGCAATATAGGGGATATTATTGTTTTACTATTTTAACTACTTGTCGGAAGAAAACAATAGAAGAATGGCGTATTTTCTCATGCATTGTGAGGATTGCAGATCGTAATATCCCATGGTCTATCACATCATGTTGTTGACTTCTGTATGTGTATCATAAGATTCTATTTATTTTATAAACGATAAGTCGCACAAAGAGGGAGACCAAGAGGTAGACCGAAGCTGAGATGGACAAATGTGATCGAGCAGGTCTTCACGGGGCTAACCGAAGGATACATGCTTGACCGACTACTATGCATAAGAAGACTAGGTCCTCCCCTCGTTTGCCCCGTTTCATATGAAGAACCTAACACCATACGATTCCTATACATATAAGAATAAATGATTTTGATTTAATTCGAGAGCTACCGCTCACTACTGCACAGTATTCCGGTCCAAGCCATTTTTCTTCCAAAGCAAGACAAAGGAGAGACCATTGTATTCGAGAGAGTTTGTATGTTGAGCGGTCGTTCTTGCTTTGAAAGTCATGAGAACGCTGTGACTGACAATGAACTACTATCATTCACACTATCAATGATTTTTCTTTTAAACTTTTAGGAAACGGATATATATAATGGGAAAGCTCTCTTGAAATGAACATCCCCTTGCTGCTCTGGTATTTTGCCACTTAAAATCTACTTAAACTACGTCACAGACTTTAAGTAGACTTTAAGTAAACTTTAAGTGAAAGAGCATTTGACGAAATGTATTACAGTATACCACACCACTTTAAGTAGACTTACGTCTCACTTTAAGTTTACTTAAAGTCTACTTAAAGTGGGAAAGTTTAAGTAGACTTTAAGTGGCGAAATACCAGAGTGGTTTCGCAGGCCAAAATAAAGAGAATCTCAGAAGACTTGGTAGAGGATTGGCGTTTGCCAACGAATTATCCGACCAATTTGCCAGAAGTTCCTACACTACGACACACATGGCATTGCCAATTGAACGTCATGTAGTCTATAGAAGGTAATACAGAAGTTTAATCCAATCGCACAGATGAAAATGTGCAAAATAAAACTACAGCTGGAACAGTAACACGTACAAAGTGTTACATATAAGACACCCCCGCTCGTGTGCTCTGTGCATTGTGTAGCGTTACATTTGCCTTACGCTATGTCCACTTAAACTCTCTTTATTGTAAATTTCGAATGGGATTTTGGAATAACTACAAAATCACAGTTATGCATCTAATACATCTAAATTTCATTCGAAATTTACACTTTGTAAAGTTTGCTTGGAAGATTCCATCGTTAGCATTTCAGCTGGGTTGGTGATGTTTTAACATTTTTTTTCCTATGTGTGTTCATATCTTCATAGGTTCACCCCTTAAATTAATCGTTACCTCTCTCAATGGTCTCTTCATTGCGCTCACTATTTCTTTGTTCTCTAACAAATAGAGAGCGCAGAGCGTTGACAAAGGTTTCGGTATCTTTAAATAGCCAAGCATAATATAACTGTGATCTAGGTATGTCCATCGCGGAGGATAAATTTTAAATTCACTGCTCGATCAATGCTCTTTCTTTGTCTACAAGAGATTTTCAGCAAATTCTCTCGGGGATGCCCCTTTCAGCAAATTGGTGAGTAATCAAGCCATCGTCACTACAGCGATTTTCGCATTTTCAAATTTGAATCAGAAAATTAATGATCCGATTTTCGCTTAATAACGAGATATTTAGTTGAAATGTATAAAAAGTCGACGTTAAATGTGGTGAAATGAATTAAAATAAAATAAATTATTTCTATGAGACACTCTAGACAAATACAATATATCGAAGCTCAATTTGGACAGTGTACACGTAAACAAGTTGTGGATATGTGAGAGATCAACAAATATGATGGGGAGAATCATTAGAGGCACACCTAGAGCTAATTTGGAACTCCCCGCTGTGGCAGAGCTTTCTCGCTTTCCTTGCCTGCGAGAGAGCGTGACGGAGAGTTTCAAATTGGCGCCTTTCATACTATCAAAATAAGCAAATAAGCATCAAATTAAAATAGAAACATATAATAATAAATATTATTTGGGGTGAGATCTGCTTCTAGACAATGAAAGATCAAGATGGATTTGAACAAATGTGAAGCTCAATTATGGGTGTTAATGCGATAATCAGAACCGGTATATCTTTTACGTTTTCTAGCCATTAGGGTATTTGTCGTCGGCATCAATGGTGCATCAACCGCATCAGGATTTGCCGGGGTACTGTAGAGGAATATCGATTGGTAGATCAGAACGTGATCATTTTCGAGCTTCTATAGGTGGAGTTGCTCGAAGCAAGCTGAAAGCAAGCCACAATTTTTTTTGGAATTTGATAAAATCATGAAATTCAGAAACAAGGAAAAATACGACTTGAACCTGTTCTTTTGAATAAGGTCGATTTGATTGAAGTCATCAACGTAAATTGGAATGTGAAACATTTTTGAAGCTGTCACTGGCTCCCGGACAACTTGTGTGGTAGTGTAGTCTTGTGGTTGGGACAAAGAATGAAGCTTTGTGATTACGAGAATGAATCAGCTGTTGAAATTGTACATATCCTTAAATATTAACTCGTTAAACTCCGCCCTCTTTGCGTATTGAGAGCGAGAGGGTGAATATGCGTGAGATGGTGGTGAGGGGAGCTGAAGGAGAATAGAGGTATGAGCAATGAAGATGTAATTTGTTTACATCACATAATTAGATGATGAAATGATGAAATCGGGCGGAATCGTGTGCGAGGCTTCAACTACATAGAGAGTGGTCTCGAGTGATGGTGGCTGTATCATAGAATCATCAAAAAGCGATCTGGCTGCGTTTCTTTGCATATTATTATTATTATTATTATTATTATTATTATTATTATTATTATTATTATTATTATTATTATTATTATTATTATTATTATTATTATTATTATTATTATTTATTAAAACAATCTTTATCAAGATTAGCTTACAATAAGTAGTGTTGACACTGAATCTGGAGTGTCATAAAAGCTATGTGATCCAAAATTATTGCAATGAGGAACTGAACGGCACCACATTCATGCGAACGGTTTTAGTAAAACATAACGTAAAACAGCGAACATTTGGAGTTGATCGAATAGCTAAATTAATATTTCAAATTTATCCATTCTGGCAAAGTATGATCGATAATGTTTCAAAGAGGTTAAAGACCATAGATAGATTGCATGGCCGATTTAGAAACAGCTACGCAGCTCCGATAATTGCTTGTCAACAGCGCTGATTCAGCACTTGCCTCGGTGACCAATACACCAATAGCACAGCTCTATTTATGTACCAGAGATCATTTCTGACGCGCTTACTGTTGATTTATTTCTATTATAGAATATTCAATGGTCGATACAAAAAAGTGTGGGGACGAAAGGCACACCCGAACTAACTTGAAACGCTCCACTCTAACAACGCTCGCTCGCAATTTTGTTCTACGAGAGAGCGTAGCCAGAGGGCAAAATTAGCTCGGGTGAGCCTTTAAGTTACCGCCAGGAATAACGAATTGAATCGAAAAAGTGGTGTCCCTTATTCTACCATTTTTGATTGGATCATTCTGGAAAGTTTGAAAAATATTAGTGATTGTTGATTTCGAGAGGGTGCAGACAAGGAACTCCTGTGCAAAGTTCAGTCGTACTTAAATGGGTCTGAATGGCATCACCGCTTGGTTCCTTTGGCTGGAGACATTGGGAAGCTCGGAGAGCACAAACGGTCAGAACGATGAAGTGCTTTTTGCCAGACCCTTTGCGAAAGAAGTCATCACTGACCATTCGATAGCAGACCCCTCGCGAGATAGTATGTGAAAATGAGAGACTGCAGGGAGATTGTCAATGATCATTAGCTATCACTGAGTGAGACCCCTTTGATAGAGAATGGGAATTTGAGATAAGGCGGCAGGGATCTAAGCTTTCCGAGAAAGGGGTCTAAGTGTGCAATATCACTGATCAGTCCGTATCAGTAGTTAGACCCCTTTGCGAGGGACAGTGGAAATACGAGAGAGTACAGGGATGCTGGAGCCATAAAGTGTCAATAGTTCCGAGAAAGGGGTATCCGAGTGTCGTCAGAATTGCGGAGTTGTAGGTGGCACAGGGGGTATATAAACGAGTGGATCCACAAGTTTACCAAGCTTTACAACCTCTAGCAGTCAACTCCGATCTCCGTTTCTTCAATTATTTTGTTACCATGGAAGCCACTCACAAATTGAGGTAAGTTTATATTTAAGAAAAAGTTTGAAATTTAAGTTATGTTAAAAAATACGCCCCCATAAGCTATTTTGAAGAACGAAATGTCTACCTGGAATTGGTCTCATAGTCAGTTGAGCTTTATCGTTAATTTTGATAAAAAGGAAAACGAAGAATGGAAGAACTAAATGCGCAGGAAATCAAAGTGAGGTGAAACCGGAAAAAAGGTGTCACATTTGACGTAAAGCGATCGCACCGCGACCAGCACTATAACAATAATAATATTTATTTCCTTATGCGATTAGAACAGATGAACGAAATATGGTAGATGGGGAATAAATAAATTAATAAGGGAATGCTTATAGCTGCAATAACTGGATCACAGCGTTGGGGGTTGGGGTGGGGGTATGGACAGCACTATCGTTCTTTTGCTGCTAAAAATACGAGCGCGCGCATGACACTTTATAAGCCCCTAGCAATTACGTAGAAAAACCTATCTCAGTAATAGATATATTATCGTTTTATCTCAGCGTTTAATGAGCCTTTGCGCTCCTCCTGTTGTTAAGCAGCTAGCTTGCAAACGGTTTTTCATTCGATATCTTATTTACTTTAAATCTATCTGATTTGTAAGCTTTTTGAACGTCTATTTGCTTGCCCAGCGATCTTATGAGGTAATTGTGATAAGATGAGGTAAAATGTAAGTGGTTTCTCTGAAGGACGGCAGCCAACTGAAAAATCGCTAAAAACCGTACCGCGATTCCCAACGAAAATAACTAAATCAGATGCAACGATTTTTGGAAATTTAGACACATTTCCTTGTGTTGAAGATGTGTTGGCGAAAACATCGAGTTGGCCAAGCGGACAATACAACAAATAACACACATTTTGAACTTCCAATGACACGTGGTTCTTGCGGCAAAAGTACTGTGGCACTACGCATCTATTTTTGTATCAGTACTCGCAATGTTTTCGAATATCATTATTTTCCAAACATGCGTCGTCACTGTTTATTCGAAGGAAACATCTGCCAAAACATCACTGATCATATTATCCCATGTTTTTTTGTTGACAACGAAAAAATCTCGTCGTCGAACTCTATCGTGTCGCGTGCCCTCTCAAAATTCGTCTCGTTTACTGTATAGTTCTAAATCGAATATTAAATAAGAACATTGATCTCCTCGCTCCCATTCCTCTCTCATTCATCATTCATTATGCACTTCAATCGCGGTCAAATGAGTATGTTTTTAAATTACCAAATAGCTTGGGCCAAAAACAGACAAGTTCACAATGATCAGGTGACAAACTACGAACTATTGAGCTCTAACTCCATTTCCCATCACATTATTCAACTAGTTCCGACCATCGGGAACTGACGCAATTCGTGTTTGTTTTCTATTCCATATTGGTCGATTTCCAATTTGTTGGCACTTCCGTACAGTGTTCTTCGGTTCTTGTGCTTTTTTCAGTGCACGTAAAAATTCATTGCTATTTTTTTAAATTTTTGTTTTGAAATAACGGAAAGGGACTTAGTTTATAGAGAATTTGGTGCGCATTATCATTGAAGGTTGACAAAGTTGTTTAAATGGTCTAAATTTTAAAGGGAGGGTGCCCTCACTCAATGGTCTTTTCATTGTCCACACTATTTCTCTGTTCTCTAACAATGAGAGAGCGCAGACCGTTGAAGTGACCATTGAGCGAGGTTACGCTCCCTTTAAATGAATCATGGTCGACAACAATGGATTGGTTACACTGGATATGAAGAACGCGCGACTAATATAAATGGCCTTAATTAGGCGATAACTTCCCTGTTTGTTTTGATCTTCCATCCTTTGGGCGATGGTCCCTGCTAGTCTAGTCTAGTCTAACTGCCTTGCAGAGATATTTTGTCATTACATCATCAATTCAGAGAGATCCCAGAGATAAAGATAGATAGATAGATAGATAGATAGATAGATAGATAGATAGATAGATAGATAGATAGATAGATAGATAGATAGATAGATAGATAGATAGATAGATAGATAGATAGATAGATAGATAGATAGATAGATAGATAGATAGATAGATAGATAGATAGATAGATAGATAGATAGATAGATAGATAGATAGATAGATAGATAGATAGATAGATAGATAGATAGATAGATAGATAGATAGATAGATAGATAGATAGATAGATAGATAGATAGATAGATAGATAGATAGATAGATAGATAGATAGATAGATAGATAGATAGATAGATAGATAGATAGATAGATAGATAGATAGATAGATAGATAGATAGATAGATAGATAGATAGATAGATAGATAGATAGATAGATAGATAGATAGATAGATAGATAGATAGATAGATAGATAGATAGATAGATAGATAGATAGATAGATAGATAGATAGATAGATAGATAGATAGATAGATAGATAGATAGATAGATAGATAGATAGATAGATAGATAGATAGATAGATAGATAGATAGATAGATAGATAGATAGATAGATAGATAGATAGATAGATAGATAGATAGATAGATAGATAGATAGATAGATAGATAGATAGATAGATAGATAGATAGATAGATAGATAGATAGATAGATAGATAGATAGATAGATAGATAGATAGATAGATAGATAGATAGATAGATAGATAGATAGATAGATAGATAGATAGATAGATAGATAGATAGATAGATAGATAGATAGATAGATAGATAGATAGATAGATAGATAGATAGATAGATAGATAGATAGATAGATAGATAGATAGATAGATAGATAGATAGATAGATAGATAGATAGATAGATAGATAGATAGATAGATAGATAGATAGATAGAGAGATAGATAGATAGATAGATAGAGAGATAGAGAGATAGAGAGCGCGAACGTTCAAGTTGTTAATTCATATCAAAAGATCAAAAGCGCACGAAATCTATTCCGGTCGATCTATTTTAAAAGTTATGGGGTAATTAACAT
Organism: Parapristionchus giblindavisi; assembly: GCA_943737045.1. Lineage (NCBI taxonomy): Eukaryota > Metazoa > Nematoda > Chromadorea > Rhabditida > Diplogasteridae > Parapristionchus > Parapristionchus giblindavisi. The sequence goes on along the minus strand of CALSFV010000028.1, from coordinate 393,700 downwards.
ACCGAGCGGGTTCAAAGTTCAAGGCTTCGGAGTGATAAACGATCGAATGTATGATAGTATGTTGGCCGAAGGAGTTGATTTTTATGGAGTGCCCAAGATGATTTAGCGCTATGCTCGGCTAATTCCCATATTATGTTAATAATACCGATAGATGTACAAGCATAGGCTTGCATGCACATCATGTAAATGCAGATAGCATTATAAGTTAAATTAATAATGTGCTTTATGTAGAAAGTGAGAGAATTTGGCCGGAGAGGAGAGTTTCAAATCACAATGTGATCTTCAATTGGAGAAGGAGAACTGGGATATTTAGTGGAAAGTCACACTTTCATACATTTATTTGACATTCATAGTTGATTCGAGAGGCCCATAGCGTAGCAGTTGCAGTTTAAAGGTTTTTAAAGGACCAGCAAAAATTTTCGTGAACAAACCGTGAAGAGGGAGAGTCAGGAAAAGTTATTGTACATGCACTATTTATTTTATGATCTTATTTAGGTTATTGATCGCGAGAATCATCAATTAATCGTGCTTGCTATCTTTTGAAAAAGCGCGTTTTTTAAAAATAGGAAATTTTTAAAAAATTGGCAATAGTACTCGAACCTGCGATTATGCTGCATCTAGTCAGAAGTTTTGCCACTACGCTATGGAATTGATGAGTGTTCACTTTATCTTCTTGCATATCATTTGACACTTGGATATTCAATATGTACATAAGAGATTTGCATGAACATTCGCTGATCCTAATGGCCAGTGCTTGATCACGTTAGTTCAAAATGCGAAAGAGATGGGAATAGCGGGGCAACAGAGATGCCGAGGCAACTTTACAAACACTGTCGTGTGCGCTTTGGCGTTTTTTCATAATAAACAGACCATAGTTCATTAGTCAGAGCGGCGCACCTCAGACAGGTTTGGTAGCGCGGCGGAGAGTGCGATGGAGAGAATCATTGGATGCCATCGCGCACGCACATCTTCTCTAATGCTTCTCACCAAACCCGTCTGACATCCGCCGCGCCCTCTTTATATTCAATCATTTTTCTGCAACCTCTTCCAGAGGTGGTTCATTGTTGCCCCGCTATTCCAGAGGCTGAACTAACGTGTGATGTATACATAGCATAAACATCATTCCGTAATCATTTCATTAATTCATTCATAACACATTTATCAATTGGCATATAATTATAATATTGTAATCATTCGGTTTATGATGCGCGACCATAGGAAGAAACAAATTACGACTGAAATTAACCATGTGTGATGTAAGAGGGTTGATTAACTCGTTCCCTCGCATCATCACTTAACACAAATTTCGCATCGGCTGGTTAATTTATTTGCGACTCACCCAGTAAAAAGCGCTCTGGCGACGTAGGGGAGGTGGTTTATTTATTTATTTATTTAATTTATTCCATCAAGTATAACGAGAAGGAGTGATTTGTATATAAGGGCATAAAAGAGACAGATGGGTTTCCGTCGCATAAGGCGATTTCGGTTTTGTCACTGGGTTGATATGATCTGTAGGTTTCAATGTCTCTGTGATCAGAAAACTTTGCATAGCGACAATCAGCAAAAAAATACCATAATATTTGTAATTCTCAGCAGCTATAAATTAAAAAGTATTCATACTCCAGTAAATATTCATAAGTACTTGGTGAAAGTAGGTGCAAAGAAGATCACTGGCTTTGAATTATCATTGGCCTAGAAGTGATCTCCCGCAGGACTTCGTGCGCATTGAACAGCGAGATTTAACTTTACCTTTAATTGGCCGACAATTATCCCCAAAGCGCGGGAAGTTTATCATGTTTACCCTTAAATGATCAACATGCAGGCTAGATATCTGTTTACCTCTAATCTTGCACTACGTAGTACTACGCTAATCTTGCACTACATCATACCCCACCCCTCGTATTTTGTAAGATGTAGTGCATGATTAGCTTAGTACTACGTAGCGTGATCTTACCACTACTACATACACTATAGGATCATGATATTGTGGATTAACCGAACCCACCTCACGCTCACCTCGTCACACCACATAATTTACCCTGAGATACGCTCGCATGTTTACTATGCGTATAGTATTACTGGAATCTGGCAGGATTTGCCCTAATAAGCTTTTCACGTAACGCCCCACGCGCTATTTGACGCAGAAATCATGGTACTTTCGAACCATAGGCCAATGTCACTTTTGTTGACAGCATAATCAATTAATATTTAACTCAGGAAAATAAGTATTTATTGGGAACAATCAAGGTACTTTGGTGGCATTTTGAAGTCTAGACTTGTGAACCATTTTTTTCGGTTCGGAGTCTAATTTTATTCGGTATTTCTGTTCTGTGGACCCGGTAAACAAGGGGATTTGAAAGAAGTCGGAGGCGTTCTTTGTTCTTGTTTATGATGCTGCCGCCCCACAATATGCTTTGTTGGAGGAAACATATACACAAGATCACAAATTAATGAATGTGGAAGACGCCCACGTAAAAACGATGAAGTCTTCAAAGTATTTTAATTTTAATAATAATAATTATTATTATTATAATAATTAATCAGGAAGTGATTTCAAAATTGGAAATTGAATAAATATGGAAGTCTTGCGTGGAAATATTGTAATTTGAACACCTGCTTACTCGATAAAGTGTTCATAATAACACGTTTTCTGCTTTGAGCCAGAAATAACTGTAATTCGTTGATTGGATTTCTTGCAGGACATGGAAGCTAATGTTAATAGCAATACGGATTAAAAATCTTTTTTTAAAAATCACACGTTTAAGCTATCCGCATGCAGGCAATCATAGACCTAGATACTCACTTCCCAGACTCTTCCCAGGGTTCTGGAATCAAATTTACTTATCAATTAGCAATTAACCTTTCAGGAGTAAATAAGTCGATTAATTCCGATTCCCGGAAAGTCCTGGGAAGTCTGAATACCGTCTACGTTTCGGACTCTCACAAGCGTCACACCTTTCTCAGCAATAACGCTAAATTCCCAGCAAGGCAAAGCGAGTTATTGGCGCTGTGCCAAGTATTCTCTCGTTGTCTGAATCTCTCCATTACCACAAACTCTTATCATTTCTCTGTTTCTCAAGCGGTTTTTTTCACATACCCAGCTAAGTAAACGTTCCCAAGCGCGTTCCGCTATTGCACCAAATTGCACAGCGCTTTTCCAAGCGTAGGCGAACGCTACCTCCCACGATTAACGATTACGGTTGAATAAATATTTATTAAAGTATTCGGGGACCATAACGCGGCAGAATTCAACACTTTTGAAAGCCACATAGACTATGGAGTTTGCTCAAAACCAAATTTGGAACTCTCCGTTTGGGAAATGCTCCCTCGCTTTCACTCTTTACAAGAGAGTGTATCAAGAGCGGAGAGCTTTAAATTAGCTCGCGGTGGTCCTTAACACCCCAGAATTTAGCATTATTGAACGCCACATAGACTAGATAGTTTGTTTCATTAGAGGTCTTCCACTTATCCATTTCCTCTAATCAGCGAAATGATTACCATCACCTTTTTAATATGATCATATTCATTTTTCATTTGTCGTTGCAAGCGAATGCATGTAGATGAAATATTAATATGAGAGGTTGTTCTTTGTCCAAAACAGCATGCATGCTGGGGAACGTGCAGCAGGCAAAGGTCCTTGCATAATGTGGAGGTGGCAGATAGATAACGAAATAGTTCGTGAAATGGTGCGCCGGGACAGGTTCCGTTAGTTTTAAGGATTTTCGTGACATTTGCAGGGGGACCACGGGTGGTGACGAAATTCGACATCATCTTAGGAAGATTGGCGAGATAATCTTCGCAAAAATGCGGAGCAGTCATGCTTAATAGCCCCCGAACGGCAATTCACCTAAGCTTAACTCCTAAGCTTGTGAGCTCCGAAGCTTGTAAGCTCCGGCAATCCCTGCAGGGGTTTCCGTATGTGCGTAAAAGGTGACATTATTTCCGGTATTCATTTTGTTTTTCATGATCTGACTTTCTGGGAATGCATTCATGTTTCACCTAGAATAGCACATTATTTATTGTTTTGAGTAACAGAACATGTACGAGAGAACAAAGTCATATAATTTAATAGGAGCGCATATACTTTTATCAATGGCCTATCCGTGATCAATTATCAATGGCCTAACAGTGATCTCCCGTCGGACTTTGGGTGTCTTGAATAACGGGCTAGCTTCACCTTTTTATAAGAGAATAGCGCAAATTGTAGATATTACGAAGATGAAGGAAGTCTACTATTATGCTCAAAGACGACCCCTTTCATGACATTCCAGATGTAGTTTGGCTAATCTTGATGAGTGTTCTATTTTCATTTCAAAAACTTTATCGGCTATTTGATATAACAACTCGTTAGCAGGTATATCCGATCCCGATGTGGTCTATTGGAGGAATTAAATATTATTAATATTAATATTATTGTTAATAGTGTTGTCTCAGCCATAAGGTGATCATGACGTATTACATAAACAAATTTAGGGCAGGTTGCTTTGACTAATTCTTCTCTCCATATCGTTGCGGGTCTTCCTCGTAAATAATCTGATGGTATTTTTGCAAATGTGAAAATAAGAAACAAAGCCACTGCAAAAACTATATTTCAAAATTTATAGGTGTGGAAGATGACTATAATGTGTCAATGCTGTGTTTCAATGATGCTTTCGAGAGCTCCAATGGACCACTCACAATCAAAACATCTGCGCAAAGTGGGTCAGTCACGCGTCTTAGGACACCTGTATTTGTCCTGTATATTGTCTTGCAGCGGCAAAACACGCCGCTCCATCCCGCCATCCCGAGCCCACGAAATTGTCTCGTCACTAATTCCATTACACTCTCTCATTTATCAACGCTCTCTAGCCACTTCGTCTCGTTGTCTGCGCCCTCTCGCTTTGTTGTACTCTCTAGAGTGTCGCTGACTCCCCGCTATTCTTCATTCTCGCTGACGAAAGGAAAAGTGGGCGGAGTTTAGCCCGATCGCAGAATGCATATAAGCAAGGGGGCGGGCGCGAAACCGTTGCATTCGCATCAACGTTTCACTTGAAGTACCAACAAGTACAGTATCCCACAGTATCCTCAATATGTTCCACATTCATCTGAACTATGAAGACCTCAACCAGGCCGACCTGATCACTCGCAATCGGTAATTTTTTGAATTATTTATTTAAATAATTTTCGTTATTTTACAATTTTAATATTTTATTTTTTTTTGTTTATTTATTGATTTTTATTGTTTACTTTTTCAGCATCCGTGTCCGACCAGCAGTGATTCGAAATGAATACTCGCGGCAGTTACAGCGATAGTCAGCCGATCAATAATCATCGTGAACTCCTGAATCATCATCTGCTGATCGCTACAGTACACCCTGACATGACACCAAGACGTGACGGGACCCGAGACCGAACCGGTCTCCCAAAGATTACGGTATACCACTCGATACGGTGTGCCAATGTGTATACATTGACTTGAATAGTCTCAACTACTAGCCTCCATTACTGGAAGTCTACTAATATTATACCAGTAGTCTACTAATAGTCTCCACTACTAGACTACTTCCTGTACATTCATCATTTCTTGCTTTAACTTATTGGTTTCAATTTCTCCTTGCCTGATCTCACCTTTTCCTAGTTCAATATTGTCATTTTTGCCAGCTTTAATCGATGTTCTTGTTCTTACTGATCATATTGATCGCCTGTGCAAATTGTATATTGTGTACACTATTGATTGATTTATTGATTGATTTATTGATTGATTTTGATGAAAGAGTCTTGTACTCTCCAATGCCGTCCAATAAACGGAACTTGTCGCTTATACGTTTCTTCGAGTTTGCAAAGTCACATCACAAGATGAGGGGGGGGGGGTGGTGGTAAGAGCAGTGGCTAATCTCTCTCTGTGTCTCTTGCAAAGATTCTCATACAATATAGCATGTAGTTGATTGATGACGAAATTGTGATATCGATTGATTTTAGTGGTCAGGCAGATCGAAATATCGATCTGTTTTTCTAGACTCGAAATAGTATCTATGTAGGTGGTATTGGAACACCTAAACTTTTGGTGTTTGAACTCAGTTGAAAGATCAATCTCGAGGCGTTATATTTCAATTTATCGATTGATGACGCAATACAAGTCATGACTAAGTAGTCCTAGAAAGTGAGTGTTGTACGATAGATTTCCAAGTTTCTTGGACTGTTCCTTTAAAGGGGCACTCTCTGGATTGTGCTCTCTCGCTTTCTTTGTCTACGAGAGCGCGTTGTCTGAGCGGTCAGTGAAATTTGCTCGGGTGTTCCTTTAAGTTCTAGATGTCTCTCAGAACAACTGTATTTGTTATGTACTTGATCTAATGTTTCCTAATCGGCAGACGCTTGTCTCCACTGAACTTAAACAGTTTTATGAATGCTAGAATGTTTCGGAACTCTTACTCTCTTCGTAACTTGCAAGCGCGCGCTAGCGCGCTTTTGACCAAGATGGTGAGAGGGAAAGTTGTCACTTAATCAATGCGAAAAATAATGACTATCAGACAGATTGAATAGGTTTGCGGATTGTAGAGTGATTTTCCCGATTGATTACGACTGATAAGAAGTGATCAGAGATACAATGCATTATCACATCTCGATTTGATGACGTCACCGTCACAATTCTCGATAATTCCAAGAATTCTGATAATAATCCTATCCGGACACACGTTGGACCATCGTTGAGCATTGCTTATCGTAGTTTATTTTAGTTCAATAACGATCGAAGGATACGATTGATGCCTAACAAACGGGATGTTTGGAGGTTTGTTATGTTAAAAAAATTTCCAGGCACACGAGGTCCTGCGGGAGATCACTGCTAGGATAGTGCTATATCAAGGCCAATCAATTCCGGAGGGCATGATCTTTTCTTCGGGACTACATTACCGCGTGATATCTGTTTTTTTTTGTGGCACCGTGTTTTTCAGGTCGTTGAGAGGTCTAACTTTTAGTAATTCTTACTCAATCATCAACGATATCGACGTTCCTGTTCACATTGAAATTTACGATCACGGTGTCCTCAGAACTGGTTTACCTCAATTTTTACGTTAGAATAACAGTCTGAGACGGAAATTCCACCCGCTTTTTTGAGGCAACGGAGATCATTTTCGGCAGCCACCACGTCTCAGAGAAGAATAGAGAGTAGATAATGGCGGTCAAAAAATTTGAGAAGGGTTGAGGCCGGTTAGTGACCAAGTAAGCGGTATTAACTCTACTACGGAGGAAGTAAATCTTAAAGAGAGCCGTAGCCGTGCCGATTAAATGATCGAATCAAGCCAAATCGCAAGGGCAGATGTACATTATTAAACCGATACACTGCGAGATATCACTCAAATATTTCTACGAACGACACCAGGCAAAGCAGTATTTTCCAGGATAGTACAACCCATCCGACGTCTCACAGTGATAAATATGTGCTATTATTGTTGTTATAACCGCTTTACAGCACAGTGTTTTATGGCGCAATCATAATAATAATATTTATCCTGTCTGCATATTATCCGCAGAAAAAAACCCAAGCCAGGAGCAATTTTTATGCGCAAGGAATCCGTCCATTTTCATTCAAAAAAGCGTCCGTACATGAAACTTGATTAGAATATTCGTCCGATAGATCTGTTCGACAAGCGCAATAAGCTGGGTTTTATGTTGTCAAGTACAATATCGCTCTCACCATCTATTACTCACAATAATCCCAACGAGGAAGTCATTATTAGTCATAATTGATTATATGTTTATAATTCCAACGAAGCTTGTTAGTTTCAATTGTTAGAGTTCCGCGCCTTATCAGGCACAACACGTGGTGAGTAAGAAAGCAGGGCTACAATCTAGCGCGGGGTGTTTTAACGCGGAGAGTTGGGCGGTTGCGAAATGGGCGAGCGTTCACACAGTTTGTATGTAGATTGGACTAATCCAAGCGTGGGCATCGCAATGACAACTATTCCTGGGTCTGTTAAGCCCGCCATGTAGATCCAGTTAATCCAGGAAGAAGAGAATAACGTAATTAATCCTGCGTGGGACATATATTTAGACATTTCTTAAGACATGATACAATAGGGCTTGACATTTGGAGGTGTTCAGGGACAAAATTCGTGGAAATAATATCGGGAAAGGTCACAGTGATCTTTATAACCATACTATAACAAGTTTTCCTGTTCAAAGCACATTTTGGACCAAACTGAAACCATACAGTTCTGCTAGAAGATCTCGGTTATGTTTGCTGATAAGTGCAATGATAAAATCATTAATAATTTTGACGGTGTTAAAACATCCATAGTTTTTTTGAATATTTGGATCATCTAGGTTATCGGTCTGGTCGATAAACTATACATCATCCAACTCTTCAAAAACGGATTAACTTATTGAAAGTTTCAACACTAGCATAAATACCATCCCCACTACAAAGATAACCCAGTATGACCTTTTCAATAATCGTAGTAATGGTTCGTATGGTTTCATGATCCGTGCAATCGAATGGCTTGCAGAACATTCCGACTGCTACTCGTGACCCACCTTATCTCTAAACCTAGCCTCTACTTCTACCTCTACCTCTGCCTCTGCCTCTCCCTGGCTCTTACCAGGCAGCTATCGACCTCATCTCCCCCCCCCCCCCCTCCTGACACTTATCAGTTAGGGCGTATAGAAAGTGAGAATACTACGTCGAGTTAGTGATGATTCCCTGGACTCTCTCAATTTCGCACACTCTCTCGTCTGCCCTCTCGCCTATCCCTACTCTATAGTTTGTCTCTGCTTCTCTGCACTCTCTCGATCGTAGTTATCCCTCGGCCTGTCACTGTTTCCAATCAGCTTTCACTTACCTTTCACTTTTCATGGACCAACGCGTTTGCGAGCCAAGAATCAACGACAATAATCGATGATAAAATACATATTTGAACACTTCACAAAATTTGAACGATATTGAGCAACTCACAATCCTACATCAATACGATAATCAGGCATTACTTTTGGTCATATTAATGATATAGCCAGAGCTACGCTCCGCTTGAGAAATACTTTCGAAGACAAAGGAAACGACAGAGCGTTGCCGGAGCGGAGAGTGCCAAATTAGCTCGGGTGTCTTTTAAGACAAACGAATTAATTAGATATATGGGTTAACATTAGCCCCCCCCCCCCCTCCCCCACATCATACAAATCGTTAATTAACTATATGGGAGAACGATCCGCAAAGATCATTTGCATTGGGATCATCTTCTCATATTCTGATCATCTTCTGCTTGATATATTTAGATTCGGAGATCGAAGATTCGGCTGATGATTATGATTTGATGCAATGATAAACGGTTTGTGCACACAAAGCACAGAACCATAGATTAGCGCCACTACAGGCTGATTGCACAATCATCGATCGCTTTTAATGGTTTGCCGTTGTTTACGGACAACAAATATGCATACACTTCCTGCTATCAGGGACTCGAATGTACCCTGGTGAGGAAACGTTTTATCTGTAAAAGTGATAAGTTACAGGGACTCGAATGTACCCTATAATTTTCGAAAAATAAGAGCAATGTAATGTAAAGTTCAATTATTGTAGTAGTCGCTTCATTTTTTCGTGATCATGTTGTCTTCTACGCTTTAAAGAACGTTGTCTAATAAAGAGATTATTATGAATATACACCTAATTGACAAAGCAGTGTAAGAACAAGATCAGATAGTGCCATCATTGCTAGTTTTTGTGTGCTATGTGAAACATATTCATAACAATTTTAAAGGCACATCCGATAAATAAATAATAATAATTATTATTATTACATCAGACATAATTTCACTCTCCGCTCTGACAACGCTCTCTCGCAATCAAAGAAAGCGAGGCAGTATTGACAGAGCGGAGAGTTTCTATTGAGCATTAAGTGCACCTTTAACACTTTCATGAACATATTGAACGAAACACTGCTATCGTAATATCGATTGGTTCAATAGGTTGTGTTCCATAGAATACTATTTTGCTACTTATCGGTCGTATGCATAAGAGCATTTACTTTTACTAATTTCATAATCGTTTACAAAAGAGCAGAACAAAACAGAACAGAATTTATTAGCGGTCGCATGATCACGCTTTAGGTTGCTTCATCAGTTAGGCTCCGCCACACATTAATGTAACATTAATGTTTACAAAAGTAATATGATTAATGGTTGATCGCTATGGCCTGTTCAAGACGTTGCACAACGTGACTTTTACCACAGATAAGTAACTTTTCAGTGATAACTTATCACTTTTACTGATAAAACGATTACTACTACCTCCTCTACTTTTGTAACCAGCTTAGGTACAGTGTGGCCCGATGACGCTACTGCTTATATAGTAGGTAGCCGAAATTGACGGATATAACTTGTAAATATGATGAGCACCCCTTTCGGGGTACCAGATCGGTTCTCACACAGTCGCTTCGCTTCCAGTCTGTTCTGATATAATCGGTTCTCATCCGAATTAGTGTCGCTTTCTTTCCAAATCTGGATGCAATGTGCTGGCAGGATAAATCAACGATCATTATTATATCACTACTATTGTGTAAAAAGGCGTAAACAATTACAAGTTTACTGGATGACTATCAAAAGTGCCATGACAATCGTCAGCCATGGCGCCTATCAAATAATAAAAACGATCATGACGCACTCTCTGCTTCCCTACCATCATCCACTATCGATACAGTTTCCAACGAAAATATTAATTATGTTTTTTTTGTAATATTATTTAATTTTAACACCAATGTGCATGCAAAGTTTGCACCTTGTAATTATCATTACTTTAATTTAATTAACCATTTTCACTCATATTTCGTGTGATTTCCACTCGGTCACATGTGGGAGTTCAGCACACTATCGGCGAAAGCACAGATGAAGTCATAATTATTGATAATCCTGAAAGACGAGCACATTTCGAGGTTCTAAAGGTCATTTTGTGTCGAATGGTTGTAAGATGAGTTCATAAGCCAATCTAGGTGGAGTCTCTCAGTGAATGCTGAATAATTATCATGAATAAAAGCGTTCATCTGACCGTGTCGCCAACGATGGATCGCCTGTCTGATCGTCGTTTGTTATCAAATTGCTGAGTAAGCAAAACGAATGTGATCGTGATGATTCTCGTTGAATACTGTGTGAGGATTACAGAAATGATCGGAAATCACTAATTTTTTTAAATATATGTATATATATATATATATATATATATATATATATATATATATATATATATATATATATATATATTTATGGTTTGTTTAACATGCATCCACAGATGCGACAACATTTGAAAAGAGTATGATATGAGAAAGAGGATATTTGATATTCAGGGCGCACATTCAGAAACTGTTTTGCATCTTCTCAATTAAGGGCATAGCCCGAAATAATTTTAAACTCTCCGCTCAAGTCATGCTCTCGCTTTCTTTGTTTACAAGAGAGTGTGCCCAGAGCGGAGAGTTTCATATTAGCTCGGGGTGAGCATTTAGAAAGATCATATATTATGGTGAGTAATCGAAAAACTGTTTTGCAAGGGTCAGTCATTTTCGAAAATAGTGTACACAGAGAAAAAATTCCCTAGTAACGTCTCTCTACGGAATTCTTCCTTCATGGGTAAGGGAATTATTCCCTCATAGGGGACGAATTCCCTTATCTATAAGGGAAGAATTCCGTAGAGAGACGTTACTAGGGAATAATTCCCTTATAGGCAAGGGATTTTTCTGTGGGTGTAGCGCTTTGCAACGCAGTTGTTTCGATGGCTCATTGGTGTACATATGATCAAGGTTGTTCCTATGGAACGCATCTTCCTATCGTGTTTACCGTTCGCACGGTTCCTTGTTTGTCAAAACAGGATCGAAACTCAACATATGATCGTCTGGTCTAGCTGTGTCTAAAGCACACTTTTTTCACCCTTTGCCATAATACAGAATACGATATTTTCGGTCAATGCACTCGTATGGAATTGTCTCAGAAGGGCCGATTCGCCTCTTCATGTTTCTCAAATATGAGACAGTTTCTCTCTCATATTTGGGACAAATGCTGTAGCTAACTGTTGCTTCAAAGCAAATTCGCCGCCAGTAGGAACGCAATTGTCTCGTGTTTGGAACTTCTATGTTTCGTATTGGCCCTTCAAAGACAATTCTCTGTGAGTTTACAACCATGAGGCGCACATATTTTTTCACGGAATAGAACTTCGTCAGAGATCAGTGTTCAAACATGCCTACGTGCCAACTGTAGTCCTGAACAAGTAATAGTTCATGAAAACATTCTTCTTCCTTGATTGGTTTGTCCTTTGGCACATGTTGCTGTGCACAAACAACTGTGGCATCGTGTTGTAGTTGCAATAACAACCAATGAATTCCGCGCACTCATATGTTCCCATTTTCTCCTGTTTTTGGTGAATTCTTGCAGGATAACGTCCTTCCAGAGCACTCTATGGGGATGTTGGATGGGATGATTCGACTGATCGAAGGAACAAGATCTAGAAATATTTGATACAGTCATTTGTCAACCTGTATCAAATATGTTTCAAGGAGCTGACCCAGCTATGACTAGGGTATCACTCAGAATCAATTCATTCTAGAAATATTATTTAGCGTGATAATTTTGCTAGGAATGTTGTTAATTCTGTATTATTGATCTTCAAGGCGTCCAAATGATGTATATTTTCTCGATATTCCATTAGGTGCTTATTACCAGGAGAATGATCAGAAATAACACATAGATGTCATTCAAGCATTCTAGATATTGTCGTCTATCGCACCCATTGAGTATTGTTCTCCCTTATAAGATTTCTTCAACTCATACCACATGTGCTTCTAGATGTATTGACACTTGGAATAAACTATCCCCTGAATTAGTCATCTCCCCACAAATAACCTTCCGTGCAGGGTTATCAAATCTCCCTCCTAATCTCATCATTAAAGTTTCTCTAATTCGTCCCTGAACCCCTTCCTTTGAAAACTGCCACCGAGCCCAATCCGAAATCGCGTATAAGCGACGGAAATCCATCTCCCCTCTTGCCTGTGTTATTAATGTGATTATGAACATTTATATTTGATGGAATAAAGAAATAAAGAAATAAAGCAAGCATGAAATACTGACAGGAGATCCGTTGAGAGAAAAAAACTTTATCGATTTTCACGAAGCCCATAAACATTTGACAGCATTTATCACGGACTTCCAGGATTGAATGGCATTTGTCATGACATACGCATATGCCATTAGCACATGGAAAATATGGCATATGGGATGTCATTGGTATCGAAAACACGCAAATTTCTGATAATTTCCATGCTAGGTCGAAGGTCGATCGACGTCAACTTTAGTCAATACAAAAACATTATGTTTATTGTAAGTGCATCCGTACCAAAACAGCGTGTCTCATGGATTTAGTGACATTTTGTCCTGGTTTTGTCCATTTCATTAATCTAAGTATCATTTACTATAGGTCTCTGTTGTACATGATGTTATATTTCTGGGTCTTGGCCTCAGATGGCAACGATGTGTTCAGCATATTCTTATTTATTTATTTATTTATCTATTTATTTATTTATTTATTTATTTATTTATTTATTTATTTATTTATTTATTTATTTATTTATTTATTTATTTATTTATTTATTTATTCATTCATTTATTTATTTATTTATTTATTTATTTATTTATTTATTTATTTATTTATTTATTTATTTATTCCATCAAATATAATGGGAAGGATTGAGATTAATAAGGTCAGAAAGGGATGGATGGATGGATCTTATTCGCATAAGGCGATTTCGGTTTTGGCACGGTGGCAGTTTTCAATGCGAAGAGTTTCAGGTACGAATCCGACAAACTTGAACGATAATATTGTGAGAAGATTTATCTGAATATACTAGTATGCTATTTCAATATTCACCTTTACGGCACAAAATCAATAAGTCTGGAATGCTTCTTCGTTCATCTTCGAATCTTATTTGTTTTTCCTTTTGATAAGAAAAGTTTACTAGCAAATTTGTCTTTTTTCTTTTCAATACACAATATACACAATATACAGTACCGTGCAAAAGGTTATCAAGTTTTGTTTTTTTCGTCATAACTTTTTTCAAACTCAACCGATCGGGTCCAGATTTTCAGGGATTATTTTGAAAGTGTTTTTACGTGTTTGCTACCAAAATCACCCCGATTGAGCACTTATGGTGAATTTTTTTTAGATTTTATCAAAAGTCACAAAAATGAGGTTTTCACTTTCTTCGATTTCTTCGATTTTTTTCAACTCATTTTGCCTCCAATATGTGTTAGATCGTTTTAAAACCATGGCACGGACTCTTGGGAGCAAGAATCAACCGATATCCTTGCAAGAATCCATTCGTCGTGGACGTCAGATGGGACTTTCCGCAGCCACCCTCTCACAGCAGTTCAGGATGTCTGTTTCGACTATACACAAGGTCATAGAAACTCCAATATTAGCTCAAACAATGAAGAAGACTAATGGACGACCTCACAAGATGATTTTGGCATCTCATCGTCTGATTACCCGCATCTGGGAGGAGAACCCGAGGCTCAAGGAAATTTAGGTCAAGCGAGAATTGGAGGAATTTCACCCAATTGGGGTACCTAACGCTTCTAAACTTGCCCAAAACGATGTTTGAAGTGTCCGTATACATCCTGCAACATCTGTTTCGCTCATCGAGTCTATTCGGACGTCGGAAACAGAAACAGCTGTCTAGAAACAGCTGATCTCCGAAACGTTTCGCAGAGCAAGAATCGCATGGGCAAATGAGCACATTCATTGGACCCCCTAACACTAGAAGTAGATCGTATTCTCAGACGAAAACAAGTTTATGATGATTGGTACAGAGAAAATATCCCATTTTCATCGTCCTGTTGGCACTATTTTTGAGGTGAAGTGCCAGCTGGCCACCGTGAAGCATGGATGAGGATCGTTGATTTTGTGGGGGTTCTTTCTCTGTACATGGGGTTGCCCCTGGTCCATGTGAATAGAATTATGAGTTAGGAGCACTGTATTGATATCCTAGAGACCCATTGGCTAGCCACTACTATCTTTCTAGCCAAGTTTGGAAGGTTTAGGTACCTCACTTTAGCGAAACTCCACCAGTGTTCGCTTGACCTTCATTGCCTTGAGCCTCGGGTTCTCCTTCCAGATGCGGGTAATCAGACGATCAGATGTCAAAATCATCTTGTGAGGTCGTCCATTAGTCTTCTTCATTGTTTGAGCTAATATTGGAGTTTCTATGACCTTGTGTATAGTCGAAACAGACATCCTGAACTGCTGTGAGAGGGTATCTGCGGATAGTCCCATCTGACGTCCACGACGAATGGATTCTTGCAAGGATATCGGTAGATTCTTGCTCCCAAGAATCCGTGTCATGGTTTTAAAACGATCTAATACATATTGGTGGCAAAATGAGTTGGAAAAAATCGAAGAAATCGAAGAAAGTGAAAATCTCATTTTTGTGATTTTTGATAAAATCGAAAAAAATTCACCATAAGAGCTCAATCGGGGTGATTTTGGTATAAAACACGTAAAAATACTTTCAAAATAATCCCTGGAAATCTGGACCCGATCGGTTAGAGTTTGAAAAAAGTTATGACGAAAAAACCAAAACTTGATAACCTTTTGCACGGTACTGTAGTTGATCTCTACGCATGTCATGCGGCCACATTCAAATATTTGTTTTTCAAATATATCAGAACGAGTTTTATCCTATCCTATCTGCTATCACCTTATCGATACCTGTTTTCCTTGGATTTTTCAATACTAGTTTGTTCAACTCGCGTTAATTAACACCAAATTACAAAAAAAAGCTCTATCTTGTAGACGTTCTCCCTTTACTTCTCCTGCGCCAAGGCAACAACTCGATCACAGATCAGCCCTACTTCCAGCACTCATTATTCGCGAGATGTCCATGTTATTAGGTGTTAATCAACGCGAGTTGGAGGAACTAGAATCGAAAAATCCCACGAGTTGCATAGCGCGAAAACAGGTAATGATGGTAGATAAGTGATAGGATAAAACTTGTTCTGAATATTATCAGCAAAACATATATTACAAAAAAATTATTTATAGCCGCATGCCACATGTAGATAGACTTAGAGTGCACTTGACATGATAAAAGTTAACAGATTTTCAAGGGACTTTTTTATTATAATACGAAAAATAAGCAAAATTCAAAGATGAACGAGAAATCATTCAAAACTCAATGATTTTGTACCGAAAAAGAAGGATATTGAAGAGATATGTACATATATTAGCTATCAGATCTTACAATGCTCACACGCTTTATATTATATGTCTACGAGACAGCGTACTCATTGCGGGGAATTTCAGATTGACGCGGGGAGTGTTCAGATATATTGAATATATCCGGATCATTTGACGCGTTTTTTCTAACAGAAAAATATCATACAAAAAGAAGAGATCACTGGGAGCTCCAATTGTCTTCGATCTCGCTCACTATAGATCACTGACGAAACGATCGGAACATTAAATAGACTTTAGCGAACTTGCGTCGGTTTGATTTATATACGCTATTATGTATCTAATAGTGGAAGAATCTTTTCTTAACATACACTTCAGCTCACTCGATTTATACGACACAGTTATGTGAGATATTAGGAGACATAAAGGAGTTCGCGGAACGTTTTCCGGCTCTAGTATAGTCGAAGCCAATTCTTGTTCACACTTCAACATTGATCAACTAAAGAACTTTTAAGGGATATAGGGAGAATAGGACGTCCGACAAGCAATTGCTGAAATACAGCCAATTAAGTTTTCTGCCCCATTCTCATCTAGTAATTATTGCATGGAATGAAACTTTGAATTTAATTGAAATCGATGCCACCTGCACCTTACAATTAAAGAAAAGCCTCAATATACTCAATACCATCCCGTACAATTCTTATGCAGGAAATAAATGCTTTGCTCTGATTTGATGGTTTAAAACTCGGCAAAGGCTACATATAGTGAGGATTAGATTCCCTTATAGGTAGTCCCTTCAGATAACAATGCTATCGTACATATTATGGTCTGTCATGAACAAAATAAACAATAAAAAGTTTACAATAATATTTCCACGATAATTTCGAAATGCTATTGTTTCAAGCTGAATCATTCTCCGGAAAGAGCGCATGAATCATTATCATTGTCAGAGCAACGATCGCTTTGTGCTATACTATACCCATTTGTGCATAAATGAGAGAGAAACCACTCATGATGGTCTATGTTAAATACGCAGTGTGCCTTCTCGTCGACATAGTACAGAGAAATAGCGGGTTAAATGGAGAGATCGTAGTGAGATGATTGAGAAATAGTACGTAATTGAAGATGCTGTAGTTAGAGAACAGTGAAATAGTGTGTAAATTGAAGAGAATACGGACAAAGAACAGAGAAATATTGGGCTAAACGAAGAGATCGTAGTTAGAGAACAGAAAAATAGTGGGTAAATTAGAGAGAAAATTGGCAGACAACAGAGAAATAGTGTGTGAAATGGAGAGACCGAGTTTCTTTCGCGCGAGTGATGATCTTTCCGTCATTGTTTGTGCACAATAACGTGCCTCTCGTGAGTGATTCGGCTTTTAGTCATATGGCGAAGCGCCAAATCAGCTGGACGAGCCGATTTTACGCGTAGCCATGTGAATTATGCAATCACCGACAAATTCCTTTCAGTCAGGGACATAATACCGGAATGTAATGAACTAAACATAAACATATGCCTTTACGTTCTGTTCAATAAGTTGCAAAAAGAAAGGAAAAGAAAAAAACAAAGAAAACTATCTGTGTTTTACACACTCTAAATTTTCTTTTATTTTCGTGATTTTTGGACGAAAGCATGGGAGTCTTTAAAGTAAAATGCTTTTTAGCTAACGACTAACCAGAGTAGGAGTGCACCTGCTCATTTATCGCAAATCTAGGGTGCATCAACACCCAAAATAGCTGATCAATGATATGTCAAATAACAACTTGCGCCTTAGCCAGTTCGCGATCACACATTGGATTGTTTTTCTCACGCGATCTGCACTTCCCTGGTCGCTGTCGTTGATAGAAAAAAAAAGCATTGCAAAAATTTCTCTGATCCGTGGTTAGTATGGACGATGCGAAAAAATGGTGATGAATCATCATCATCATGAATCAAAGTTCGCGGGTTTCCCGAATCAATAAATCACTTTTAAATGCATAATCTTAAACATGCATGTACTTTACTACTTAAAATATAAAATGATTAAAGAAAACATTTTATATCTCCAATTCGTGTTTTATCAAGTACCTATATACGAAACACAAAAAAATAAAACGAACTTTCGAATAGCTTCTGAATGTTTTAATAAAAATTAAATGCGTGCGAATTAAAATTCCTAGCTGATTTTACTCTCCGCATTGACAATACGCTCGTAGGCCAAGAAAGTGAGAGAGTGAGGACAGAGCGGAGAGTAAATTTGCTGTGCCGATAACCAGAAATACATGACCTCCAATGCGCATAACCTGTTTTAGATTACTGTAACAATATCGCTTATCACAACATAAACGGTTTGTCGCATTGTAAAGGTATTGTAAATGACTGGTTTCGTTGGTTTCTCAAGTGAACATTAAGAGAGTAAATTAAGCAAGTTGTTGGTACAATACATTTTAAACAATCAAAATTTAGTGGTGTCATGCCAACTCGGTAACCATGAGATTTCTCCATGTATAGCAGGATAGGTATTAAAGAAACGTCTCGAGAACATTTTAGTGCGACTACTGTTCTATAATACATACATTCGCAAAAATAAAAATGGTGACGAAGAGTCTTCCTTTGTTTTGGTTCGTCTCTTTCTCTCTCAAGTTTAGAACAAAACATAAGAAAACGCATTTTTGACTATTCTAAAGACAGTTTCGACAAAAATCATTTGATTTATATGTTTTTTTTCTTTCCTACTCCGATATGATCTTGAAATAATTTTGAGTTTTGTACATCTATTTCGATCAATACGTGTTTTCCTTAGCTATACATTTCCACAATTTAAGGGAAAATATGCTTTGTGTTCTGTGTACGCAAGAACATTTTCTGCGTTAAAAAACTGTTACCCAGCCCGGATGACAACGTCGAACTCAAAGTTGATCTAGATCAGCTGTAACTGCCCAACACGTGAATAAAGCAGTCCACGCTAAAGAGTACTTGCAGGAACGGAAATCGAATCGGTTGTCGGCCAAAAATCATTATGCGATTTCAGTTGTCTATGATTAAAAGGAGAACGATGATTTAATTTACCGCCGTGATATGAAAAGGGACTAATTAGAAATAAGTATCTAAAAGTAAATGTACTCTATTAGTATTACAAAACATGCTATCCCGTTGTTTCGGCAAGGGTTCTAGACAGCGGAACCATACCGAGTTTTTTCATCAGTTTTAATCAAGTATATAAAGGTGAAATCGATAAATGTCAAATGTCATTTCGGGAATAAAAACATTTCTCAAAAAAATCGAACAACTACTGTATATGTTGTCTCACTGGACTTCAATGTATGTTTTGTTTGTTTCTTTGGTCTCGGCGTCTAGACAACTGAAATCGCGTAACGATTTTTGTTCGGCAATCGATTCGATTCCCGTTCGTGCTTCCTGCTGCTGGGCCGATTTCATTCACGTATTGTTGAGTTACAGATGATATAGAGAAACGTTTGGAGAGTCATACATACATATCATATCCGGCCAAATATATGTGTCGAAGTCGAGGTTGAGTCAATTATCCTCGATCTTCTAACTGTCGAAAATATATATTAGGTTGAGCAGAAAGGTGGTGCACGAAATGTGGAAATGAGCGACCTCTGAAATTTAAAACCAAATCCCGAGCTAACTTGAAACTCTCCGTTCTGATAATGTTCTCTCACTTTCTTTGTTGACGAGAGCACTGCTAACGCGGACGGACAGTTAAGTTATTAAGCGTATAAAAATCACTTGTTTTATTTGTAGAAGAGACTTTTTTGCTTTGCATGGTTCAGAAACTATGCCGATCTCTTTTATATATCGTATAGCGCGCGGCGAAGGTCAGCCGGGTTAGAGAGAGGCAGCGGAGAGACAATCGAGAGGCGGGGCGAGATGTAGAAGGCTACATCTCGCCGCTCGCCTCTCGATTGTGACTTCCGTTCGTTAGCACCGTTTGTCATTTTCTTACGCAAGTACATTTTATACGCACAATAGTATGGTTTATTCCTTTAAAAGCAAACTGACTCGACGAACGCGTCTCTTCTGTCTACATCGCACAAGAAATACTCGGCATTCTCATTTTGATTTAATTTAATTTTTATTTATTTTTTTTTTCAAGGGACAACTTACAAAAGTCACTTAATCACCTATTCAGCTGATGCATGTTATTAATAACTACGTTTGATTCACTAATTCAATCAGAGTTGCATATTGATTATGATCCATTTATTTAAATGTTTGGCGATATGTGTGTACACACTATTTCTCTGCTTCTGCCTACGAGAGAGCAGCGAAAAGGGTAGTTTGATGTGCTTTATTTACCGGTTATGGCATTTGTAGTTTCGTACCATATCTTGTACCCAAGTTAAACTACACTCTTACATCCTCATTTGATGACCTTAGCCGATGATTGGTCTCCCCATGTAGTAGCAAATCTGTAATAGTAAGTGATAGAGATCAGAGAACCGTTGGAAATGCAGACATAGCTCATGTTATTGTCTAGGCTGAATAAAAAAGTGATGGACCAATAAGATGTCAAGCCAATATCCTCTGGCAACTCTAAACTACAAAAGACTTGATCCTTTGATCTTTCACCTCCCCCATCCCGATCTCAATCACTTAAAATATTTTTTTTTCATATTGCACTCAAATACTTTGTACTTGATGAAACACCCTTCTGGCGTACGATAAATAAAGAAGTAATTAAAAACGGCTCGTCGATCTGCTAGGACTCAAGAATTAGAAGACGCGATTATGAATAACAATGTCCATATTCTGGGACTGTCTTAAAGGGACACCGCAAGCTAATCTGAAACTCTCCGCTCTGGCCACTCTCTCTCACATTCTTTGTCTGCGAGAGAGTATTGCCAATGCGGAGAGTGAAATTAGCTTCGGGTGTGCCTTTAAGTGGGAAGAGTTTTTTTCTACCATGCACATCTAGCCTTGATAAATAAATTAGGGTCCAAGACATTTTCATTGGAATTTTTGCAAAGTTACTATAAGACGACAGAAGTTGAAGATTTGAGAAAAATGCCGAGTTTGCGACTTCCAAAAACATCAAAATGTTTGAAAGTAGATAGAGTCTGATGCAACTCTGGGAACATTGGAGCGAGAAAGATCATGATCGTTGTGGCTAGCATAAAATGGAACAATTAAGAGAGCACTACAAAAAGTGGTATGAGGACAAAGATTCCTCAAAAACTCGTCATCTTTAAAGTTCACTTCAGATAAAAATTCGAAAGTGATTACAAATATCTACGTAATTGTAATCATTCCGGAAAATATCTGGAAAAAAGTCACGTGGGGTTAGAAATTGTACGAAACCGATAAGAATAGATAATGATAAGAAATTGCGAAAGTGATATCGAATGACGAAATCAAGGTCGAGAATAATTGATGGGGATATATCCGTCTCCTCTAATACCATGCTAAATACATCTCGCCTTCAGAGAAAAACGAAGATAGTGTGTGAAACGAAGAGAGTGTTGGCCACGCTAGTCACTTCAATTCAATTCAATTCAATTTATTCATATCAAGTAATAATACTAGATGAAGGGAGGGTTGTTCTTCAGTTCCTCCAATGGTATTGACCACCATTGTCCAGTGTGACGTTAGTCACTAATGCGTTCAAACACGCAAGATATGGAGATTGATCGAATTGATCTAGGGATCAATGTGGTAGGTAGGGATCGCGAACTTTTGATCTACCATATTATGTAATGGACGATAATTAACAATCACGATTGTTTTTTGTTCTATTTCATGATTGTCCATTCGAAAAGGATCAGGTGTAGGATTTGATTTGGGCTTTGCTTCTGAAGAACGTTTTCAATAGCTGATCAGAAGAAGATAAACGAAGAATTAGCCGATATAGAAGATTCTGATAGAAGTTTCTTGGTAATTTACATCAACACTTTCATGATTCAGTGGTAACACAGTGATTAATCAAAAAGCATCTTGCCTATCTTTCAACTTCCTTCCACCATTCTTCTTTAGCAGAGATAGGAATCGATTTCGGAAATTCAGACAACCAACCGTGTTTTCAAACGAGTTTAGTTCACCTATCTCAGTGTATTTCTCTAATCTCCGATATCATTGGGATATCACGAGATTACCTCGGCTTGCACTGGAACTTATCTCGATTAGAGAGCGATTTGGAGAAGTTGGGAAGCGACGAGATAGCAGGCCAATCGAGAGAGTCAGGCAATGAGAGTGTTCTTGGCACGGCGCCAAGACGGGTGATAATCGCCCTTGATTTAGCGAGAATTTGATCAGATACGGAACAAATCGGATTAACACTTCGTAAAGGCACAAGAATGAACGAAACTGACATTGTTTTTAAGATAAGAAAAGAGCCTTTTTTTAGATTAAAATTGCCCGAGTAGGGGGTAGTTTGCGAACGATTTGCTCGTATTCTGGCAAATGCTAACCTGTATATGGGCAAATCGCTGCATTAAGGGCTACTAATTGCCAGAATGTATTCAAATCGTCTTCACAGTCTGGGAAAGTTGGGAAATCTGTTATTAGCATTCGTGCAAGCTTGCTCTCTGTGTATGTACCCAAAAAGATCAATTAGTGAAAATTATGGATGTATATATATTTTGTTTCTCCAATTCTTTATGGCAACCACGAGCGTCTTCTCGCCACGGATGGAAGGGCAGTTTAATTCGATCAAACCACTATGAAGATTTTAGCAGACAGCGTTGGTCTTTGTGGAGTTCGCAAGAAGAAAGAATTGGCAAGACGAGTGTGCAGTCGAACAGCTTTATCCGATATAAAATCGAGAAACACGATTGAACTCCTTTGAAGAATGACGGCCCAGCAGACCCAAATCGATTGAATAAAGTTAAATATTGTCCGTATAAAATGTAATCGCATAATTGCCTTGTTACTGCTGCTAAACGCAGAAACATTCTATCGATCAACACCCTCCTTCCCTCCCTTCCCTTCTCGCGCTCTCTCTCTGATCTACGTACTATCTCGCTTGGATTCTCTATCTAAACGTAGAAATTCATTGTGGCTCTGGCTGGCTACTCTCGTACCAAGTAAACAAGTGTGTTTTATATGGTCAATAAGTGTGAAATGTAAAAAAGTATACTTATGCAGTGTTCAGAAATTGGAAAATGCACGAAAATGCCGAAAATGGTGTTCAGAAGTTCGGGTGGAAAATGCCCGAAAATGCTCGATTTTGGCTCGAAAAGATGGTTTTTAACGATTTAAAAGCGTTGAAACTCCTTGTTTCATGGAAAATAACTAAGTTAGGTCATTTTTAAAGTATTCTACTCAAAACAAAAATCTTATGATCCGATTTTGAGCAGTTTAAGGGGAAAATCTATGAAAATGAAAAAAAAAGAAAATTCAACATTGCCAGTCCATTTTTCAAATAAACACTTATCATCAATAAAATGCGTCCGCAACACTGTTTGCAACCTATAAACGTTGATATAAAACTGAAAAACCCATTGAAAAGTGCTTAAAATCATTGAAAATGAGCATTTTCTGAGCATTTTCTACCTGTACTTCTGAACAGCAATTTTCCACATTTTCTTGCATTTTCCAAGTTCTGAACACTACATTAGAAAATTGATCAATGATGTGCTTGTTAGCGCGTACATCGTACACAAAAAGAAGATTAAAGATCTCTTAAAGGAAAAATCAAAAGTTCGTCCTTCAAGACACAAAAATGGTAAAAGTACGGAAGAACGAGAGTAGTGTACTCCAGCTGATCTGGGAGAAGATCAGTACATTTTGACCTTTTAAAGAAATTGAGCTGTTTTTCTGGGTCGCTTGTCTAGACAATACGAACTACAGTTGCAGTCACACAAAGCGCAAATAATTCGAATGGATAGAGAGGGCACCCGGGGATACCCCGGGATTTTATATAATTACCTCAATCGGCTGAAATGTGCAAAGAAAATTGCAGAAGCTGTAGATGAACACTTGCTGCAAGTTGAATTTTCCCAGATCCTTCTATTAACTGTGCATAACACTCAATGGTAGCTCAGATTAAGGTAAAAAATGCAGGTCTTTGTGATTTTTGTTCAGCAAGCTCGCGAACGATCTTTTCAAGAAGTTCGATTGTTTGTCTTCTGTTCCAGATATGAAATCACCTTCCTTGAAACTGATTTTATCTACTCCACATAAAGAGATTGTTGTGAATTTGGATTCCAGTTTCAATACGTTCCGAAATCAATTTTACATATGTACATTTTTTTCAAGCTGATGAGCATCTGTAGCTTATTTAAAAAATTAGACATTTTATTGCATCTTTAGTCATCGTTAATTAATTCAGTTTCACGGTGCGGAATTTTACTAGTTATGCCCATATAAGAGACCGGCTCGGTAAGACTCGAGCATTATGATCCCCTGCCGGACATTCGCGAGGACTTTCGATCTGGCCCTCAATACTTTCATCATAGACACATACCGGGGGCAGACCGATGAAAGTTATAGTGAAAATGCCCTTACAAGGGGGGTTGTTAGGCTCAAACCCGGCTCACATATGTCGCATAAAATAAAAAAATTGAAAAATTCATAACTTTTCTATCTTGATAGCTATTACTTTTATTTCTTTTTATTGATGAATAACATGTCGTACACTCTTATAAACACAGCTGAGTAGTAATTTCATATCGTTCTGAATATGTTTTTTCGTGTCTGATTTTCGGATTTTTCGTCTTCTATCCTCGTTGAAGAGAGACGGCAGGTAATGACATAGTGCATATTGTAGCCCTGACAATTCTGTACATATGTAGTGGTCACATTCCCTTGGCAATCCAAATTTCAGAGTCATCGAGAATTGCAACCGAATGTGAGATATGTGAAAATTGCAAAATCGAGCCTTGGCGACGGACATCCTTCACAAGACTATCTAACAGATATTCCCAATCCCATCCCCGATGCGTTCATTTGAAGGAATAAAATATTATTATTATTATTATTATTATTAATTTCTTGAAATTCGCAAGAATAAGAAGTTGCGTTAGTATGTCATTTTACTCGAAGTGATGTGCGCACATAGCAAAAATATACAAATAGACTCGACCTACATTAAAAATTCGAGATCTGCGAAACGACGATTCTTCACGTGGCAGTTGTCGCATCTGCCACCATCCGACCTATGAATCAACTTGCCTGGACGGTCGACTGAATGTGCGGGGTGAAAAAAATAAAAATTAAATAATTGATTTTCTCAATTTTTAAAAAATTTAGTTCGAGTCTATTTGTATATTTTTCCTATGTGCGCACATCACTTCGAGTAAAATGACATAATAACGCAACTTCTTACTCTTGCGAATTTCAAGAAATTACTTTTTCGATTTTTGCAATTTTCACATATCTCACATTCGGTTGCAATTCTCGATGACTCTGAAAACTTGGATTGCCAAGAGAATGTGACCACTATGTACAGAATTGTCAGGGCTACAATATGCACTATGTTTTTACCTGCCGTCTCTCTTCAACGAGGATAGAAGACGAAAAATCAGAAAATCAGAAAAAACATATTCAGAACGATATGAAATTACTACTCAGCTGTGTTTATAAGAGTGTACGACATGTTATTCATCAATAAAAAGAAATAAAAGTAATAGCTATCAAGATAGAAAAGCTATGATTTTTTCAATTTTTTTATTTTATGAAAGATATGTGAGCCGGGTTTGAGCCAAAGGGCATTTTCACTATAACTTTCATCGGTCTGCCCCCGGTATGTGTCTATGATGAAAGTATTGCGGGCCAGATCGAAAGAATGTCCGGACCATGTTCGAGTCTTACCGAGCCGGTCTCTTAAAGATTATTTATTTATTTATTTATTTGTTTATTTATTTGATAAACCCGTGACAGGTGCGACACATAAT
Source organism: Parapristionchus giblindavisi (assembly GCA_943737045.1). NCBI lineage: Eukaryota > Metazoa > Nematoda > Chromadorea > Rhabditida > Diplogasteridae > Parapristionchus > Parapristionchus giblindavisi. The sequence continues at coordinate 367,689 of CALSFV010000028.1, read as the reverse complement.
GCATTAACAGTGTACATAATGCATCAACAGGCGCAGGCACAACAGATACTATATGATATCGTTAAAATGCTTCCCTCCTAAATTGCAAAACACTGCTTTCGCATTTGAAAAATTAAAAGTTTCCGACTTTTTTTATCTATTTCTTCAGTGAAGATCTTTTATTGACCAATTTTGATCTTCCGAAGGCCATTTTTAGTTTATCACATTGCAAACATAAAAGAATTTTTCTCTTCAGTAATTCTATAATAAATGTAACACAAGTTCAAGTCCCTTTATCACCTAATCTATCACACTTCCATCTCTTTCATCTCCTTCTTTCAATCTTTCCCAATTGCAATCAGTCTTCTTCCACCTTCTTCTTCTTCTTCAGCTCAGCACCTGACTCTCCTAACCGCCGGGTGAAAAACTGACCTCTTTCATTGTTGCCGGTACGAATAATGAGTCATCACAAGTGATCATCTCTGGCCTAGCAGTGATGAACCGCAGGACGATAGCATTATCTTTACCTTTTTACTTTTTTACCACAAGTGATATGAGAATTGATTCGAATTTTGAAGTGAAAATCCCTTTTAAAGATGTGTACAGACCTGGAATGTAATTTTATTATTATTATTGGAGCCTTCTTTATCAAGATCGGACTACCCATTTGTCGCAAGTTTGCATTTTTTTTAAAGTGCGCCTTCCCCTGCACAGGATTGATGGTTAGTGGGACTCCACCTTTAATCTCAGTTCTCGCCTGCTCACTGCAAGACCTGCACCATGACTCATATCCACCTCGACAGCTGATCCGCCTTTCACAACACGTCGTTCAAGAACGACTGACAATAATGACATGTCGTTCGCTCAAGCTTTGGGTGTTTTAGAGCATTTTCTATGACTTTGTTGAACTAAAATCAAGAACACAATTAGAAATATGAATTCAAAATCAATTAGAGTTAAAGTAATGAAGGAATGGTTTGAAAGTAGGTTGTGTTATAAAAGAAACTATGTAAAGACTTAATATCTAGAGATAATCTATAAGAGATTAACTGAATGCTATTACCTTACGTAACAAGAAATTGCATGAAATTAAAAAGTAACTGTTCTTCTAGCGACTGCGAAGGTGAGAGATTTGTGTAGACTCTTCTACTATTATTCTGTCCATAAAGAGTGAAAAGGAAAAGGAGAAAAATGTGCGAGAGAGTATGAGAAACGAGGAGATTTGCTTTTCTTTTCCATTCTTTATTTTTGAACTTTCGGTGAGATGTCGATGACTCATGGGTACTTCTACTCAGAAGCGACAAGTAACTCGAAAAGATATACAAGAGATTTCTCTCTCGCTTATCCTCATCCAAGTTCTGGCAAAAGGCAAATACACGTGACGCTTGGAAAACTACAGAAGTGCACCATCAAGGAGAGGGCGAGTAGAGAAATCTACTGAAATGCGATCTCGATCCAACAATATCCGCGACTTGACGATCAAAGTACAGTACATGAAGCATAGCAAATACCATAAATTCGACCAAGGCGCCCGATAGTAGAATTGGTGACTAGATCAAGCAGATCCGAAGAAGAAAGTAGCGCTCCGGACTGAATTATCACTTGCTAGCAGTGATCTCCCGAAGTTATTGTGCCTTGTTTAAAGGGAGCGTAACCTCACTCAAAAGTCTCTTCGACTCGCAATGCTCTCTCTTTGTTAGAGAACAGAGAAATAGTGTGCGCAATGAAGAGACCATTGAGTGAGGTAAGGCTTCCTTTAAAGGTGGTGTCCGGGCAATATTTTCGTGAACAAACTGTGAAAACAGAAAGATAGCAAAAGTTATTCTGCATACCTTACATAAATTAGTTTATGCTAATTTAGCTTATTGATCGCTAGAATCGTGAATGAATCATGCTTGATGTACAGGCCAAGGCGCGAAATTTTGAAAATAAGAAAGTTCGGCAATAGGTTTCGAACCCGCGACGTGGCGCTTACTAGGCAGCGCCTTTACCACTACACCAAGGGATGCACGAATGGAAGTTCTAATTTCTTGCATATCATTTAGCCCTTGAATAGCCGATATGTTACATATTTGCATAGACATTCGAGGGCCTCCATCTTTAAGGGGATTTACCTTTACCTTTTGAAGTTAATCGAAATTTGCTGGAATATTTTTGTCGCTAGATGAAAGCCTAATCGTGGAGCATTATTGATATATGTGAAGGAAAATTACTTTCCTATATAGCATGAAACTTATTGTGATGATAGGGTTCGATGTTCTGAGAATAGTTCTGCATAAAATGGACAAATTATAGCGCATTACTGGGCAGCCTTGGACGGCAATCGTTTATTTCACATGGATGAGGTGTAATCGTTACTGACTATGCGCCAATCAAAATTATCGAGTCGAAAAAAGTAAGTGCGCAAAGCGGGTATTGCCCTCACTCTTTTCTTATTTTTTTTCGAAATCGTCGAATCGACAATAGCCCCTAATCTGACGGCTGAACAAGGCGCGAAACTTGCTGAACTCCTTGACGGGACACTACGAGCCAATTTGACTCTTCGCTCTGACTGTAAACTCCCACTTTATTTGCATGCGAGAGAGTGTTGTCATAGTGTAGAGTTTCAAATTAGCTCGGGGTGTGCCTTTAGTCGAATTGTAATAGCCTTTCCCGCTAATAAAAGGATGAAGTACGGACTTCATTTTCTCACTCTCACACTGCTCCATATAACTGACCATCGGAATCATCCTCTCCCTCTCTCCCTCTACCTCTACCTCTCCCTTTTCTCCCCCTTCTCTTTCTCCCTCTCCCTCGCTTTCCTCCTTTCTCTTCCTCTCCTTCACCCTCTCCCTTTTCTCTCATTCTTTCTCCTTTTCTCTCCATCTCTCTTTCTCTCCTACTCCCTTCCCGTCTCTCTCTCCCTCTCTCTCTCCCTCTCTCTCTCTCCTTCCTATCCCTATACTTCTGCCTCTCCCTCTCCCTCTGCAGATCCCTCAATCTCCCTCATCCCTCCGTGTAGCCATTACACCATGGTAGATAGAGAACGGAAGCTCCGAATGTGCGCGCAGAGTGTGTGCTGATCGAGAGAGCGCAGACAGTTAGAGACACGCGAGATAGTATGCAAAAGTGAGAGAGACCAGAGATTTAGAGAGACGCGAGAGACCATTACAAAGCGAGAGAGTGGGTGAGAGAGTGTGAGGATCTCGGAGAGCACAGACGGCTAGAGATGGGTGAGAGAGTGTGTGCAGGTGAGAGAGTGAGGGATGGGATAGGGTGTATTCTGAAGGGAGTGGCCTGCGCTCTCTCTCTATCTCAGTGGTTATAATCAGTCTTGGTTGATGCTGATCTGAGATTACTTCTGAGGTTCAGTAGACGACGTTTTGCACTTATTTACCCTTTCTTTTAATATTCTTATTCTCGATTCCATCGTATTTTACATAAGGAGTGATCTCCCGCAGGACTTCGTGTGCCTGGAATAAAGGGATGCACATTTAGCTTTGCCTTCACCTATTGTGGTTTATATTATGATACCTTGTACAATGCGAAGGTTGCTCACGATATTCTGCTTTTCATGTCATGCGAACTTCTGAAAGAGTCCATGCTCTCCAAACAGTATTATAGGCTTATCATTGTGTGTGAGGTCGAGCTTGTTCTAAGGATGACAGACGTTTTTGGAGAGAAGAAGAGGGAGAGGTAGAGAGAGAGGGAGAGAGAGGGGAAAGAGAGAGAGAGAGGGAGAGGGAGAGGGAGAGAGGCTTCTCATATTTGTCAAGATAGCTGACTTGAGTGTATTGCAACACTGAATCACTCAAAAAGATTCACTCTGCTTCTCCCTCTACCTCGGCCTCCCTCTCTCTCTCTCTCTCTCTCTCTCACTCCCTTCTCTCTCTCACACTCTCTCTCTCACTCTCTCTCCCTTCTATCTCTCACCTTCTCTCTCTCTCTCTCTCTCACTCTCTCACTCACTCTCTCTCCTTTCTATCTCTCACCTTCTCTCTCTCCCTCTCTCCTTTCCTTCCTCTCCCTATCCATTTATCTCTCTCTCTCCCTCTCTCCTTCTCTTCCTCTCTCTATCCCTTTATCTCTCCCTCACCCTCTCGTCTGATTTTCAACAACTTCGAGTTTAATAATTTTCAAACACATGTTTCTTAGCCTTCGTATCTAGTCTCCTTTTCAAGGTCGAATAAATTGATTGTTTCAAAATATATCTTTCTTCATCCAATTTCATCTTATGGTTTCGATCTCGTACCGTAGCTGATCGAAAACTCAGTTTTATCCATCGTATTGGTTAAGAAACAATTTGGTAAGCGCTGAGATTTGCCAATTTTGTTATGGGTACCAGTGATGATATCCAAGTTCCAATCAAGTCTATAGGGAGCGTTACCTCACTCAATGGTCTCTTCATTGCGCACACTATTTCTCTGTTCTCTAACAACGAGAGAGCATTACGCGACGAGGAGACCATTGAGTGAGGTTACGCTCCCTTTAAATCCCTCCACACCCCCATCATTCTCATCCCTCCGAAGAATATCTCTGCAGTGCAAACAGTTGCGGATGCATACATGGAAGTGCATTTCTATTCGCTCCTCTCGTTCAGAACACAGAGATGGCTTTACATTACATTTTTACATTTAAATCACATTTATCAAGAGTTCGTTAGGTCGAAGGCTCTGTTATGCATAGCGACCCAATTCCTGCTCTTCGCTTCGCTTAGGAAGTTACATCCAACTGTCTTCCGAAAGAGGTCGCTCCATCTTGTCGATCATCACAGAGATGGTTAGAGGGACTATATTATCCCCCCGGAGTACCTTATCCTACCCATATGCAGGGCAACAATAAACAAACATTTAACGATTAGAGAGCCTTATTTTGCTACAAAATTTTAATAAAAATACACCGTACGAATTTCCGGAATATTTACCCGCGCATCACAAATACATACATACTTTTGGGTATTGTATGGTTCATCTTCTAAATGGCCTTATTTTTCGCTCCAAAAAGTTGAAACGATATAAGCCAAAGCGCATAAGTTTGCTTTTTTTTCACCATTCTCTCTTGATCTCTGGACATGCGCGATCTCGTGCGCGCATGGCCTTTTTTCTCCATCGCCGAAAAACCCTCATCGATCATCGATTACTCGAAAGATTTCTCAAATATTCCCACACTCTCTTCGTTCCAGAGCCAGTTTGGCCTTTATTTTTCTGCTTTGTCGGGTCCGAAATTTGGAAAACTCTTAGTCCGTCTGACAATGTTTTACAATACTTAGCGTATTTATTCTGCGAAAATGGCCATGAATTTGTGCTTTCTCATTGCTCATTGACAATAATACTACTATTGATAATACTGCATGCCTTAAATGGGAAATATCTGTTCGACATATCTTTTGAAGAATGTTCGTCGCCAATCATTGAGATTAAATCGAATTTTTCAATGACTATTTTATTTATTTATTTATTTGATACACCCGTGACAGGTGCGACAGCAAATACAGAAACGATGAGAAAAATAATTATAATAATGATAGAAAGGACTTGGGGAAGGTGACAGGGGTTAATCGATAGCTATCTAGCGTCGCCACACTGTTTATCGTGCACTTTCTACCATGGAAATATTTCGATTCCTTAGTTCTCCTGAAACAACGAGCTGTTTATCCCCACGTCTTTTTCAATCTCCTTTTTGCTTTCTCTAGCCACTCTCTCACATTCCCATACTCTCTCACCACTTGAGATCTCTCTGCCTCTCTGTCCTCTCTCATTTTTCCCTGATCTCTCGGATCTCTCAGAGATTCTAGTTTTCGTGAACGCTAAAGCTATCACAGCACCACATATCCCCCCGGTTCTCTCATTCTTCTTCTCGTTCAGAAATAAACAATTTCTTATAGTGCCCAAACATCCTTGGGGATATATCCCTTTCTCCCTTTTGTCGTCTCCAGACCGTTCGCTCTCATTGACCCTTCAAGAAACTGTATCCGGTCTACTGCGCCCCCCTAAGGCACACCAGAGCTGATTTGAAATTGTCCGCTCTGGCCACACTCTCTCGATTGTCAGCGTGAGAGTGTGAGAGCGAAGTTTGAAATTATCTTATTATCAGTGTGTGGAAAAAAAGAATGATAGGTCCATTTTATGCAAAGTCAATCTCATTGTCGGAGAATCCGAACATCAAAATAAGTTTCATTCTCGATAGCAAAGATACAAGGGTTGAACTCCTTGCATCCAAGGGTTTGTACAACCCGCAGGGTTCAAGCCTTATATCTGAGGGTACAGCGCAGCATGCCAACTCGGGTTTTTTTCTCTCAGTGTAGCAAATTTCGATTAACTTCATGATTCACTTATGAAGCCTGAAGGAAGGCTGGAGATCTACTGAAGATGGTCGTAGCCGCGGTTCATGGTGCCTTGGCGTAGCGGCCGAAACATTGATTCAAGTTACATTTAAAGATGGAGGCCCTCGAATGTTGATGCAAATGCATAGCATATCTATTATGCAAGGGACAAGTGACATGCGAGAAATTAGCACGACCACTCATCAATCCTGTCGCGCAGTGGTAAAAATGCTCACTAGTAAGCGTAACGTCGAGGGTTCCAAACCTATTGCTGAACTTTCCCATTTTCAAAATTTCGCGCCTTTGCCTGTACATCAAGCATGATTCTTTCATGATTCTTGCGATCAATAAGCTGAATTTGCTTAAAAATAATTTATGTGTAGTATGTAGAATAACTTTTGCTATCTTTCTGTCTTTACAGTTTGTTCACGAAAATATTGCCCGGACTCTTCCTCGACCCGGACACTTTATCGAGCTCAACTGTGCGGTTGATCACCGGATCATAACATTATTCCATTGATCTTTGTTTCTTACAATGTTCATAAAGCCCGACCCTCTTCACAAGTTCATCCTGAAATTACCGAAACATCCTAAAGCCCATTATTGATTTATCGAACACAATATCATTGTCACGAGATGGTATCGGATCTGAACAGATCGTTGAGTAAATCGAAAATATGCGAACTCTCCTCGTTTTACACACTCTCTCGCTTCATGTTTTCTTTTCTTTTCGCGATTTTGAGCAACAGAATACATATGTCTGCTTCATATTTATTAGTAAAGATCAAATTCAAATAAGTAAATATTTATCAGAATCAATAAGACGATCAGTCAATCGATTCCATCCGGATACAGTAACCGAGGTCACACGCCATGGCCGACAAGGAATTAGCGGCCAAGTTGGCCGCACGCGCCCATGCTATAGGAGATGAAGAGGTTTGCCGTTTTAGTATATGTTATTTGATTTTTTTTCCTTTTTTGGAAGTTATGAATAGGAACAGAAAAATTAATATAAGAAACTATGTTCAGGTAACTATGTATTAATGCTAGCTAATTTTACCATCTTATGTCGCTCTCTCTCTCTCTCTCTCTCTCTCTCTCTCTCTCTCTCTCTCTCTCTCAGATTCTATCGCTCTCTCTACTATCTCGCAGAGAAAAAAAGTGAGAGAATTAACAAATAGAAGTTCTTTTTCTAATTCTTCTAACATTGAAACTTCGAAATTGCCCTTTCACAAAATATGAATTAGTAATTGATCACTAAAAGAACTATCGACGTGAGTCATTCCCTAGTTCTCTTTAGTCATTATGAAACATTGTCTTCATCGGTTGATTGATTGATTAATCTCGCAGTTAACAGCTGACATTTGTTTGCTACTTATTGCATCGGTGACTCATTTCAAGATATTGTGTTGTCATGGAAAGAAACTTATAAAAAAATTAGATTCTCTGTTTGTTTCCCTTTCTTTTGTAAAGATCATGAAAATCTTTTAAAAATTATTAAGCTTACAGTATTACACAGCGAATAAAATTTTAAAATAATGCCAGTAATGTTTTGTTTGACGGTTTATCAAATTTAAAAAAAAATCAATGAATCATTTCCAGCCTCCTCTACACACAAGTCCTCCGCCTCCAGTGCCTCCAGGACCTGAAAAGGCATGTAATATTTTAAAATTATTTTTCACCATTTTAGCTTTCAAAAATCTATTCATAGGTTGGGATGCGATATCGAGACCTTAAAGATTGAGCATTTACAAATATGTAATGTCAAAAGATGTATCAATGATATATCGACAAAACAAAAATTCTATAATAAATAACATGGAATTTTCCAGCATAATGAAATTTTATAAGTGCAGTTTTATATTCAAAAAATATAATGAAATACACACCAGGAGATAATATTACTGTCCGCTCTGGCTACGCTCTCTCGTAGACAAAAAGCGAGAGAACACTGCCAGCGCGGAGAGCTTAGCTCGAGGAGTGCCAATTATTATCCATTTTCATAATGATCTTTGAACCCAGAAGCGACCAAATACAGTGCGATCCTTCCCTCCCTCTCTCCGACCGCCTCGTTTAAACATAATTCACACTATCTATTTATCACTTGTTGTCACATTTATTCAATGTAAGACAAATTAAATTAGATTAAATTTCAGATCATTCACGAGAACCCCTACGTCGCTTCTGACGCCGGCTTCTCCATCGATGACTTCGTCAAGCAAACTCTCGAGGCCAACAACAACAACAACAACAGCAATAATAATAACAAAAACAATAATACCACTATGACGTCACAAGCTCCGCCCCTTCCATCGGCGCCACCCCCACCCCTGCCCACCCATCACACATCCGAAGCCATCCTGTCCAAGATCTCGGCTCTCCGTGAGCCACCCCTCCCTGGTCCGCAAGCCCCGCCCCCAATGGTACCGCTGGTGGAACCGTCGAGACCGGAGTCTCCAGCGCCCATCAGCAAGCAACCGCTGGTGAGGATCGAAAAGGGCGGCAGACCGTCTACGCCCACATCCGAGGCTCCGCCCACACCGGTGAAGAAAGCCCCACCCCCGATGGTACCGTTGGTGGACCCCGAGAGACCGGAGTCGCCGGTACCCGAGTCCAAACAACCACTGGTGAGGCTGCACAAGGGAGAGGCAGTGCCGATGTCGCCGCCGGCACACGTAGCCCCGCCTCCGCCCGTGATCCCGCCCACCGCGCTCAGACACGTCCCGCCTCCCATGGTGCCGCTGGTCGAGGAGCGCAAGGAGGAGGTGGTGGTGCAGTCGAAACAGCCCATAGTGAGGCTGGAGAAGGGAGTTAGACCGACGACGCCGGTGCTCAAGCAGAAGTTTGTGCTGGTGAGCTCTTTTAAATCTTTTCATTTGTTGTCAAGAACAGAGAACATTATATATCTGAAGGATAATTGCTCTCGTATAGTGCGTGAAACTTATAGTGATGATGATAGCGTTCGATGTAATAACAATGGTTCTGACTAAAATGGGCCCATTATTGCTGATTACTAGTTAGCGCTTATAGGCCACAGTATTCTGGTCCAAGCCATTTTTCTTCCAAAGCAAGACAAAGGAGAGACCATTGTATTCGAGAGAGTTTGTATGTTGAGCGGTCGTTCTTGCTTTGGAAGTCATGAGAACGCTGTGAGGCACACCGCCAGATAATTTGAATTTCCGCTTTGACCAAACTCGCTCACTTTCTTTGTCTACGAGAGAGTGTTGCCAGAGCGGAGAGTGAAATTAGCTTGGGAGTGCCTTTAAATATTTCAAATTAGCTTGGTTCCACCTTTACACCACGATCAATATTCCGCCGGTCTGGCAACGCTCTCTCGTAGACAAAGAAAGCCAGAGAGCATAGCCAGAGATCACAGGATGGAGTTTTTCAAATGAGCGTGCCTTTAAAATTCTATCACACAATATTGTAAACGACTAAATCTCATTGTACATTTAAATTAGTGTTTGAACTTTAATCTTTGATCTTTGATCTATGATCTTTGATCTTTGATCTTTGATCTCTACAGGATCCCGGAGACGGCGGGGCCGAGCTCGAGAAGCGATTGGAAGCCCAGCGACAGAAGAAGCTCAAGGAGGCGGCAGTCGCGCCCAATTTTGATCCCATTTTGCAGGCATCGATTTTTAATAGAAAATTTAATTTTTCTCGTCTTTATACTTTAAACAATCTGAAAATGAATGATCAAAAAAGATAAAAATCTTTGTATAGTAAAAAGGCCTACAAATAGTATGATTCTTGATAAAAAAAGAGCTGACTTAATTTTCAGGAAATCGAACGACTCGAGTGCTGTCAGCAGCCTCCACCCTTGCCGCAGGTTTGTTGGCCTTTGATATTTGCTAATTTAATATGTTCTTATTTGCTTATCTACGTAGTACGTAGATCACCTAATTTCCCGGAGACTTATCTTCCTTTAAAGCCATGTTTCGGTTAAATATGAAACTCTGGCTCCACTCTCTCGTTAGACAAGGAAAGCTAAAGAGCATTACCAGAGCGGAGAGTTTCAGATTAACTCGGGGTAACATTGAACGCTTTGACTTGAATTAGTAATTCTTACTCATCTATCGTTAGAAGATCTGAGTCATTCTTTTTTTAGTCATTTTGAAACATAACTTAGCACGGGGTGAATCTTTGAACTCCATTAAAATATTCCCGATTCAGTGTCCTCCTCCGTTTATTCCCGGCGTCTCCGTGCCACCTCCTCCGCCAGCCTTCAAGCCTCCACCCGTGCCGCCACCGACCGCAGCTCCACAACCGGCACCCAGCCAAGCTCCACCTCCTCCGCCCCAAGCTCCTAGCCAAGCTCCACCTCCTCCGCCCCAAGCTCCCTGCCAAGCTCCGCCGCCTCCACCTATTGAAGCTCCTCCTGCCCCTCCCATTGAATCAATCCCTCCACCACCATCGTCAGAAATCTGTCCCGTTGTAGAGACCACGCCTCCTCCTGCAGGACAAGCTCCAGCTCCTCCCGTCGTTGAAGCTCCTGTTGCTCCATCAGTTGAAACTCCAGAAGCTCCATCAGTTGAAACTCCTGAAGCTCCTGTTTGTGAAGCTCTTGAAGCTCCAGTTAGTGAAACTCCTGAAGCTTCATCAGTTGAAGCTCCACCAGCTCCATTAGTCGAAGCTGCAATCCCACCACCTCCATTCGATCCCGAGCTCCTCCCATCCACCGAGGCTGCTCCAGCTCTATCTGAACCCTCTGTAGTCCCGAACCCGCCAACCTTCGACGCTCCGCCCCCTCCCATGCCCGAGCTGATCGCCTCGTCTTACTCTGAAAACGACAAGGATGACCACTCTCCGGTCCCGCCCACCGACAGTGCGCAGCGCGCGCAGGGAGAGTGCGCGGCATCGCCGAGTTTGAGCCCGCCCCCTTGCCCTCCGCCCAAGTCAGTCACTCTCTCCTCTGCCCCTATCGACATGGTCGGCGTCGCTTCCTCACCTCTCGCGGCTCTCGACACAAACACCGAGAGCTCTCCGAGAGCTGGCAACTGCAAGGTCAGCGAGCTCCTATCATTTTTTGATCTTTGATCTCTTCTTGTACTGAAATTTTCACATCTCGTTTGTCTATTGAACTGTTCAATTTTAGTCGAATCTTTTCTTATGTGCTTGCTCTTTTTCAACGGTAAGCATGTTTAGGCGCCCGCGTCCAAGGTTTCTCCGGCGTCTACCTGCGGCTCAGACGACTGTGATGAGCTCGCCGCCAAGCTCGCCCGTCGGAATCTCATCAACGAAGGTTGGCACACTTGTAGATCTTTCAATAGCACTTCAAATGCAATTTTACGCGCGGTCAATTAGCAGTCATCCACACTAAATTAGCCACACTTTGGGATGTGCCAGGATGCGAGAGATAGACGAGAGAGTGTGTGAAAATGAGAGAGTGAGCGACTCTAATGTATTCGCCCAGTGTGTCTCTATTCTCCATTCATTACGCGCTCTCTCTATTATCTATGCTCTATCATCGATCTGTACTCTCTCATATCTCTACTATCCCTGTCCTCTAACCTGTCTGCACTCTCTGATATCTCTACACTCTCTAGTCGCACTCTAACCTGTCGTTCGTCTCTCTCTATATATCTATCAGCTGTCTTGCGGTATTTACCCCGTAGATGGGGCGATATAAGAGAAAGGAACAGATGGCGCAACACACTAGAGGAAGAGAAACAATAAGGAGAGGGAGGGTATCCTAGAGGGAGAGGGAGAGATCGCAGAGGCAATAGATCCCCGCAATAGAGATGAATATGATAGATAAGGGTTCGGATAAATTTAGACACTCCGATAGAAACATCCGGTTGTGTGTATTAGAGTGTTTATGTGTCATGCAATGCATGAATCATTGTCGGGAATGACCTATTTATACATGCATAATAGTAGAAAATAGCCTCGTCAAGCTTTTTGTCTTGACCACCCCCATAAAGGGACACTCTAATGTAATGTGATTCATAGTGTGGCTTTTATTAAACTAGATTTGGATCATAAAAGACATGCAAATGTACTCATGGAATTAGGTATTAGTAAATCAAAAGTGCTAATTAGTAGGATTAGGTTCTAGATCTTCTATTTCTATTATGTTTGACATTTAGTTTGGACAAGAACGACCCTCATGTACATGCAAATGTGGCTTAATGTCCCTATTCACCTACGTAAATCTAACTTAATGACCTTAGTTCTTAAGTCAATCTTACTTAACGACTTCAGTTACTTTTACTTTATGGGCCTATTCCATAAATCCATCTTACTTTAGGAGAGGCCGCTCCCCATCAGATCACCAAAGGCACCGGCGTCTACAACGAATTTCCCGAATTCAGTCGAAAGCAGATCAAGTACTTCACCGAGACGTTCAAGAAGTCAGTCTTTGTTCTGTTGATCTTTGAGTTGATCTTTGATCTTTGATCTCTACCGTCCGATTGTTAGACGTGCACCCATCCTATTGGGGGGGGGGGGGGGGGGTGTGTGACTCATCACACTTGTTGTTCGTCTGTGTCTTCGATCATGTGAAAAGGATGATCTAAGGTACGCCAAAAAGTTGCCGCGCGCGTGTTTCTTTCAATCTCAATAGCAATCAGTGCAGAGGTTGCAAGTGAAAGTGCGCGGCACGCGTTTTTGCCTTTGCGCGACACAAGCTAGAGACAAGGCGCAAACTACGCGCACAACACATTCGATGCAATCCGGTCCGAGAGCTAGACTGTCTTTATCCTCTAATACTTATCCCCATACCTGGGGGGTCATGATGGACAAAGGAGGATAGAGTCTAGCGACTGGTGGAGTGACTAAGTAGTGCCAATAGATTATCTGACACCAATAAATCTTTCTCACGCAACTCCATTCAAAGTTTATTGAGACACAGCTCCTTTAGTACTTGGTAGAGCCGAAGGAATCACACCTTTCACTATCGGCATAAAATGTATCGACATAAAATTATACTAATATTATGAATTTCACGAACTGAATAAAGGTGGACGAATTTACACAAGCGCTCTTGTAGCCTATTAGTTATCCCCGCATTTCGTACGTACTCATAACGAGTGCTGGGTCGCTTTATCGTTTTGTGCATATTGTTGTTTTTTTTAATTTGACCACTACTGGAATATCTGCGATGTTTGGTCACTAAGCTAGACAAAAAGTTTGGAGAACAGCTCGGCGTCATGTATCCCTATGTATCTTGTGCTAATGGACATTAGCCCATCGGCCCCACTCCCCTGCCCCCCCCCTTTATGAGCCAAACACGATGCTTTCCCATACGCTTTTTGCGCTTACCGTTCCACTCTCTCATTTTCCCCTGTTCTCTCGCCCCGCTCTGCGTCTCTAACCACTCTTGTGTTCCTCTCGGTAAGGCTTACGTGTGTTGTGGTCACTAACATACTGACTATGACTATAGTAGTAGCCATTCTCTAGCTGTCTGGTCGCTCTCTTTCTTTCGTGTGCTCTCTCTCTGTCGCTGTTACGCTGCCGCTCCAGACTCATTTGAGATGAGACGAGGGAAAATACGATGAAAGGGGAGATGAGAAAGGCTGAGAGGGGGTAAGAAAGAGGTGGCCATCCACTGGCCACTGTGTACTAGGAGAATGGTTTCGAAATATGTGGAGCTGGCTAATCAAGGGTAATTGAAGTTGAATGAGTCATAGCTTTACTACTGGGGGGGAGGGGGGGGGGGCGCTGAACAATCGTTGATAACGTATGATTCATTCCCAATCGAAATGAATGTGAGGAAATGATTGAGCTCTAATCAAGATCAAAATCAAGATCAATTTATTTATTTATTTATTTATTTAACCATCAGTTAAAACCAAGAATAATGAATGAATGAAGCAATAAGGGAGTGATGGAGTTCCGTCGCTTAAGCGATTTCGATTTGGGAGTGGCAGCTTAAGCTGAATAATGATATTAAGGACGAATACGAGATTGAGTTAATAATATTGTGGGGGGGGGGGCAATGATTGAGTTCAAATCAAGATCAATGATTGAGATCAAGATCAAAGACTAAATACCAAAGATCAATCTCGCTTCGGTTCCAGATACGATGAGGACCGCGACAATTTCATCGACTTTATGGAGCTGAAGCGAATGATGGAGAAGTTGGGCGAGCCCCAGACACACGTCGCCCTCAAGCAGATCATCAAGAAGGTTTGATCCTTGGTCTTTGAACTTTGGAGTTTGGTTTTTTAACCCTTGTAGTCTGATCTTTGATCTTTAGGTGGACGAAGATCAGGATGGCAAGGTGTCCATGCGCGAGTTTCTCCTCATCTTCCGATACGCGGCCGGCGGCGAGCTTGGGCTCAGTTCAGAGGTACTTATATTGATCTTTGGTCTTTGATCTTTCTTCCTTGATCTTTGATCTTTGTTCTTTGATCTTTGATCTTTGTTCCTTGATCTTTTACGTTTTTACTATGCTGTATGTTTTGTATGGCATTCTGTCAACACTATCTCTGGTCGTTCTTAACTAGCAATGATTCGTTTTTGTTCTATGATCTTTGATACTTGATCTTAATTTCGATGTGATCCTTGATCTTTACAGGTATTCAAGCAACTCGCGGATTCTGTTGACGTAACCAAGGAAGGCGTGCACGGTGCCGCGGAATTCTTCCAGGCGAAGGTGATCTTTGGTCTTCGCATATTAGTTCAGCCTCCGTAATAGCTCTGACTAATGAACTACCGTCTCAGTATTATGAGACTGTGAAAACACACCAAATAGCGCACCACAGTGATGGCAAAAGTCGCCTCAGCATCCATCTCCTTTGCCCCGCTATTCCCATCTCTTTCGCATTTTGAACTAACGTGTTTGAACTCCAGCGAATTTTAAAAAAAGAATAAAATCAGAAAAAAAATCTCTTTTTCTTGTATTTTTGCAGCCGTTCACATTATTTTTCATTTCATTTTTTCTTAATTTTATTCGTTCATTTTACTTTTTGAAACATCTTTATGATGTATGATAAATAAACAAAAAAAATAAATAAATAAATAAATAAATAAATAAACAAAAAATAAATAAATACATAAATAAATAAACAAAAAATAAATAAATAAATAAATAAATAAATTTCAGATCGCCGAACAATCCAAACTGTCCAAATTTGAGGAGGAAATTCGCGCAGAACAAGAGGAGAAGCGGAAGGAGGAAGAGGAGCGGAAAGAGCGCAGAAAGAAGTTCCTCGAGAACAAGAGTCTCTTCAACTGATCTCTGATCCTTTGATCTTTGATCTTTGCTCCCCAATTATTAATTCTAACCTATCTAATCATCTCCAATCCTTCTCTAGCCGTCCCTCGCCCGGTATCCACCGTATCCAAGATGACCTAAGATTCACCCAAAACACACCGCTAGTTATAGTTCCGATCATGTAATATTGTCCTACAATCTCGATTTCACTCCATATTTGTGCCTATTGAATTGACTCATTTTTCCCGTTTTTGTCTATATTTCTGCATTTTCTCCATGATTTAACATACGCTTTTTGCTATTTGAACTCACATATTACTTACTCTCAATAAAATACGATTTGCCAAAGACTCGATTGTCGTAAATCCCAATAAATACAGGCAACTGATGTTTGGAGATAAGTGATTATTACTGATAAATGATTATCACAGGCCCAGTAATTATCTCCGATAGCACTTCGTGTTCCTTGAATAACTTTGCCTGTTTGTGTTTGTGGAAAAGGGAAAACCGTAGTATTAATTTTCGTATATTACATGCCAGCGTATTATGTATATTACTATCCGAAGAAAAGAGTAGGCCTTCCGGACCGAAGTGGCCTTGAATTATCACTGGCTTAGCAGTGATCACCAGCAGGACTTCGTGTGCCTTGAATAACGGGTTGTACCATTTTTTTCCTTTATGTGTCAGCGGAAAACTAGGTATTGCGATTGGACCAGCTCACTTTCATCTTCATCTTATATCTTCTGAGCGTTAATGTGCGAGACATTACAGGAGAATAGACCCTGTTCCTCCTTTCTTGAAAGCTATCTGAGATGACTTTCTGAACAATGAATAAGTGCACTTTTTTCCGACTTTTTTCTTCACGTGTTTCTATCATCGACATAGCAACATAATAGCTCTATTGCATTAAAGGAAACTCTAGCTTTCCCCTGATTTCAAACACTTCTTCTTTGCTCACATTAAAGTGGAACCCCAAGCTAGATGAAAACTCTCCGCTCTGGCCACACTCTCGCCGTCTTGCCTGCGAGAGAGCATTGACAATGCGGAGAATGAAATTAGATCGGGTGTGAATTTAAAGATGTGTTCATCGGTGATTTTTATTATTTTTTTTTTAAATCGTATTTTATTGAGAGTAAGTAATATGTGAGTTCAAATTGCAAAAAGCGTATGTTAACTATTATAAAATATCAGTAAATTGTTGCAGTACCATGCTTTGCATATTGTCGAACAAATTCTATGAGAGCTTTCTCGTAAATTTCTGTCCTGATTTCGGTTGCAACGAATTGGTGAATAATGTGGACGAATAAGGATCAATGTATGCACAAAGTGGCGAGGCCTCGATATGATCTTTGATCTTCGTTTTGATCTTTGATCTCAACTACGAACCGGTTCTTTCTTGTAGGTACGATGTGAACTGCGGTTCCTTAAAGAATTTAAGAAACATTAACATTGGCATTGACATTGAATCAACTTTATCAGCTTTAAAGAAGGGGACCCGTGAGTAGTCATGACTGACTCCCGCCACGATAAGCATGTTGGCTGTTGTTAATATTATATGGTAATTGGCGTAAGGGACAATGAGAAAATGAGAGGGAAAGTATGCAAATTCGATGAGCACTCTCTACATGCCTTAAAAGTGGTACTTTCAATGCGCATAGTGAGCTTTAAACATATCGGGAATCAATATCAGATGTCTTTCGATTCGTATGATGAATCT
Organism: Parapristionchus giblindavisi; assembly: GCA_943737045.1. Taxonomy (NCBI): domain Eukaryota; kingdom Metazoa; phylum Nematoda; class Chromadorea; order Rhabditida; family Diplogasteridae; genus Parapristionchus; species Parapristionchus giblindavisi. Next base: position 350,529 of record CALSFV010000028.1, on the reverse strand, counting down.
CTATTATTCTATCCGAACAGTCTTATTACGAAAAAACTCGTGGGTCTCCATCTTTAATGGGTGTTTCGTAGCTGGGTTGCCATGAGGTTTCTCCATTAAAAACATTAAAAATTAGAAACATTAAAAACATTAGAAACATTAAAAAAAGATAAAATAAAATTCATAAATACCTTTTGGATCGCGTGGATTTAATGGAAATAATATTAGCTGTGGGTGGTGTAGGTTTATAGTTAGCAGATCTTTAACGGTAAACGAATTTTAGGATTAAAAAAATACAGTTCGTAGATAAATATAACACCTTTTTGATGTCTTGGATTTAATAGAAGTAGCCGTCATTGCGCGCACGGTTGATGTAGTAGATCTTGAACGATCAATGATCGTATTATGTTTTTTTTCGTTAAACATGCCCTCTGGGCATCTATGCTACCTTTTGTTTTCCAGACACATATTTTCTTCAGGGAGAATAACCGAAACCACTGTGATGCCCAAACCTGTGGCCGTATGCAAGGACTGTTTTCCGGGAAAATGTGACGTCATTAGCGTAGGCGAAGGCGTTTTCCAAAACTCCTCCGCCTACGCTAATGACGTCATATTTTCCCGGAAAACGGTTTTCCCGTTGTTCTTGCATACGGCCACTGATCGAAATCAACTAAACCAACTTTGCCGCCTCCGCAATCTGTGTAAGAGATTCGACGGGAGTGTGCGCGGGTAGTGCAATCATGCGCGCGACAGCTGAGTCGGACAGTCCCGGAACCAGCGGAATCTGGAACGAATTATTCCAAATCGGTAGTCAACCTCCTCCTTAGAGCTCCTTGGGAACCCTAATGTGGTGTTAAAATCTTGTAAAAGTAGATGGAAAAGTGAAAAGTAGTGTTAATTTTGTGCTTGTAAAAGTAGGTGGAAAAGTAGCATAGCTTCATAATTTCCAAACTTTTACACTGAAATTACGAAGCTAAACTACTTTTCCAACTACTTTTCCAACTACTTTTACAATCACAAAATTAACACTACTTTTCACTTTTCCGTCTACTTTTCCAAGATTTTAACACCACATAATGGCGACCCATCCGACCCTTATTAGCTGAATAAAGTATTTCTAATGCAAAAAATGATAGTCAACCATGGCTTCAAAACTTCAACCACCGTATGGCTAACTATTGGACAACCGATGGCTAACAAGTGGAAAGTGGAAACTATGGGATAACAAATAATGAATAAATAATTTTATAAAAACCGACCAGGTCCAACAAATCCCCGTTCTTCTGCAGATACATTGTGGCTTCTGTTTTAGGTGACTGAAAATATTTTGCATATCAATAGATTTGTAGCAGTTAACACGTTTTCCTCTTCTTTTAAAACCTGGTTTTCAGGAACTCTTGCCGCGGGAGAAGAATTTGGAGGCAATGGGGAGCGATTCTGAAAATGAAATTGACCTTTGATCTTTGCAATTCGTCACCTTTTTTTGTAGTGGTGTTGACGCTCCGCTAATCGCAGTCACGGTCTGCAATTTGAAGAAGAACAATAAGCTCTAATTCAGAATACAAAGAACGGACAACCATTTCATTGCCAAACTTACATGATGAGCAGAGGTTGGTGTGATCGGCTAGATTGAAAATAAGAGTTGAAAAATCAGTTCATGGTCGAAGGTACACGGTATTACCTGAGCGGCGGAGCTGGCTCTACTCCTACTGGAGAACACCATCGACTTGCTATCGGAACTAGTGTCGGGCTGAAAGGGTCACGATTAAATCGATAATGTCAATCAATAAGTGATCAACCTCATCCTGGAAGTGTGCGTATGCGAGAATAGCAATGACCGCAAGTATTATAATCAGCAACATCAACTCTGAGCTATAACAAAAGGGTAGAGCACCAAAAGGGTAGAGCAAAAAAGTGGGCTAACAATAAGAACCGACTGATCGCGTGAAATATAGCAAGAATGAAGTTAGAGCGAGCAGAAAATAAGGTAGGTATTGAGCGTATAAAAATCACTTGTTTTATTTGTAGAAGAGACTATTTCTTGTTTTGCATGGTTCAGAAACTATGCCGATCTTTTTTATATCGAATAGCGCACGGCGAAGGTCAGTCGGGTTAGGGAGAGGCAGCGGAGAGACAATCGAGAGGCGGGGCAAGATCTAGCCTTTGAGCGACTTCCGTTCTTTAGAGCATAGTGTCATTTTCTATGCAAGTACATTTCATACGTACAATAGATTGTTTATGGGTAGTGCACGGTTTTTGGAGTTTGCTATATTATCTTACAGTCTCAGTTTCATATTTGATATAAGAAAATCAACTTTTTCAATAAATTTCAATTTTTTTATCCCTTCTTAATTGGGTTGGTGAAAAAAAGCACTCCGAAGACGTATTTAGCACACTTTATATCTAGCAGAGTACAGGCCCACCTAGTACAGCAGGGAAAGAAACTTCAGGAGATCTCCGAGTGTGTCTCGGAGGTCTTTTGTTAAAGAGAGACTCTGCGGGACTGTATATCGTTCTATAATACAGAATTGTGAACGGCATTTCGTCCCACGGGTCTAACTAATTCACGAAAAAAACTCGAGGCTCCATCCTTTGAACGAAGGGAAAATCTATCTTTCGTCAAACTGATCAATATTCAAAAGGTGTTATTTATTTTATTTATTTTTAAAAATTTTTACTTGTAACATTTTTAAATTTTTTTAAAAAAACACACAAATTTTTTTTCCTGAAAAAAAAGTGTCTGGCGTGTTCCACCCCTTTGAAATTTCGTTTAAACTTTCTCTGCCTTCTCCCAGTTGCAAACATCCTCATCACTAGTAACATAATTATATTTTTGGAGCTCTATACGCACCAATTCGAACCAACCCGAAAGCGAGACGTGCGGGACAGTTTTCGTCTCGTTTATCGTGCATACACTGTTTATGGACCTTTGATCTCTCTCACTCAGCTCACTTTTAGAGATCCAATACGTTAAAAAATTGGATTTGAAACCACTCCACCGCTTTACAGCATTATCATGACTTTCAAAGCAAGAACGACCGCTCAACATACAAACTCTCTCGAATACAATGGTCTCTCCTTTGTCTTGCTTTCGAAGAAAAATGGCTTGGACCAGAATACTGTGGCTGTAGAGGCTTCTGCCCTCACAACTATGAGTGCGGCCAGAAGAATGATCAAGTGGTCTCTCACTCCCCCCCCCTTCTACCCCAATATTTGGCCAGCACCCAATATCATTTTGTTATTCCACGCAATTATTATTATATTATTATAATTATAATTATTATTATATTATTATTATTAATTATTTCGTACTTGATTCTGGTATTCTTGTGGTGTACGATAAATAAATAAATAAAATGTAAGTGGCATATGTGCCATGTATTGCGTAAATATACGAAGATATACAGTATGCACGAAATTCAACTTTATTGACAGCCATCTTCTATCTTCATTCGTACATCTCACTTCTGAAAAAATCAATAAATCGATAACTCAAATCAATCAATAAACTAATCAGTCGGTAAAACAACCAACCTTGCTTCCCTTCTTTCCACGTCGTGTCTTCTTTACGGATGATAGCACGCCCGATTTGGCCTGGGGCTTCTCGGTACTCGTGCTCGGCTCGTCGCTCTTCTTTGTCTTCTCTTCGACCCTCAAATTTTTAAAATTAAGATATTTCATTATTTAAATATTTCATAAATAATTAAATATTTAATGAATATTATTACTTCTTGAACTTGGCCAGAGTCTTGATAACCGTCTTCAATGGCATTCGTGAATCCGCTTTGCCAGCCCAGCAGTGCTTCATAACCTGCAAATAGTATTGATTGATTCGAATGATCTACCGTAACAAAATATCGAGCGAATAATCGATAGATCTTCTTTGCTCGAGTTCGCAACGTTATCACTATTGACGTATAAATATTGCTAGTTTCTCTAATGTTGTCGAATCTTACTGTTGCATGATAAATTTAAAAAAAAAATTAAATTAAATTAAATTAAATTAGTGACCTTGGCCGCCTCAGGCGGGGTATCGGCAGGTATCTCCGGACGGAAAGCCTCAGTCTTAAAGATCAAAGATCAAAGTTCAAAGACGAGAGATCAAAGATCAAACCTTGATCCCTTCCTTGATCTCAGCATTGTTCTTGGGGCCAAATGGTAGTGCTCCATTGGAGAATATTTCCCAAACGAGAATGGCATAGGCATAGATATCGGCCCAAGTTGTGTACTCCTTCGTTTCAATCACTTCGGGGGCGAGCCTAGAAATTTTAAAATATAAATTTTAAAATAATTTAAATATGGATTTCCATAATTTCTGCGGTTAGATAGGATAGGAGGAGTGTCCCCAAATTTTTCTGAAAGCTTGTCTATATCCAACTGTGTGTATGACGATTTTAGATTTATAGATGCAACTGCACAAATTCCAAAGGTCAAAGATCAAAGATCAAAGAGCATACCAGCGAACAGGAAGCTTGTCACCATCTTGAATGCAATACTTGTCAGTGCGTCGGGTTAGACCGAAATCGGAGAGTTTGGCATTTTTCCTGCCGACATCCAGCAGGCAATTGCGACACGCGATATCACTGAATATGGATTACAGTACTCTAATGCAGAATACGATTACGGTAGATTTTCTCTTACCGTGATCCAGGACAAAGATCAGAGATCAAAGTTTAGAGATCAATTCAGAGTACGTTATACACAGCTTTAAAGCCGCTCTGGCCACACTCTCTCGTCTGCGAGAGAGCGTTGTCAAAGTGTTAGAGTCAAATTAGCCCTAGGTATGTATGGTACAATACCGATGAATGCAGTGTAGATTGTGCACGTAGGAGAGTCCGCAGGCGATGTCGTACGCGAACGAAGCCTTCAATTCCGGTGGCGTCTGGCAAAGGTCAACGATCAAAGATCAAAGTTTAAAGATCAAAGATCAAACCGGATTCTTTTTGAGGTACTCATCCAATCCCCCTCCAACAATCAGTTCCATGACAACCATAATCGTGTCCCTTTCAATCACCTTAAAGTCAATCAATATGCAATAATCAATATAATAATCAATATGCATAATCATAATATGCATAATCAATATCAATAATCAATATGCATTGCAAATTGATTGGAGATCGTACCATTCCAAATGTGCGCACGACGTTCTCGTGCTTGAACTTTCTCATTAGCGATCCCTGAAAAGATCAAAGATCAAGGATCGAAGATAATTTTCATCGGCCAAACCTCCTTTTGTAGTTCTTGAGTAGCCTTCTCATTATTCGCGCATCGCTTGATCTACAATCAATATACTTCATTTAATGATTTAACATCCTGAGGCACTTACGACTTTGACAGCGACGTTGACCGTCTTGCCAAATCTCATCTTGAGCTTACCAGAGTGCACCTATAGAGATCAAAGATCAATCATCGAAAGGTCCAAAGATCAACCTCTCCGAAGGCTCCTTCGCCCAGCTTCTTGATAAGCTCGATGTTATCCCTTTTGAGTTCCCACGATTGCTTAGCTATCGGATTCAATAGAAGTAGTCCATTCTTAGCCTTGATATCGATAGGCAGTCCTTGTGTTTGGTGCTTCCTTTAAATGATTGATGTGTCCGAGACCTAGTTATTATACATAGTTTGACCTAGCGTACGCTACCCATTTGAATATCACATATCCCTACTATATGTACATCAAAATGCCATCTGCATAATGGCGTGTTGTTAGAATCATCATGATTCATTATTGTACTTTTCATTTGCTAGTATCGGTGGTACTATTCCCTCTCTCTGATAAAATCTGCATACTACTACGAGTTGTGCGTAAATACACAACAACAATCAATAATCAAAATTACAATAAATACAATTAATCGGAAAAACACAAACTTGATAAGATCCTTGATGGTGTTCTGTCTGGTTTTCTTATCGAGCTGGTAGCTCAACTTCGGATCTCCATTCTTCTCCTTCTCTGGCAAGAGCTTAGCCTTCAACTTGATATCATACAACTCCTCCTTCCATAGCAGAGTCACCATTATCTGCAAGATCAAAGAGGATACAAAGATCAAAGATCAAACATCATCCTTACATCTTTCTTTCCATCTGCAGCCACCTTCGTCCTCAACACGAAATCTCCATGCGTTTGAAGGATATTCTTGAGATCCTCTTCCAGAATGTTACCATGGAAGCATTCCATACTCTCGAGCTCCTGTAAAGATCAAAGATCAAAGATCAAAGAACAGAGATCAAAGATCAAAACTCACATTGAGCATAAAGTCCATGTAATCCTCTTTCTCTTCATCCTTCTTCTGGGGTTCTGGAGATCGGAGTTCTTCGCTCATCTCTTCTTATTCCGACCACTAAAAGCAGTCACGATGACTAGAAATGAATTGAATCAACCATTCCTCGTCTTATATCGAGATAAGAATCATGCAAATTTGATGTAAATCAATTTATTAAAATCAGTTTATTGCAAGAGAGTTCGAATCGATTCTTGCAAATTTGTAATTTGACTAGATATGTGTACAATACACAATACACAATAGGTTAGCTTCTGCAATTGATAAAGGTCATTGAATTGAAAAAAGGTTGGAGCAAAGGTAGAAGAGCGATTGAAGAGTTCTTTTATATGCATTGATCCATTCGTATTTGAATCGTTATTGAGATGCACGAAAGGCACACCCCAAGCCAATTTGAATCTCTCCGCTCTAGCCACACTCTCTCGCTTTCTTTGTCTGGGAAAGAGTGAATGCGGAGAGTAAATTAGCTTGGGAGGTGGCTTTAAAGGGAGCGTAACCTCACTCAATGGTCTCTTCGACGCGCAATGCTCTCTCGTTGTTACAGAACAGAAAAATAGTGTGCGCAATGAAGAGACCATTGAGTGAGGTAACTCTCCCTTTAAAGAGGGCATCGAGAGTTAATAGGTTGGGTCATGTTAAAATTAGTCATCCTGTAGTAGTTAAAACGCGGCCACTGCAAACTTTGCAGAGTTTGTTGCTGAAAATCCTCCTCTACCCAAGTTACGTGAGCTTTTCGACATTCGAGTTGTCAAGCTTCCTGGATACGGTGTTGTTAATCACTGTCGCTTATTACAGCGGTTCAATTTATGGCTGTTTAAAGGGAGCGTTACCTCTCTCAATGGTCTCTTCATTGCGCACACTATTTCTCTGTTCTCTAACAACGAGAGAGCGTAGAGTGTTGAAGAGACCGTTGACAAAGGTTTCAGCCCCTTTAAGTGTGTTGTGGCATCCATTTGAGCATTTATTTTTACTTTTATGATAGCTGTTCATGTGCCTGTGTCATGATCGCATTGTATGTAAATTTATACGCAACCAATCGCATTATTATTTATTTTATTTATTTATTTATTTATTATATTTATCGAACACCACAAGAACTCTTCAACAAGTACAAAATCTACATATATTCCGCCCAATGTCACGAGATGTTTGACTTCAGAATGACGACATAAAGCATCGACGATCCTAGAGTTTTGGGTGCAAAAGTAGAAAATAAAATACAAAAATACAACAACACGTCATAAGAATACTACTATGCAATACCACATTACTACAATAAGTGCAGCGTCCTGCTTTCGGACATGTACGTGAGAAGTGTGGGAGAATATTCTAAGTAGTGCTTTTTGTATTATACAGTGAGAGAAAAATTACAGATGGTATGAATTCTTGTCTCTCGAAATTTCCTAGTTTAATCTATTTCCGTTTATTCTGGTTGTTCTGCTAATAAATTTTTCAATAGTTTGGTTGTCGCATTGCACATTTTCTCCGAATAAAAAAGGAATCGATTTGGCGGCAGCATCTCTTTTACTGTTCTCAAGTTACATGAAAGTTGTATGACTATTTTCATTAAATTTCCATTAATATGATCCTATATTTTACATATCCCAGCAGCACATTAGCAGTCGCCGCAGCATGCTCAAGCTTACCGCGGCCTCATCTGTGCAGCTTGACAAACGGTTTGTCGACTGCGACATCAAAAGAGTAGGTGGAGGAGGGCCTTCGCAAAACTCGTCCTCTTCCACTAGTCACGCCTGAATTGGAAAGAAAACAAAGGCCTGAAAATAGGAGAAATGTTGACATTTCAATAGCACTTTCTCCGGTATTACGAAACTTAAAGTCTACTTAAACTACGTCACTAACTTAAAGTTTACTTTAAGTAAACTTAAAGTGAAAGAACATTTGACGAAATGCATTACAGTATATCACACCACTTAAAATAGACTTACGTTTAACTTTAAGTAGACTTACAAGTCTACTTCAAGTTAAAACTTTAAGTAGACTTTAAGTTTCGAAATACCAGAGTTCGCTTGCAAATATGATCACGGACTCTCGTAGTGGAGGAGCAGATGTATTATGCGCCAGCTTGATTATTCAATTCTAAGGCAATTTTGATGTCTTGAAAGGGACACATAATTATAGTACCTGACAAACAGTTTGTCGGCAGTTGCCACTAGAGCAGGGGACGATTTTTGTGAATGAATCCGCCCACTTTTATTGTCGACAAACGGTCAGTCAAACTGCACGAATACGGTCAACGAATACGTGTCAACAAGCTTTGGCACGTTTTTTTCTTATCATTCGGTGTTCAAGAAAATAAAAATAAAAACATATGAATGAAGAAAACAAACAAAAAAAAACACAAAACATAAAAACATACATAAAACATCAAAAAACATAAAACAATGAAAACATATGAATGATATGAAGAGAGAGTGTGTAAAACGATAATAATAATAATAATTTATTCATTACAAGGATTACTTATGATAGCGAGTAATTGATATCGTGATGAATTACATAAAATACGATGCCGCAACGTAGGTAGCAAAGAAATAACAATTAAATTGAGCTTTTCGCATTTCTTTTTAGCATTTCTTTCCTTTTCTCACTTTTTGAAAAGATCGTCGCAGGTAAAAAAGAGAATTATAGAGTATTTTTTATTTGTTTTTTTTTAAATTTGATATTTCAATTAAATTAACTTATTCTATCATATCAACTTAAGTCATATGAAGCGATCAGCATTCATATAACTTTAGTTGATATGATAGAATAAGTTAATTTAAGGCTCCTCCCCTCTTCACTCTTCCTGACTGTAGCAGAAGGCGTGATCAATAGATCTCTCACCTTCCCCCCATCCCCATCCAAATCTCTTTTAATAATTTTATTCTTTCACATATTTTTTCTTGCACTCGAACACTTTGTACTTGTTGAAACACCCTTGCGGTGTACGATAAATAAATAAATAAATAAATATGATAGAATAAGCATTGACCCCCAGACCAATCCTATATGTAATTGTTCTGACTTCGTCTTTGGAGTTTTATTTATTTATCTATTTGATACGCTCATGACAGGTACGACAGCAAGTAATAATAATAATAATAATAATAATAATAATAATAATAATAATAATAATAATAATAATAATAATAATAATAATAATAATAATAATAATAATAATAATAATAATAATAATAATAATAATAAAATGGACTTGTGGAAGATGACAGGGGTTTTTATCGTTAGTTATCAGAATTACGGAAAGTTGTTCAGGCTGCCTCTTCTTTATATGGTTTTATAGTATCTACGTATACAACTTTCTAGCCCATCTTTGCTCTTTCATATTTCTAATTTTCATTGACCATCTGCGTTTCTTCTTTCGCTTCTAACAGACTCAAACACATTTCATTTCACTAACAGCATATTCGAAAGTGTCTTTGATTGTGAGCACAAGTCCCATTCTTTTTATTTACTATTGCAATTTATGAGTGTCTTATATCATTTTATCCACCTGCATATTAACACAATTCACGTTGAGCTTTCTTGCGTTGATAAACTATACATAATATATAAGTGCACACGTTTGCTGGTCATATGCGACCATAAACCTTGTCCACGTGTCAATAATCGTTGAAACAGGTGAACTTGCTTCCTATCACCAGAAGACTTGTCATTCGTATCCCCATATTCACAGTAACAATTAATGAATTATCATTGATTGAGCGACGCAATACAACATCAACGCTTTGTGTATTGCAATACAATAATGTTCTGTTTGTGTACTTTAGTTTTGTTAATATATTATGAGGCTGATTATCCTTGAAGTTACATGTTTAGAGTAGTAGTACATGTGGCTGTCTTTTTTTTATTTTGCGCTGAAGCCAAAAAATAGAAGTTCTTCTCGACGTTTAAAGCGGTGTCACATTTGCGAGACGGATACATGTCCGTCAACTTCAATTTTGGAGTGTGTCCAGTCTCGAGTGGAAAAACGCTAAATGTCAATTGGAATACGGTAAGAAAATATCGTTACCATCGCTCAATATTGGTTGACTACCGTAACTTTCTACATTTTTTGACACATCAGGGCTTTATACTCGAGACACTCCAAAACGACACGTATCCGTCTCGGGGCAAAATGCAACACATTCCATTTTGAGCCATTGTAATGCCGCTAGACTACAGACATATGATTTATCGGAAACTTTTCTTGCGGCATAAATTCAATTCGAGTGAACTCATTAATACACACAGCTTTTTTTGGAATTTGAACCACGTAGAATGTTTTTAGAAAAGAAGAAAAAGTGGTGTAGCAAGCGTTTGTATAAATATAAATTCGCATTGAAGAGCGTCACTCTGATTCTCGTTTTTGTGGAATGAAATCGAATAAAATCGATTAACGCATTAGCATGTCTGTATGTCACAAGTGTTTTCATTTTGCAATCAAAAGGCCGCTTAGCATTATGTCTTTCCTCGATTTCTCCTTGCCCATTATGATACAGATAACTGTTTAAGCGACACCCTATAGGGTAATTGGAATCTCTCCGCTCTGGCTACGCTCTCACCCTTTCTTTGTCTTTCAAAGAGTATTGCCAATGCGGAGATTTATATTATTGTCCGTATAAAATGTACTTGCATAATTGCATTGCTACTGCTGCTAAACAGAGGACGAACTGTCGATTAACTCCCCACTCTTTCCTCCTTTCCTTCCTCGCTCTCTCCGATCTACCTACTCTCTCACCCGTGCTCACTCTCTAAACATAGAAATTCATTGTGGCAGTGGTTGGCTACTCTCGTACCAAATAAACAAGTGTATTTTATACGGTCAATAGATCGAATTGCATGAGTGTCTTATTGTCGAATCGATCGCGGCTTTCACTCGTTGACGCATTTTTTCAATGTAAGTTATTCTATGAATAATGTAATAATGCGGTAATTGAGGAATGAACGAACAAGTCTCCGCTAACCCTTCTACTCTGCTCTACGGTTTGCATTATGATCGAGACCTGAACCTTCCTGGATTCATGAAAATGTGAGATTCATCATATTTTAAATTATTTAAAAAATACTTTTTTTATAATTAAAGAAATGTCTAAAAAGGAAAGATTAATTTGTCGGAGACAGTATAATTTGGCAGGCCACTAAACCAACAGAGATCCTGTGTGATGACGCAGATTCTCATTGAAAATTCCATAATCCTTAGGGGAACGGTTGGAAGATTCACACAACGGTTGGAAGATTTATCACGCGCGCTGTGCAGTTCATGCAAGAGGCGCTGCAAGATTTTGAATCGGGACCATTTTTATTTTTGCCTTTTTTCGTCTCATTTTATTCGCATTTGTTATCGAATTTTCCGTTTTCTTCTATCTTTAGTGCGAAATCATATGTGCGTGAGCAACATTTCTGATACAAATACATCTGTGCACCTGCTCTTACGCACTGTTTCATGTTAAAAAACTAATATAGACTCTCTGACCATGTAATGGTTTGATAAAATTGATACATTTTCTTCAGTGTTCAATGATTTTTGTAATGAATTGTACGAAGGAGTTGCAGGGTCTGGCTATGTTGTGAGAGAAGTTGAAAATGAGTGTTTTTATTAAACGGAGAAGAAAAGTAGGATTACATTAGTTGTATTTAATACTTGTAAGCCATGAGGGAAAGAGGGTGTTAAATACCGATGTAATAATAAGTTTGGTGCCAAATATGCCTACGCCAAAACTCTGAAATATTGTAATGGATGTGTTTCAGGGGAAAGTAAAAAATTTTACCTAATAAGTAAAGATATGATTAACAGATTATTAGAGATTTTTTAAAAAATAGCGTGAATGATTTAGAAGAATTTTGGCAGATTCTCTTATGTATACGGAGTTGTTTCAATATGCATAATTCACACACCAGCAATTTATTTAACTGTCGTGCATGCTCCTGAGATGGCGAAAGAAATGAAGATTATTTTCAATCTTAATGAGGTGAGATACATTATAATATAAAATATGTATGAAAAAAGGCCTGTGAAGATGTGAACAATATAAATGAAATACCACAAAAAGAGTATTCGACAAACGGACAAACGGGTTTTTATAAGAGTAAAAAATTTTGTCTAAAAACCTAACTTACACTCGTGACGTGATAATTATCATCAATATCGTTGTAAACCGCCACACGACCCCAGATCTAATATTTCTCATTGTAGATTTTTCTCATTTGGCATGATTTCTATTTCTGTTTTTGCTATCAACTCTATCCTTTACTGCCGGAGCCTGTTATCATATGCACAGGCCTTCTTTGCAACCTAGGAGTGCGCGGAGACACTTTATTGGTATGTTAAAGGAACGCCCGGAGCTGATTTTCGTCTACGCTCACTCAACACTCTCTCGTAGAAGACAAAGAAGTTAGAGAGCTTTGGCAGATAGGAGAGTTAAGAGGATAGGAGAGCCTTTAGCAATTTATAGATAGTTTTAGAATTACAACATGAAGAAAACATGATATCGATTTAAAGTGAAAAATGTAATGTTGCAAGTAGGGCCGAACAGTATATAATTTATTTTGTATCAATTTAGAGTTTAGGGTTTTTTAATTTAGAGTTGTTTGTAAAATATGTAGTTTAATCTATAATCTGGGTTTGCAGGCAATTCTCTCGATATTCACCGTCACTGGTGCTCTGACGTTCTTTTTACTCATACTTCGATTCCAAGCTCGAGTGGTCAACGGGGAAAGCGACTCGTCCAGTCTTTGGTAATACTATAAACAGATCTTTCAAAATCAATTTATATACTAGGCGTCAGCTGTTTTTCATCGTTATAATCGGTGGATTACTGTACCTGAACGTCATAAACTTTTTCTTGAACGCGAATGAGATCGAGGATAGGCATGCAGTGATTCAGGTTAGCAAATTGCTCCCATTGTTAAAACTGTTGTCAAATCGCAACAACTTTTAAAGTACATCACGACCAGGGTTAGGCGGACAATTTCTCAAGATATCGAACATAAAATTACCAAAAATATCGTAGAATATCTAGTGTAAATTTCGGTAATTACCGGTGAGAAACCGTAAAATTTACCGGTCGGTAAATTTTACGGTGAGGGACCGGTAAAACCGGTAAAAAACAGGTAACGAAAAATTTTACCGCCCAACTCTGATCACGACCATCTCTTCACTCCGGAAACGCTGCTTTCTCGCAAAGAAAGAAAGTGTGCATTTCCAGAGTGGTGAGTTTTGAGATTAGGGACATTCTCTGGTATTTCAAGACTTAAAGTCTACTTGCGCTTTCACTTTAAGTAGACTTGTAAGTCTACTTCAAGTGAAACGTAAGTCTACTTAAAGTGTGACGTCACTACGTAAGTCTACTTAAAGTGAGACGCAAGTATACTTAAAGTGAAAATGTGACGTCACTCACTTGAAGTTTACTTAAAGTAAACTTTAAGTCAGTGACGTATTTTAAGTAGACTTTAAGTTTTGAAATACCAGAGTTAACACTGTGCCGATTTCAAAAAGAATGATTATGTGATGGTTGTATAACTTCAGAAATTATTCTTTTTAGAAGCCCCAAATCGCGTGGACTCTTCGGTATAATTCATCGATTGGTGTTTTCGGCGAAAGAATGGGAGTCGTTGGCGATCTAAAGTTGGGTAAGTTTAAAGCGGATTCAAATCAGAGATGTTCGTTGATAAGAATTTTCGTTAATTCGTTAAAGAAGGGGACCCACGAGATTTGGAGTGCACTATTGACAAGAAGAACATGGGGCATAGGAAGTGGCATTATGTTCTCTATTAGATATGAGCGAATGGGTGCATAGAGCGTGTAGCTCAGTGGTTAGTGGTTAGCGCCAGTAACCGAGCTACGTGGGTTCGATTCTCGTTTGCAATTTTCTTTATATGCATCCTTCAAATTCAAAAACTCGCGCCTTTCCCTGGGGGATCAATGAACTTTACGCTCGGATTTCGACATTCCTGTGCATCTAAAATTTTAGAGAAAAATGTTTTTGTATACAGGGAGATTTGATCTACAGTTCTGCCTGGCCAGTTTAGCCACGAAAAAACTCGTGGGTCCCCTTCTTTAAGTCGTTAAATTAACGAAAAATAAGTCGTTAATTTTCGTTAATTTCGTTAACTTTCGTTAATGATCAAAGTATGAAAAAATTTTCCAAACACGTTTATTTATTAGAACAACATTAACAGTGATGTCCCATAAATCTATATATCAATTCTTTTTAAACGAATACAGCTTAAAAACTGAAGAAAAAAAGAATTTGGACAAAAAAATAGATATTGCCTAGAAGTGAGGTGCTAATGTGTAAGAAAAATACGCCCCTCCAGCATCCAACCGCTCATTTTCATTAACGAAAAAATTAATGAAAATAACTTATTTTCGTTAATTCGTTAATCGTTAAAGCCACACCCCAAGCTAATTTGAAACTCTCCGCTCTGGCAATACTCTCTCACTTTCTTTGTTTGCGAGAGAGTATTGCCAATGCGGAGGGTAAAATTAGCATGGGGCATTCCTTTAATACCATCTCGGATTCAAATCAGGACTGTGCGGCAAGGTATTGCCGGTTTGCCGAAATTGCCGATTTTTCATTGCCGAAATTGCCGATTCGGTCATTTTCGGCAATATTTCTCAAAATCGGCAATTTCGGCAAATATTTAGAAAATATTTTGCCACATAAAAAATAAATTAAAACGCATTCACATGGTTTCTTGAGGTAGTGGTTTTAAAAGCATGTTGAATTTTTCTCTGTAGTGTATTCAAAATACACCATATTTATCATACTGTATTCAACCTTTGAAATCGATTGCTATGTTTGCTTGATTGTAAATTATAACTTGTTTTAGTTTTTGTTTGTTTATTCTACGCGTTTTATGATTTTCTTGTTTTTCATTCGCGCATTCAGAAATGCGTAAGGTCAGCAAGTACTTTGAACCCTCGATTAACCGCGATTTCACTAGTATGATCTGCAGAAATTATACATTCGAGAAGACCAAAACAGGATAATATTTATTTTATTTTCGTATGTTTTCTGATTTAGAATCTTCATTTATCTCAGGTTCAACTTTCCCGCAGATCAATCACATGATGTTGTTCCTTTCTAAGAACCCTGTTCTTATGGACTAGACTCTTGTTATCGCGTTATTGATTTTTTGTTGTTCGTTATTATACAATAAAGATTATTACTCGAAAAAATTCAACAAAGCAAAAAAAAAAACACTAAAATAAGTTTTGGAAAAAAATTGCCGAAATTGCCGAAAATATTTTTTCGGCAATTGCCGGTTTGCCAAATTGCCGAAAATTTGCCTTGCCGCACAGCTCTGATTCAAATTGTATAAAATCAAATCATGTACTAATTCCTGTAAAAGAATGGTATGGTATTGGGTTCTTCTTTTAAAGTGATACGTGATTTATATACAATCAACGTTTTATGCACGAAACGTGAAAATTAAAAGTCTTCGTAATTCTTGAATAGGCAATAATACTACTGCAATAATATACAATAATAATATATAATACTTGGGTTGGACTGTCCAATGACAGCCATGAAAAATGTTGAGTACATTAAAGCCGTTACTTTCAGTGTTGTATTTTCTGGCTGGCTCAATCGTCATTTGCTTTCCTCTGGTTGGCTATCTAGAAATGCAAACAGTGCAGGAGCTGAAGAAAAGAAGAAAAGAGCATGAACAAAAGCGAGGAGCGCGAAATTTGAAAAATAATGAGGGATCTAAAAGAGCTGGCAGAATCATCACTACATTGGTAAATAATATTCAGTCGATTAAAAATTATTGATTCAAAAATTTAAGAAATTGTAATAAATTTAAATATATTTTAATGAGATTAGCAAAAAAAGTTATTAAAATATGACTAGATGCTGTTCTTACATCTTGTTATATTTTACAAGATCCGTGCAGGACAGAACTATGCCAATGTATTTGTGCCAATGTATTTAAGTCTTTTATTCGTAATTCATAAGTATTGTATGCTACGATCAAGTAATCGCAGCCTTCTTTCTTACCTCCTGAATTTATCATATGTTTAAACATTTAATTATAAATCTTAAAAATACCTTCAGAGGTCAGATAAATTTATTATTATTATTAAACTATGCCACATATATTCCGTTGAAATGAGTGATTCAGTGTATCACCTCGGGCATTTTCTTCATTTCGCCAATGGTTGCATTGTTTTCGATGATGCTCATCCCTTGCGATTTTATTCCTGATTCTATACTCTGCGTCATAAGATTTGTCCTCATAGTAAGCGATCCAATTTTTATCATAATATTAGGTTGAGTCATAAGTCTTGTCGCATTTTTGCCCTTTAAACAAATTAAAATAACTTTATCTCAGCAAAAGCAAATCAATCAAAGTAAGCCCCATCTGCGTCGACACACTTCCTCCAAAGTTCGGGTAGCTTGTGGATACTGTGCTCCCAGAAGGACGGCTGCTAATAGGCAAAGTAGTTGGTCAGCCAGATTTCGACATTCCGCTGATTGTTGAATTGTACTCCTCCGAGAGTGCGCTGCATATCGGGAAACAAGTGGTAATCGCTAGGAGCCAAGTCGGGCGAGTAGGGCGAGTGGGAGACAACTTGCCAGTCAAAGTCCAACAGGACCTTTTTGGTCCTCCTTGCCACATGGGGTCGGGCGTTGTCGTGCTAGAAGTGAATCCGGTCGCGCAACCAGAGAACGGAGGGGACCTTGGACTTCAGGGTCTGTAGTTGGCGAGAGTATACCGCGGCCGTAATAGTCGACCCCTGTGGGAACAACTCCCAATACAACACACCGCCTCTGCCCCACCACAAAGACAATATGATCTTTTTCTCGTGAAGTTCGGATTTGGCGATGGAATTGGGCTGCTCATCTCGATCAATCCACTGAGCCCGGAGGACTACGTTGTCGTAAAGGATCCTATTTTAATTTCCAGTGATGATCCCGTCGATCCAAGCCGTTGTGCGAGCGTACTTCATTAGATTCAGGCACTGGTCTGCACGGTTTTTCATCTGCTTGTCCGACAGTGTGTGGGGTAACCATCGACCCAAAATCTGAACCTTTCCAAGATCCTGTAGGCCACGAACGATGGTGGGTTGGCTTACCCCAAGACTCGTCGCCATATCACGGGTGGTAGCATAGGGGTCAGCGTGGAAGTGCTGCTCCAGCATGTCCAAGTTCTGCTCGGGGTGCAGTCCGGACTTGGACGTCGTACTCCCTTTTTCGAAGCGTTTGAACCAACGTTGCACCGTGCATTTACTAGGGGCCTTAGTGTTGTATACTACCGTCATACGGGTGTGGACACAGGGTGGTTTGAGCTCGGATAGAAAGAAGAATAACATGACGTGTCGCATGTAGACAAAACTGAAAACAAAATGAAGAGGCATTTCAGCTACTAGACTCGATGTAGGCACAATTCACTACTACGCTCAAAGAGTAGTAGTAGTGACTTATTTACTGACAGAACGGACGGGGTAATTGATAACGTACGACTGAGCAGTGATAGCACAAACATACCCCTCCAAAATGCGACAAGACTTATGACTCAACCTAATATTTCGAACGTGGAATCCTCCTTAAAGGCACACCACGAGATAGTTTTACTGACCGCTATGACAATGCTCTCTCGAAGACAACGAAAGCGAGAAAACATTGCCACAGCTGAGAGTTTCAAATTAGCTTGGGGTGTTCCTTAAAGGGAACGGGAAACGAAAAATAAGTCGACCTCATATAAAAGAGCTTGAAATTCTGTTTCGAAATATACAAATCTTCTATCATAAGAATTCTCTGGTAAGAAGACCGGCGCAGTTGAAAAACTACAATCTGCTCCAGTTAACGGACGCCTTTTCCTTATTGCCACACCAAATATTTGGAGACGACTTGAAATTGAATGTGTTGATGATAATTCTATCCGCAGAGGAGAATTATGAAGAATAAAACTCAATAATGGGCTTTTTTCGAGCTTTTCGATGGAGTTAGCATACTGTAGTTCGTAAACCTCGCCCGTGGTGTGGAGCAGGCTACAGTAATCCAACTTCTTACCAGAGCGTCGTTTCAAACTTTCAAATACATATTTCTGATCAGTTTTTCAAGCTTATCAATATGAGATCAACTACACTGATAGTGAGAGCAAACTTACCCAAATATGGGTAATAGATTTGCCAACTTACGATACTTGTGTACACGATTTGCCCACATTCGGGCAAATGGTAGCCCAAAAACCACCGATGCCCATATACAGGATAGCATTTGTCTGAATACGGCAAATCGTTCTCCAACTAACGGCATTCGGGTAAATTTAATCTCTGTGTATTTCAACTATTTCGATTCGAAATTTTTGGATGCCAGCTGCCTTTAAGCGAGACACAAAGTATTTACTTTAGTTCCTCTATACGGTGGATACGTTCCCAACCACAGTGGGATATATTTCGAGGCGAACAAGTGCCAGAATTGTGAGATCCGCGAAATATATCACATCGCATAATATAAATAATTGCAGGCAATAGCTAAAGCGTGGAATCGAATTTTGCGACGAAAACCAAATGATGTCTCCCAAAATACGAATAATAGTATTTCCGGCACGAGCAGGAAATCAAGAGGCTTCGAAACATTGCAAGTGGCGCCCAGGATGTGACAACTCCATTTTCTATTGCAATCTGTATCACATTGATTATGTTCACTTCCAAATTGCGAAAAGAGAAGAAAAAAACTGAGAAACTCTCCTCGTTATACACACTACCTCGCCTTTTCTTTTCTTAACTTTTGCAACAATAAAAAAAACCATATCACTTTCTTTATTCATTATTGTTTGCGACGCTCGTGTTATCACAAATCACATTGTTCTCTTGTTTATAATAATAATACTAATATTTATGCGTTTTCAAGGAAACACGGTACAGAAAAGAACGAATGAAATGTGTGAATGAATGAGACGAACAGATAGATATGGTGGAAATGATTTTTGGTGAACACAGGAACTGTCGAAATAGAATTACTATGGGAAATCACATCAATTTTCACTCAAGCAAACTAACGGTAATCCGGTTTTTAGGTCGTACAAGAAGCCTTGCCGCTCTAGGAAAGAAGCTATTATGCCTGTAGTGAAAGCGTGAGCCTGGATTATTAAAATTGAGACCATTATGAGTTGTATAAATGCGAAAGTAATGTGGTTTTCGATTAGAGATTTTGTATTTTCCTCTGAGAAGTTACATAGCTGATTTGATATCGATTTCTTCTCTTCGTGTTTCAAGGGTATCTAGATTTAGTTGTTTATTCCTTTGCATGGTTGAGGGCATTGAGTCCCATGTGGCATTGAAACAACGCATGAATATTCGTCTGGTAAAATAGTTTTGAACGCTTTCTAAGATCTATGGATTGAAGACTATTGAGGCACTTTCTAGAATTGGTCTGATATAGATTGAGTACGTTTTTGGAGAGCCTCAACAGATACTCTCTCATTGTCAGATACGCTCTCGCTTTTCAGGCATTCAAAGAATCGTATGAAACGTTGTGCATTATTATACTTTTAAAGAATGATATTTTTCGTTGTTGAACTTGCCAGAACAATACCACGTTAGTTCAATCATACCACGCACTTTTTCTTAAAAATTTACTGTATGAAATGTGGTGTGTAACGTTGTGACTACACAATAAATAGCGAAAGCATCACAAAACACGACCAAACCCGTCTGGAATTCGCCTCGCTCATTTTATACCACACGTCAATTTCCACACGAGCGCGGCATGTTGCTCCACACTTCATAACAATTCTTTCTGCTTTCCATTTTTACATTGTACAACTCTCATTGTCCTAACCATGTACACACAGAGAAATAAGTGCTATCCACGGAGCATAAGACCTGAAAAGTGTTATATTTGAGCCCAAAAAGTGTCAAATATAACACTTTTCAGGTCTTATGCTCCGTGGATAACACTTATTTCTCTGTGTGTAATGGCCATGCTTCATATCCACGTAACACAGTATCTGATATAAAAAAAGGAAAGGTAATGGTGAATAGTGCCATACGAATCTGAGTGATGAACTACACATGCAATAATGGGAAATTAAAAGTCTTCGTAATTCTCGATCATCCTGTACAACGCGTTATTCAAGTCAGACGTCCTGCTGGTGATCACATCTAGGCCAGGGATAATTCAAGGCAATTTCAGTCCGGAGGCCCTAATCTCTTCTTCGGATCTACATTAACTTGCCTCATCGTCATTAAGAGACCGGCTCGGTAAGACTCGAGCATGGTCCGGACATTCGCGAGGACTTTCGATGTGGGGCTAAATACTTTCATCATAGACAGATACCGGGGGGAGACCTATGAAAGTAATAGCGAAAACGCCCTTAGGCTCAAACCCGGCTCACATATGTCACATTAAGTAAAAAAAAAATTAAAAATCATAACTTTTCAATCGCGATAGCTAGGACTTTTATTTCTTTTTATTGGTGAATTACATGTCATGCACTCTTACAATCACAGCTGAACAGTAATATCATATCGTTCTGGACAAGTTTTTTCGTGTCTGATTTTAAGATTTTTCCTAATAGTAATGCATGCACCTGAAGTTTCCGAGAATTTCACCACATTATTATATGATACGGTAGCTAGATTACGGTATTTCGAGTTATGGTTTCCATAAAAATAAAAGTTGGACCACGGTTGATATAATGCCACATAGTATTTGGTTTGGGATCATCATGAATTTTTCGACCTTAGCTATTCTCAACCATGAACAGTGGTCATGGTCATGGTTGAGAATCGGGAGTCGACTGAAAAAAAAAATCAGTTCGCGATTCCTGGCGATTACGGTAGTTCAATACCATATACTCCTACTGATAAAAATGGTACAGCTTTGCATGCAGTACGCTACCTTCCAACCGATTTATATGAAAGAAACATATAAATATTCAAGTTTGTTAATTAAAAAAATAAATTCGAGATCTGCGAAACGACGATTCTTCACGTTGCAGTCGTTTCTGCAAACGCACATGCAACAGCCACCATCCGGCCTATGAATCAACTTGCCTTGACGGTCGACTGAATGTGGGGGTTGAAAAAATAAAAATAAAATAATGATTTTTCTAATTTTTTTTTAAAATGTAGTCCGAGTTTACTTGTATATTTTTCCTGTGCACTCGCATTACTACGAGTATAATGACATAATAAAGCTACCTCTTACTCTTGCGATTTACAAGAAATTTAATTTTCGATTTTTGCAAATTACACATATCTCACATTCAGGTGCAATTCTCGAAATTTCAGTAACTTCGATTTCTACGGGAATTTGACCATCATGTGCATAATTGTCAGGGCTACAATATGTACTATGTCCGTGCTTACCGTCTCTCTTCAATGAGGATAGAATACGAAAAATCTTAAATTCAGACAAGACAAAACTTATCCAGAACGATATGATATTACTGTTCAGCTGTGTTTGTAAGAGTGCATGACATGTTATTCACCAATAAAAAGAAATAAGTCCTAGCTATCGCGATTGAAAAGTAATCATTTTTTAAATTTTTTACTTAATGTGACATATCACGCGTGTCACCGAAGAATCGAATAAAATCGTGGGGTGGTTGGCACATTTTTTGACCCCCATATATTATTGCATTTTTTGGTAGTCCATATGGTCCCTAACAACGTACCGTCGAGCTTTTTTGCATATCTTCATTTTCAACGTCGGCAGACGTCGTCAAACTTTTTGGACGCCGAAAATTGCCGACTTTGGAGCTCTGTAGCTCTTCAGGATGTAGTTTTGGTATCAAACTGTCAACAGAAGAATTCTTCGGAATATCAAGGAGAATGCGCCTGCATCATTGCCATATCGATATTTTAATTAGTTTTTTCGTAAATCGATTTTGTTGATTATTGTTCTTAAAAATATAGAAGCCGAAACTTTTCAATAGCTCAATAGATAGAGCTCGACGAGAGGAATTCAATGGTATGCTGACGGTTACTGTATGTGGTTGTCTTCGAAAGATATGATCATTTCAAGATTTTCATTGCATGCGATCACACGAGAGGAGAGTGACGCAGCCAGTGATCTACCCACTCTTCTGCCTCGTACAATGACTTCGATCATTGAAGTTAGTTTTACTGTTATTCTGGTGCATCTCCTAGTTATTTTTCATAATTTAATATAATATTCATTTCTAAAAAAATCGAAAATTAGAGAAAACGGCTAACATTAATGGAGTCAGTTCATGCCGACTCTTGCAGATCGATAGGCGATTTTGAGTGGATCATTTCGCATCGACTAACTGTAGGGAAGGAAATTAGAGTTAAAGTAATGAAAGAATGGTTTTAAAGTAGGTTGTGTTAGAAAATAAACTATGTAAAGACTGACTATCTAGAGATAAAAAACGATCCAGTGTTTCGGCCCTGGTCCTAGACACTGGACCGGCCCGTGTGGGATGGGCCTCATCAGTAGGATGACCCACACAGGACAGTTTTCAATAAAACGTTTTAAAAAAAAAATAAAAAAAGACGAATGAGTCCTTCCTCTCAGTCTGTGCGATTTTGGTACGGTTTTCCGTTTTAAAGATGGAGACCCTCGAGTTTTTTCGTAACAATACTGTTCGGGTAGAATGATAGAGATTTATCACACTAACCGAACAAAATTTTTCATATTGCGTGATTATATATTTGAAGCTTGTTATGCGCATTGAAAGTACATCTTTTCAGGCAAGTAGAGGTTGTCTATCCGATTTGCACACTTGACTCTCTCACTTTCCCATTGTCACTTACGCTAATTTCCATACAATATTAACATTCTATCCCATGTTAATCGTTGCGGGAGTCAGTCATGCCAACTCAAGGGTCCACTTCTTTAACGCCATTTTCCGTTTTTTTGTATGATTATTCTTTTTGGATCACTGATGACTCACTCTTGCTATTATCGTCTCACTATTGATTGGTTTCTTTGATGGTTGAAATTACGGGGAGTGGCCAACATAGCAATATTCAGCATGGTCGACTTAGTAAGAATTAACTTTTAAAAGTTTCCATTGATCTCATTCACATGCTTCAATCAAGGGAGCAGTCAGTATCTCTCTTCATTGATGAAATCCAACCTCACGTCGTTCTCTTCGGCTGAATTCAGTTATCGATCTTATCAATGTTCGACGACGAAGATGTCATCGAAGACGAGTAAGAAGAGTACTGGGACGAAGTCGAGTGTTCGATCGGCCAGTGGAATGACTCGGAAGAGAAGAGTTGCGGAGGAGTCCGAGGACTCTGTGCTGGGCGATGACGTCTTCGAGGAGGGATATGCTGAGGAGGATGAGGACGAGGAAAATTCTAGGACAACATGAAAACGACTTCTTTAGGATGGTATTTTATTCTCGACGAAAGACTGTAATAAAATATTCCTGTGAATATAAGGCCTCTTTATTGTTTTGTTTGAATTCATGATGATTGATATTCATCGATTTTTTTAGAAATATTCGAAAATAATGAAAAATAACTAGTAGATGCACACAAGAATAACAGTAAAACTAGCTTCAATGATCGAAGTCATTGCACAAGGCAGAAGAGTGGGTAGATCACTGCCTGCGTCACTCTCCTCTAGTGTGATCGCATGCAATGAAAATATTGAAATGATCATAACATTCGAAGACAACCACATACAGTAACCGTCAGCATACCATTGAATTCCTCTCGTCGAGCTCTATCTATTGAGCTATTGAAAAGTTTCGGCTTCTATATTTTTAAGAATAATAATCAATAAAATCGATTTACTAAAAAACTAATTAAAATATCGATATGGCAATGATGCAGGCGCATTCTCCTTGAAATTCCGAAGAATTCTTCTGTTGACAGTTTGATACCAAAACTACATCCTGAAGAGCTACAGAGCTTCAAAGTCGGCAATTTTCGGCGTCCAAAAAGTTTGACGACGTCTGCCGACGTTGAAAATGAAGATATGCAAAAAAGCTCGACGGTACGTTGTTAGGGACCATATGGACTACCAAAAAATGACCTCTGCTCATTTTCGATTTTTTCAATGTGCCACTGTTTATTCGAACCTTACGCGACACGCGTGATATGTGTTTTCACTATAACTTTCATCGGTCTCCCCCCGGTATGTGTCTATGATGAAAGTATTGAGCCCCAGATCGAAAGTCCTCGCGAATGTCCGGCGGGCGGTCGAAATGCTCGAGTCTTACCGAGCCGGTCTCTTAAACGACTTGCAAGCATGCTAGATATTAGGTGAATTCATAAGTAACGCTCGTTTTTTTTGTCCCAACTTCAGTCGCCTCGTTCTTGCTCTGTTGTTATTGCAAGCATCCATGCTGCATGCACTAGATAGGCTGTCCTCGAATATCCTACGGTTGTTTTCGATTCACTTCCCGCGTGTCCTCCAGGCGAGATAACCGCACAATTTCGCCCCCGACGGAATTCACATTCTCAACGTTATTTTATTCCTCTTCCTCTTGGGCTTGAAACGCCCTGACTACCAACATGGCCTAGCAGAGGTGTACCCCTCACATGTGCCTCACGTAGTAGCGGTGAGAAAGTGAGCCTTCAAATTCGAGAAACAGGACTTTTCCCTCGAAAATGAAGATCAACCCTGTCGCCTACCGGAGGTGGATCTCGATCGATTGCTCCAAGAGGAAAGGGCTGATCGATATCCCGATACCGGTGATATTGCAAGGGTACTTGGGGTCAGCCAGAGCACTGTGGTACATGGCCTTCACACTCTCGGAAATAAGTGAAAATAGGGAAGATGTCTACCCCACGTCTTAGCCGACTTCGACAAGGATCGCCGACTGGACATGGCAAAGACTTTTCTAACTCTACGTCGCCGGCTTGTTTGGCTGGTCAACGTTATAACCGGTGATGAAAAGTGGGTGCCTTACGATTACAAAGAACCAATGGGATTGTGGTTCGGTGAGCGCGAATAGCGAGCAGATGCGCCCAAACCCGATTTTCGCCATCAAAAAGTGATGTTGTGCATCTGGTATTCGGTACGGGGAGTCGAGTACTGGGAACTCCTCCCCGAGGCTACGACTATCACGACACATGTCTACACTCTCCAGCTGCGGAAGCTAAGACTCCACCTCGAACAATCACGCGGGAAGGACACTCGGATCTAATTTCAACATGACAACGGTCGACCTCACACCAAAATAATGACCAGGCTTAGCTAACGGGATATGACTGAACTGTACTTTCCCAGTCTCCGTACTCACCCGGCCTTGCCGACTATGGCTGTCACCTCTTCGCGGTGCTCCATCACTTCCTCAAAGGGCAAAGCTTCAAAGATCGAACCACTATCCATACCGTACTCGCCACATATTTCCGGAATTTGCACCAGTTCTTTTAACACGAAGGGATCCACATACTGCCGGGTAGAAGGTAGAAGGTGACCGATGCGAATGGAAAATATTTCTAGAATTCTCCATGCTTTGTTAAATTTTTGTGACATTTTTTTTGGAAAGCGAAAAACGAGCGTTACTTATGAATTCACCTAATAGTTTACTCCATACCACGGTCGATGGTGGGCTGCGACTAAAGATAGTAAATAAATGGATAAAATCTGCACACAAAGTACTACATACAGTCCTGATAGTAAATTTTCTTATTTTTAGAGATACGCTGTCGTATTTAACAACCAGAGAAACAGTTCAATTTCACAAATTCGGGCTATTCTCGGAGTTACAAATTCCGGTATATGTGCCAATCTTCTGAATCTGACTATGGCTCTTCATTAAAGATGAAATCATTAAAGATGGTGTGAACCATTCCGGTGTCTTCCAAGTTATGGTACCCGTTGAGACTAGAATGTTTCATCGCAAGATTCGCTTCCACTCCTTGACTATGGCCTGCAATAATTTATAAAGGAGAAGATATTATTTCATGAAACTTACAATTCTGGCACTTGTTCGCCTCGAAATATATCCCACTGTGGTTGGGAATGAATTCACTGTATAGAGAAGCTAAAGAACATATTTTTCTCGCTTAAAGTGAGAGTAACATTATAATGTTGGTCAATATTTTTTCATGTTTACGGTTGTTATTGAAAAATGAAATTCTGTGCTATTTATAATCAGCAAAAAAAATATAATGTTGAGTGCCTAGAAGGATCAGGCCCATGCAGGGAAAGTGATAAAAACCGAAATAGAATCACTTACTGTGAAAACAAATCGTATGATGCAGAGCATACAATCTGGAAGAAAATCACACGGGATAAGCATCATCGAAAACAGTGCAACCATTGGCGAAATGAAGAAAATACCCGAGCTGATAAGCTGAACCACATTCTTTGAACTGAATTTGAAGTGTTTGGCATCGTATTGTCCCTAGCCTTGTAAAGTCAGGATCATCTTTTTTTTTGGGGTTACACTATACCGCTGAGTCGCAGTGTTAGCGCCTCCAACCTATTGGCTGAGAGGGCCTATCCTGGTCTGAAGGACCAGTGGCCATGGCCTACGATCAAACTGTGCTTGGAGCTCACAGTGGAGGATTTAGATCGTGGCTTTGACACCACTTCCGACATTTCTTAACATCATCTTTGAACGCTATAAATTGCTTAAAAAATTTTTTTAATTTTAAATTCTAAATTTTTGGCGATTTTTGGCTCTTGGTGACTGGTTATTTACCAAGGTTGTGATGATTCTGCCGGCTGTTTTAGATCCTTCATTATTTTTCAATGCTCGCGCTCCTCGCTTTTGTTCTTGCTCTTTTCTTCGTTTCTTCAGCTCCTGCACAGTTTGCATTTCGAGATAGCCAACCAAAGGAAAGCAAATAGCGATTGAACCAGCCAGAAAGTATAGCACTGAAAGTAACGAACAATTTTCAGGGAAAAATTTGGGCACTACTCAAGGAGCTCACATCGCCTGTTAGGTCGCCTTAATAAGAGGCTGATAGTGAGCTATGGTCGAAGTAAATCAAAAATTCGTCACTAGCAGGGGTGTGCGGGAAATAGTTTTTGAGAATTTTCGGTGAAAAATTTTTCCCGGTTTCAAAGGTCTGGAAATCGGGAAATAGCTCTTATAAGATCTCTGGAAATCGTGAAATAGCTCATCTACATCAAACCAACCTAACTTAATATCGCCAACCACTCCCATTCTTTCGCCGAAAACACCAATCGACGAATTATACCGAAGAGTCCAAACGACTTGGGGCTTCTAAAAAGGAAAAATCTATAATGATCTCAAGCATTTAATAATCATAATATGAGTTAAAAATTACGGCATTAAAAATTGTTACGTAAAAAATGCTGCATTAAAATTTAGTCGTAGGAAACGATGAATACTTCTGTTGGCAACTTTACACGAGAAATATTGCAAGTTGGGGGGAAGATGAAAGTCAGGGGGAAGATGAAAGTTCGAAGAAAAGCTCGCATCTTTCTTCGCAAGTTTAGTGCGAACTTTTCGGGCAACCTGCGAACTTTCCTTCGAAGTTTCTCGCAAACTTTGATAGATTGCATGGACCCCTGATGCACTGTTACAAGTTGACAACAGTTATAAGGAACACCTCGAGCAAATTTGTAACTGTCCGATCTGGCTATGTTTTTTGTCTACAGAGAGATAATATTAGCTATGGGTGTGACAAGGTTGTGGTAAGTTTATAAAAGTTTGAACTATGAGAGTAACCTGAATCACTGTTTCTCTATCCTCAATCTCATTGGCGTTCAAGAAGAAGTTTATGACGTTCAGGTACAGCAATCCGCCAATTATAACGATGAAAAATAGCTGACGCCTAGTATTTATTTATTTATTTATTTATCATACATCATTAAGATGTTTCAACAAGTAAAATTAACGAATTAAAATTAAGAAATCTACACACGGGGAAATATTTTTAAAAAAATAAAAAAAAGGGAAATGGGGGAGGTGAAGATGGTAAGGGATGTCTCAATAACGTTTTCGCAAATGCCAAGATCAAAGATCAGAGTGGGATCAATGATTTAGGTTTTTGATGATTGATGGGTTTTGATGATGATGATTTTGGTGGATGAGGGCCTAGCGGGAAGAGGGCCGCATAAGTCCGTGTAAACGGAAACTGACCTGGCAAATAGTATTTTCTAGATGAGACATGATTAAAAGGGGCGAAATATCAATACATAAATTACTAATTAAATCACATGATAATAATAACTAGTATTAATTTGAAAGGAAAAAATAACACTCTCGTGATCTCTTTACCAAAGACTGGACGAGTCATTTTCCTCATTTACCATACGAGCTTGCAATCGAAGTATGAGTAAAAAGAACGTCAGAGCATTGGTAACGGTGAATATAGAGAGAATTTCCTGCAAACCAAATTATTAGTAAATATAATAATATTATTTATCATTTCTTACGGAGAGAGTACTTATGTAACAAATACATAGAAGGTGAAAACGTGCAATAAAATATAAAGAAATGGTGTAAACAATTTTTAATCACTGTTCTGGCATCAAAAGTGGGTAGTTTCGCGTTAGCTCTGGGTGAGGCTTTATCATACCAACAAAGTATCTCCGGGCACTCCTAGGTTGCAAAGAAGGCCTGTGCATATGATAACAGGTTCTGGCAGTAAAGGGTAGAGTTGATAGCAAAAGCAAACATAGAAATCGTGCCAAATGAGAACAATCTGGAATGAGAAATATTAGATCTGGGGGTTTATGAAGGTTTACAACTGGAGTTTCGACAATTATTATGTCAGTAGCGTAGGGGAAGATGTTCGAGCAAAACTTTTCAATACGTTCATGAAATCACTTTAGTCGAACACTGTTTTTGCGGAAATACAAAAAGACTTCCTACTCTAAAATCATGAGTTTACAGTTATTAAAAATTTCTGATCCTTTGTCGTGCAAAATTTATATTATAATGTATTTTACCTCATTAAGACTGAAAATAATCTTC
Source organism: Parapristionchus giblindavisi (assembly GCA_943737045.1). Taxonomy (NCBI): domain Eukaryota; kingdom Metazoa; phylum Nematoda; class Chromadorea; order Rhabditida; family Diplogasteridae; genus Parapristionchus; species Parapristionchus giblindavisi. The sequence continues at coordinate 321,430 of CALSFV010000028.1, read as the reverse complement.
ATTTCTTTCGCCATCTCAGGGGCTCGTGATACAGTTAAATAAATTGCTGGTATGTGAATTATGAATATTGAAACAACTCCGTAGACATAAGAGAATCTGCAAAAAATCTTCTAAATCAAATCAATAAAAATCACATTAAAGAGCATCTACAGATAAGAAACCCAGTTGAATCTCCTCCCAGAAGGCTTTATGCAGCACTTCGGACGGAGCATCTACTGCTACATGGGTTGTTCACTTCTATTTCTAATGGATTATTTTCTGGATTCTACGTCGTAGTAAGCGCAGATATTGAAAAACCATCAAGACATACACGAACGATGAACCGATGAATAGAAGAAAGAAGTGTAACCCATTAATCTATGAAGAACCCCCTGTCATGACCCACCGCACGATGTGATAAAGAATATTATTAAAGAGTGGCGTCAGTGTGACCTCACCTCCATTTCATTTATCACGGATCTCCTGTAAAAGTGTATGAAGCGATTGCACAGAAAAAAATAATTTTCCTCCTTTTGTATTGATAGTTGTTGGACTGGCCTAACTGATTGCGAAAACCGCATTTTTAAATTTCGGTTTTCGAAATTTGCATATTTATGCAATTTTTTTACTGTCAACTTCAATTGAATGTAACTCGCTTCGTTTTTGAGCAATCGTGTAAAACTTTTTCTGCAATAATCTGCAATAAAACTCTTATCCTTTAGAGAAAAGTTTCGAGAAAAATCGCATTTTGTGTGCTAAAAGAGTTTTCTTGCAATAATACATGAAAAACAGCATTTCCGACCATATCCTTAATTGAGTTATTTGTAGACGAGGTCATTAGCAACAGATTGAAAAAAAGTTTTACACGATTGCTCAAAAACGAAGCGAGTTACATTCAATTGAAGTTGACAGTAAAAAAATTGCATAAATATGCAAATTTCGAAAACCGAAATTTAAAAATGTGGTTTTCGCAATCAGTTAGGCCAGTCTAACAACTATCAATAAAAAAGGAGGAAAATTATTTTTTTCTGTGCAAAAAGGTTCTTATTTTCATACACTTTTACAGGAGATCCGTGTTATAGCACATTCATCAACAGTTCGATAATTCGAGGGGGATAAATCATATTTATTTACATCTCACATTTGCACGAAACCTGGAAGATTCAGATCGCGATCATAATGTAAACCGTAGAGCAGTGTAGGTGGATTAGCGGAGACTTGTTCGTTCATCGCGTACAATTAAGTATTCTGCATTGTTCAAAGAATAATATCACTTATATCACATTGAAACATCTAGTGAAATGCATGACTGTGTGTAAAACGCAACATAAGGGGATACTCCGAGCTAATTTCGCTCTCCGTTCTATCAACGCTCTCATTGTCAAACCAAGAAAACGAGAGAGCGTTGCCGGATCGGACAGCTTCAAATCAGCTCGGGATGTTCCTATAAATAATCCACGTTATTGCATCACAAAATTTTAACGCATCTATACATGCATAGAATAACAATAATCGTTTCATGTGGGTTTCATAAAGGTATGCGAATGCAATGCAGAGAGAATACGTTAGGTATTATAAACAAAAAAAGTCAGAGTGAGTCGCCATTTTGAATTAAAGAGACCGAAACATTTGTCAACGGTCTCTTCAACGCTCTACGCTCTCTCGTTGTTAGAGAACAGAGAAATAGCGTGCGCAATAAAGAGATCATTGAGTGAGGTAACGCTCCCTTTAATATTGGAAACGCTTGTTACACCAAAACACTAGAATTCATCACGGTGTCTTGACATCAATCAACTCTATCGAAGCCTTGTTATGCATAAATTTTATATTATATTATGCAATAAACCTATAAAGATTATGAAGATTTATTATACAATATACAATTAATGCATTGCAAGGAAAACATCTAGTGAACAATGTGATGTCGTAAAGACTTACATCAAGTACGATGCTGCGACTTATGTGGTGTTAATTTCTTGTAAATGGAATTGGAAATTGTAAAAAGGGTGTTAATTTTGTCCACTTGTAAATAGCATTGCAAAAAGCAAATATCTCGGTTCTCTGACTAGATAGGGACTTGAAACTTGGTTTTTGGGTTAGAAACCACGAAAAAAGCTTATAAACGAAGTTTCAAGTCTCTATCTCTACAAAGAGAGGAGATATTTGCTTTTTACACGATTTTTCAGGAAAACTCGAACATTCTTTTCAGGAAAAACTCGAACATTCTTGTAAAAAGCAAATATCTCCGCTCTTTGTAGAGATAGAGACTTGAAACTTCGTTTATAAGCTTTTGGTTTCTAACCCAAAAACCAAGTTTCAAGTCCCTATCTAGTCAGAGAACCGAGATATTTGCTTTTTACAATGCTATTTACAAGTGGACAAAATTAACACCCTTTTTACAATTTCCAGTTCCATTTACAAGAAATTAACACCACATTACAGGTAGCAAAGAAGCACAGAAAACAAGCAAATAGGTAAGAAAGTTGGATCATATATGCACTGAAAAAACAAGAAAAAAAAAAAAGAAAAATGTGACAAACAGCATATGAGACGAATCGCGAGAAAATCGACCGTTTCGGAGGGTCCGCGGACATAGAAATTTCGACCCCCTGAAAAATTCAGATTAAGTACTTTGAACGATGCGCTATCGAACTGCGCTTTCCGAATTTGCATATCTGCTCTCATTTTCGAGTAGTGGTAGGTCAAAGTTGGCAGGAACGGTATTTTTGGCTCGAGTGTGTGTCAGAAAAATGATCATAACTCCGTTCAAAATAATGATAGACACTTTTCCAAAAAAAGCATCGAATGAGGAGATCTTGCGCAACATTTCCCAGTTGGTGACGTCATTTTTCGACCATGCTCCGGTGCTGGGCGGTCGGTTTTATGAAAAAGTGACGTAACTTTCCTAATCAGAAAAAGTGCACTTTTCTTCTATGCGCGTTTTGTTGCACCCATATGTGTCTAAAAATGACCCAAGTTTCAGAGGATTTCCGAATTGGAAAAAAAAGCGTTGATTTTAGTGACGCGACCTCGGACCTGTCAAAGGAAAGAACGGCTTATTCCTTTATCAAGAAACAGCAAAGGAGCTTAAATGACTCAAAAACATCCGAAAAAGCATTACGAGCTCAAAATACCCATATACGACAGGGCGGTGTTTTTAGAGCGGTACCTCTTTAGCTCTTTACCTTTACCACCGAGCGGGTTCGAACCCCGGTTCGATCCAAATCTTTTGCTGATTATTACAGACACAGAAAACTTGTTCCAAGGTATTTTTCGTGATAAGAATGATGAAACAAGTTATTTTGAGTCATTCTGAGCTGGAAAACGTTCATTTTATGGCAACACATCGCGCGGAGTTGGGGCGCGCGCGTGTAATCTCGATGGCGGATATCTCGGCTCTAAGAGCAGGTAGGCCTTCACTTCCAAAAACATAAATGTTCAAAAACATTATAAGAAATATTATAAAGATTAATTAACATTACTGAGACGTTTTTTCCACGTGGAAAAGCAAAATATGGGTTTTTTCAATTTTTTCGGAACTCGGTGATTTTGTGTTTCAAATAACTGTCGTATATGGGTATTTTGAGCTCGTAATGCTTTTTCGGATGTTTTTGAGTCATTTAAGCTCCTTTGCTGTTTCTTGATAAAGGAATAAGCCATTCTTTCCTTTGACAGGTCCGAGGTCGCGTCACTAAAATCAACGCTTTTTTTTTCCAATTCGGAAATCCTCTGAAACTTGGGTCATTTTTAGACACATATGGGTGCAACAAAACGCGCATAGAAGAAAAGTGCACTTTTTCCGATTAGGAAAGTTACGTCACTTTTTCATAAAACCGACCGCCCAGCACCGGAGCATGGTCGAAAAATGACGTCAACTGGGAAATGTTGCGCAAGATCTCCTCTTTCGATGCTTTTTTTGGAAAAGTGTCTATCATTATTTTGAACGGAGTTATGATCATTTTTCTGACGCACACTCGAGCCAAAAATACCGTACCTGTCAACTTTGACCTACCACTACTCGAAAATGAGAGCAGATATGCAAATTCGGAAAGCGCAGTTCGATAGAGCATCGTTCAAAGTACTTAATCTGAATTTTTCAGGGGGTCGAAATTTCTATGTCCGGGGGGTGGTCGAACCTCTGGCGATTCGTCTCATATATGACCTGTGCAGTGTCATATTAAACACATTTTGGTATAAAAATAATACAAAAAGTGTTAAATATAAAACTTCACAGTCTTGTGTTGTGGGTCACATTTTTTCTCTGTGTCTAGTTTATCAAGCAGATCCTTTCGGGTATTCGACAGATCATTAGTGACTATGATTAGTGATAACCTACAATCGGAGAATAAGAATAAAAAGGAGTGAAACACGTGAAACGGATCCCGTAGCGAGCACATAGGTAAAACTTGCGGATCAAATAGCGCATGGCAGAAACATACCACAAATTGCCTTTTTTCCTTTACCTGCGCTATAAAGCATCATACATTTTCGGTGCCCTCACTGAATTATTTTTATATAGTGGGTCGATTTAGAAAAGTTGTTTTTCGCTTAAATTGTAATCTTTCACATAAAAAATGAGCCGTATATAGTGGGACAATCCTCACACTGTGAGGGGGTATGAAAATGTATGTAAAGCATGATTCATGCATGATTCTCGCAATCAATAAGTTGAATTAGCATAACATAAAAAGTGTAAGGATCAATAGTTTTAAAAAATAATGTCGATATATCGACAATAACGGGATGATATTCGCAGCTCCACGATTCAATGCTTGAAAAATTAGAGGACAAAATATTTTGCAATGAATATCCAGCCAACTGATTTATGTTTTCAAGGTAGCGAAGCAAGGAGAGATTATCATCGATTCAATTGCACATGAACTAGTCGTGTGTAGACTGGAAAAGAATTCGGCCGAATCAGTAGTGAGAATGTATTCGTTTGATGAATAGATAATTCAATTCAATGCTATCTGTCATATCGGGCAGTAATGCTCGTATGGGGGATGACTCGGTGGTATTCGTCGCTGATTGCATTCCACCAGTTTTCGCCAATACTACAATACATTTATCTTATCAGCACTAAGTGCAGAAGAGTAAGTCAGGGGCAGGGGGAATTTTCTTGCATGTTCTTATTCTTCCGTCTCTGAGAGATGTTATTCTCCATTCAAGAAAACGATCGAACTGAAACTTGTTGATTGAAGTTGTAAACCCACGAAAACGGTCCGCTATCGTCCATTAGGCCTGCTTGACGCCAATTATTTCTTGATTTAAAAAAAATGATTTGATTTCGCCAATGGCTCGCTTCAAATCGTCCCTCCATCGTCGACGTCGCTTCAACCGGAGCGATTCCAGTTGTCCATAGTGCTGGCGCTCGGCTACAATTAGCAGTGTTCATGCCTCGCACTTTGATCCACCAATCCTCTGCTGACTATGTGTACCATTCCATCCTGGAATTTACTAACAAAGGGCACACAAAAGGAGATTTTACAGAACTTTGTTTTCTATTTGAAATCTCCCATTTCTATTCAAACTCAATCCATGAAAAAAAAAGCATTGTAAAGGAAGTTTTTTCAATTGTAAAAGGCATAACGTTATTTTGAAGTATCACTGATGCTCTATAAAAGGTTCGACTGTTATATCGGACTTATGAGTTGTTTCGATCGGTTAACAATGAAAACCTTCTCCATCATCCTTCTTCTTCTTGTTATTTCTTTTGATGAATCTGTGGGTGTTCCATATGGACAACAACCTGCTGGTGGAAGATTTAATCAGTTCATAAAATATGTGAGTTGTCGTTAGGATCTTGAGCAAGTTGCAAGACATGCTTCATTATATTGATAGAGAAAATTACTTATGCAACATAGTTAAATGTAAAAGACCTAACCAAACTTGATCCTAAACCAAAGCCTAAATCATAGCCTAAACCTTAACCACTTAGTGTTTGGTCCATAGGGGTTCATGAGCCCATAGGGGTTCATAGGGTATTGTTCTTCGAGTGAGTGAATACTTTTTCAGAAGGACACTCAGTTTCCGGGGCAGAATATCGCAGCGGCGATGAACAAAGGGCCTTTAAAGGATGGCACTTATGCCGTTCAGAAGCGTCCTTCTATGAATGATTTTATAGGAAGATAAGAACACTTCGGAGCTTCTTTTATTAGCTCTATTCGATGAATTTGTTGTACGAACTGTGTTATATAGCCGAATAAATATATAACTGACTGTCCCTTTAAAAGTATTTCTATACAATTCTGACAAATCTCGTTTAATACATTCGGAAAAAAAAGAAATATTGACGGAATAAAAAAAAATTCTTTATGAAAAAAAACCTCATTTAGTCATTCCTCGTTCCACTATCTTCTCGTTCTATGCAGTTTTATTATACTATTGTGATAAGTACAAAAAACAAGAGATTTTTTGCGCTCAATAAGATATATTGTTATTATTATTATTATTATTATTATTATTATTATTATTATTATTATTATTATTATTAAGCCCGCATGTTAAAGTGCGCGGGGATTTCGAGATCAAGAGATTAGAGAAATTTTCTCGCTCTTGACATGCTCCATCGATTATTGATACCATTACGTCCCTGAGTACCTAACCCGTCTACCCTTTTCCGCACTGATTTAATATTTTACAGCAAGCAACCTGTTTTAGAACAGAGCGCAAAAGTGATGAGCTCAGACGGCAAGAGTTACGATCATGGTGTACTTTTGTTCAATCCAAAATGATTTTCAATGCACACTCTCCATGTTTTGGAGAAACGCTGTAAATAAATACACAAATGCTGCACATTGCTATACTCGTACGAAACAAAATATTTTTTTTATAATTATAATAATGGTATTCCTTTTTAAAGAAAAAAAGTTACAAAATAAATAAATAAATCTTGCAAATTGATGATTAACGTTATTACTGCCTAAGATGTGAAGATTGGGGATGAAGAATGAACAAATATGGTGAGTTTTATGATAAAGAATCTTTTATTCCATCAATATCTTCTTTGTCTCCGAGGGTAGTTAATATTGCATAGAAATACATTTATATGGTCAATTAGCTATGCATTTCATCAGACTATATAAGTTAACAGAGCTCGTACAACAAATGCAACGAATAGGGCTAATATAAGAAGAATTGAGCCAAATTCTTATGCTCTTATTCCTCCTATAAAATCATTCACATCGTAATGATCCACAACTTTAAAGAGGCAAAAAATAGCGCTCTCCTTATTTGTTCATTCTTCATATAGCAATATATATACATACAGTATATACAGCATTTGCGTATTTATTTACAGCGTTTCTCCAAAACATGGAGAGTGTGCATTGAAAATCATTTTGGATTGAACAAGAGAACACCATGATCGCAACTCTTGCCGTCTGAGCTCATCACTTTTGCGCTCTGTTCTAAAACAGGTTGCTTGCTGTAAAATATTAAATCAGTGCGGCGAAGGGTAGACGGGTTAGGTACGCAGGGACGTAATGGTATCGATAATCGTTGGAGCATGTCAAGAGCGAGAAAATTTTTCAAATCTCTTGATCTCACAATCCACGCGCACTTTAACATGCGGGCTCAATAATAATAATAATAATAATAATAATAATAATAATAATAATAATAATAACAATATATCTTATTGAGCGCAAAAAATCTCTTGTTTTTTGTACTTATCAGAATAGTATAATAAAACTGCATAGATCGAGAAGATAGGGGAACGAGGAATGACTAAATGAGGTTTTTTTTCATAAAGAATTTTTTTATTCCGTCAATATTTCTTTTTTTCCGAATGTATTAAACGAGAGTTGTCAGAATTGTATAGAAATACTTTTTAAGGGAAAGTCAGTTATATATTTATTCGGCTATATAACACAGTTCGTACAACAAATTCATCGAATAGAGCTAATAAAAGAAGCTCCGAAGTGTTCTTATCTTCCTATAAAATCATTCATAGAAGGACGCTTCTGAACGGCATAAGTGCCATCCTTTAAAGGCCCTTTGTTCATCGCCGCTGCGATATTCTGCCCCGGAAACTGAGTGTCCTTCTGAAAAAGTATTCACTCACTCGAAGAACAATACCCTATGAACCCCTATGGGCTCATGAACCCCTATGGACCAAACACTAAGTGGTTAAGGTTTAGGCTTTGGTTTAGGATCAAGATTGATTTGGTCTTTTACATTTAACTATGTTGCATAGGTAATTTTCTCTATCATTATAATGAAGCATGTTTTGCAACTTGCTCAAGATCCTAACGACAACTCACATATTTTATGAACTGATTAAATCTTCCACCAGCAGGTTGTTGTCCATATGGAACACCCACAGATTCATCAAAAGAAATAACAAGCAGAAGAAGGATGATGGAGAAGGTTTTCATTGTTAACCGATCGAAACAACTGATAAGTCCGATATAACAGTCGAACCTTTTATAGAGCATCAGTGATACTTCAAAATAACGTTATGCGTTACGATTGAAAAATTTCCTTTACAATGCTTTTTTTTCATTTTCGTGGATTGACTTTGAATAGAATTGGGAGATTTCAACTAGAAAACGAAGTTCTGTAAAATCTCCTTTTGTTGTGACGTTTGTTGATGTCCTTTTGATGTAAATAAAAAATCGTTGTGTGCAGAATCAGTTTCGACCCCCTCCTCTCCTAGATCGTTGTAAGCACTTCATTTCGGTAAAAAAAGTAAAAATCAAGAAGTTAGGCGAAATGAAGGAATAAAACGTGTGAGATTTTCTAAGGTAATCTCGGCGAATCCTTATATAGGCAAATTTTTTTAATGATCCAAATATATTCAAATTCGAGTATGCAAATTCTAATGTACCATTTCGGTGTTCAATTCCATAAGTTAAAACATAATTCAATGCACTTCTTTATTCACTACTTGAGCCTAGTTGTGGGCTACATGCTGTTCTAGGGTATGGTCGACATTGAGAACCATTGTACCACCAGACACGACAAACTGAAAAAATTATTTTATTATATCAGATTTAAATGGTGCACATATTTGATTATAGATACAATATTCATTAAATAGTTTCTTTTGCAATACAACCTACTTTCAAACCATTCTCTCATTACTTTAACTCTAATAAGTGCTGTTTTTAATGTATGCAAAATCGAAAAGCTTAAAGATGGACTTAAAGACAAACACGAGCTAATTTTACACTATGGCAGTGTACTCAAAACTGAATAAATAATTTTTTTGAATAAATAAATAAAATACCTCAAGCGGCTCATTGAGGAATGTCAACGCTTTGCTTTCAAAGTCACACTGATAGGCATCGTAAAAGTCGACATATAAAATTGACATCTAAAAATGAGATATATTATATTTTCGATTTGGTGCACGCAGCCAGATTATTCTTGTTTATAATTCCACTTTATCTTTATTCAACATTATTAATATTGCCTTTTCATTAAAGTCACGCTAATTTTAAACTCTCCAGTCAGGTAACGCTCTCTCGCTATCTTGGTCTATGTGAGGGCGGAGGCAGACCGGAGAGTTTCAAATGAGGGGTGTGTCTTTGAAGGTATATATAGAGGATTCATTGATTCAAGGCATTACCGAAATTTTATCGGCGGCAGTGCGATTAAAAATGATGTGTTCCACATCTCGAGCACCTCCAAAGCCATTAGAGCACTTGACCTGAAAATAAAAAGTGGTATACAAAATGTAAAATTAAAGATTAAGTTTTATTTCCTTGTTCACCCCACATTTACTAATTGCTCCAAATATTCTCACATTTTTCGAGTATGATAGATGTAAATCAAATTATATTTACATTAAAGATAGAATGGATAGCATACCGAATCGATGATTACTTCGCCAAATGCGCCATAAAGATAGAGCTGAAAAAAGATTATATTTCTATTTTTATTTTTAAACATCGGCACGAATATTGTGCATCGCTCAAGGAAATATAATATTCTACAATCTCCGGCATTTTTGCCTCGCGGCACACATTGTGTCGTGCACCATTGCTAAATTAATAGTAGTAGTACAAGAAAAATAATGCATTAAACGTTATTTTTTAAATAAATAAGTTAGCTAATAATGTCGCCTATAGTTTTTTTCGGCCGCTACATCGTATGATAATGCTAGTGTCTATAGAGCGCACGAAGCAGCGTGGGCAGATTATTTTCCCGTTAAATGTGCAATCTACCCCTCAGCGTATGGGCACTACTTCAGAATAGGGTACCAGTCCTAAATAATATTATAATTGCCTAATATAAACGTCCTTTCCTTTGTGTTAATTTCATTTTTCACGTCCTTTTGGACTTGCCCGGTGTACGGGTACCCTATTCTGAAGTAGTGCCAGCGTATGTATATCATCTTCGTACACACCTTGGTGTAGCACAGTATTCTGGTCCAAGCCATTTTTCTTCCAAAGCAAGACAAAGGAGAGACCATTGTATTCGAGAGAGTTTGTATGTTGAGCGGTCGTTCTTGCTTTGAAAGTCATGAGAACGCTGTGGTAGGACATGGTATCTTGCCCGAGTCAAAGTGCATTTCGAATCGGAGTCGTACTATCTTAGTCGTTATTCCATTTACAGTGGATTTTTTTCACAATTGTCATATTCCGTTGTTTTCGCATTTAGTTCGTATGTATTTTCTGCTGGATTATTACTCTTCATCTCGTTTTCACGATATAGTAGTCATTCGGAAGATTTTTGAATTTACATGACCATTTATGAATTAAGCAGCCTTTGCCGTTTATTCACTAGTCCACTATGTATTAGAGATCCGCAATCGTGCAGTCGCGCAAAAATGATTTCTCACTAATAGATGCATGTGAAATCGTGCGCACGATTTTAATGTGATAATTAAAAAGAATTGCGTACAAATTTGAGAAGTCGACTCATTCTCATTCATTTTTACTCTCACAGCGGTGGATTTTTTCTTAAGACCACTGCGCGATTTTGCACGAAATTAAGAGTCAAAATCGCGCAGAATGACTTTTCATCATTTCAACGTCGAACATTGGTCGACCGGTCGTGCAATTGCACGAATGCGGATCTCTACTATGTATTGCCACACACAGCGTACTTAATTCGTTTAAAATGCTTTAAAGGGACACCCTCTACTTTTCAGTGTTTGATGGGACACCTTGGAACCACCTCCCTTCCTATCCCTTTAGATTTACCCAGAATCAAATCAGTCTTGTGTTATTGATAACGTTTCAGTGTATTACCGTATGTTGTGGCAGAGTTCCCGTGTTGGGACGCGACTACTCCAAAAATTTATTAAGCCGGGAATTCAAAACAGAATTTCCGGACTATGTTTTTTTTCAAACGGATTACTCTCCCCTTAAAAATGTTTAAAAAAATGAAAAAAATAAAACTGACATCACGAGCTCCACTATCGATCTTCTGTCCCACGACAAGGGGGTAAAGGTCCGAATTGTTCTTGGAAAGGAAACCGGCACGCCAGTGGAACTGCAAAGTCATATCATTCAAGCTTGCTGCACACGCAGAGAAATGAGGTGTTATCCACAGCACATAAGACCTGCCGAAGTGTTATATTTAACACTTTTTGAGCTATTTTAACACCCAAAAAGTGTTAAATACAGTGCGCGACATAATGATAGGACACCCCTAAAATTTTGAGATTTCGCCCGAATTGTGAATGGAAATCAAAAGAGGTATATACCATTTGTATCCCTGTCTTGGATAACTAAGGTAGCCAACGTATGAGGAAATTCAATTTTACACTCAACGAGAAAATAACGATTTTCCGAAATTTTACCGTGACATAATGATAGGACACCCTGATTTTTTCCATGTCTTATTATTTTTTACAAACTTCTGCGTAACAGCAACTGAACAACAACAGGTTGGTAATCGATATTATGGCCCTTCCTCGAGATTAGGCCAAAGGTGCGATTGGGCGGGCTTCCATAGAGGGCAGAAATCACTTTAGTCTCGATGTCGTCCCACTCCGTTTTTTTTGCCAGCCTTCAACTCAGCAGCTGATGCATACTGTTTGTTGTTCCGGTACACAGGACCATCCACAATGTGTCAGATGTGGTTTACGTTGGGGGAAACCGCCGGGCTTGGAAGAGCAGGGATGTTCTTGACTGTGAATAATGTTTTTGAGGGGTGCTGGCAAGGATTTAGGCGCTGTCTTTCTGGGAGATCAGGTGGAGGGCAAGGTTCTTCCTCATGAACGGAACGAGGGTAGTCTGGGGCATCGCCTGATACTCGGCATAGTCCATCCTGTTGCAGCGGAAGGAGATGGACGGCTTGTCGAATTTGAAGAACGCGCCCCAGAAAATTACTGGTTTTTCTGTTCATGATTTAAATTTAAATCATGAACAGAAAAACCAGTAATAATGTAAACATAAACAAATGAGCACGCCGTAACCGAAGTATGCAATATGCGGCCAAGGAATATCGATTTCAAAGAAGAGGTATTTAGATGAGATCATCTCTTCCTAACACGACACAGCCAGAAACATTTCACACGGGAAAAGATATAGTGTACGAAACGTTTTGCTGAACATATAGATTTCTTTAATCCACAATATTCTGTCCAGATCAATCTGACTGACTGGGCTTTCTCGGATCCTCATCGATTCACAGGAAAACAATACTATACAATACATTTATCTTATCAGCACTAAGTGCAGAAGAGTAAGTCAGGGGCAGTGGGGTTTGCTTGCGAGTTGTTATTCTTCCGTCACAGGAAAACAACCCGCAACAATTGAGAATAAACCCAGTCTGATGAGTTTTTCCCTCACGCCTCGACGACCCCAAAAGGGATGGAGCATAGCAGCATTGTTCGTATAAAATGTACTTAGAAAATGGCAAACTCTATGCAAATACCGGTACAACAGGCGCCTGCACTCTCTCGCCTAACTCTCGATTGCCTCTCCACTTCCTCACACCAAACCCGTCTGACCTTCGCGTTAATTTGATATTTAAATGAGATAGGTTCAGTTTCTGAACTGTGTAAAAGAAGAAATAGTCATTGCGGACGCCCTCGTACAGAAAACAAGTGATTTTATATGCTCAGTAGTCTGTGGCAAGTAGTTCATACCGATGGAGTATATCATTATTGCTGTTGTTAGTAATTTATCAGATAAAGGATATTCGACTCTTTAGCCCACGTTCAGCATAGTATATTGATTGGGTTGTAAGTCAGTGGGAGGGAACGTCTTTCATCCTTTATTCTTCTTACTATAGGCAAAGACTGGCTAGGAATTTGGCCAGAGCAGCGAGCTGGAATTAAATTACGATAATCAATCAATAAAATAATTGTTAGGTCAGCACATACGATGATATTGATTATCGAGAAAATGAGAGCGCCGACGCCAAAAAAGAATCCTAATCCCAATGTGAACTCCTGAACGCAATGTATGTACTGCAGAGTGGCGTCAATTAAATACCTACCTTATTGGCAAGGTGGGGATTGTATTTCTTGGCAATGTCTGAAAAAATGATAGTCTCTCCTTATTGCAGAAACGGAATTAAAATGATGAAAAGAGGTCCTTCACGTCAACTTTTTTCTCATAAAGTCGTGCATTTATGCATACAAATGTATCATATATTAGTAAGTCAATCTTCATTCTGCACGGTTGCACGTTTGCGGATCCCTACTCTGGTATTTCCAAACTAGTGGTTTTCTTACGTTACGTCACAGACTAGCACTTTACTGTTAGTTTACTACTAGTGAAAAAACTTTTGTCGAAATGCAGTATCGTATTATACACCACTTCTAGTAAACTTACGTTTAACTAGCCGTAGGCTTGCAAGTCTACGGATTGTGGGAAATATAAACAACTAGTTTGAAAATACCATAGTAATTGATATGAACGATAATAATAATCTTTTATCATTTCTTACAGAGAGGTTACTTATGGTGGGATAAAATAGAGAGATTTGAGCGTGAAATAAAATATGAAGAAATGTAGTATGCACTGCAATTACTTGATCACAGCGGCATTTTTCGAACGAAAGAACAAAACATGATTGGGTTGGGTTGATTTACAATACTATTTTCGGAAGAATTCCATAAAGATATGAAACAAACCGATGGCAGCGCCCTTATTGACTAAGAATGTAATCAATCCGATCGCGATCATTACAGTCATTCCTGTTGTGATTGCGCACAGAATTTTCGTGAGATACTGAAAGGATTACTGTAGCTATTAGGTACGGTAGATCGTTGTGAAACCTCCTTGCAGCAGCATGCGCACAGCGTGAAGAAATTATAGGTCAGAGCAGCCAGCTAAGAGAAGAAATATAAAATCGATTGGTTCAACCGCAATCATACCCCGATTAAATTAGCTAGAACTATTGTAGCACTTATAACTTTCTCGTGTGTGGCCTGACTCTGAATGGCAATTATCGATTGGTTTGAATTTCCCTGCCAAATCGTCTTACTGATTGAGCTCCCTCACAAAACGCTGTTGATTCAGTTTTATTCCGTAAATCCTCTGGACATGTTATATAAGCGTATGAGTCACCATCTTGAGAAAGCCATCCTAAACCATAACTACACTAACGGCAAACTCTCTTAGAGATTATCCGGACTACCAAAAACAAAGATAGCGTATTCCATGCTCTCTCAAAAAGACATGGTGTATAATACTCTCTCGTTCGAAATAGTAACGGGGACTGGGGTAAGCTGACTACCAATAAGTTGTCTCGCGTATAAGATAACGTTTCTCTAATTGTCGCATCGTAGATAGCCTATGGCTCATATACGAGAGATTTTTCGTCAGCGTTAATGTGCTATAGGTATATTCGATAATCAGTACCAAGAAAGATAGCGGATGAATTGAAAGAAATTGTCACGATCATGACTAAGCCATAGACGATTTGGACGAGAAATGAACAACACATGCTTTAGTCTGAAAACGATAGCTTACAATACGAAAAGTTGATCTTCATCGGGCCTCAAGTTAAAGAAGACTCGTATCAAACATTTTTTCATGTGGATAGGTTTATATGGACATTTTTTGATTAGCGAACATATTGCGTTCTTTCAATTATCAAAATAATTTAAGAGATTTAGACAAATATAATAAAGTAAATACATAGCTGAACTCACGGAATATAAGACGAGAGTGAACCAATCAAGGGATGATTGTGATAGAAAAATGAAATGGATTTAATCGAATGATATGATACGCAAAAGCAATTGAAAATGCTTATTTCCAATTTGGTGATGCTAATCAATGTCACTCCAAATATTTTAAAAAGGGTATGAAACCTTTGTCAACCGTCTCTTCAACGCTCTACGCTCTCTCGTTGTGAGAGAACAGAGAAATAGTGTGCGTAATGAAGAGGTCATTGATTGATCGAGGTTTGCCTTTAAATAAAACTTGAATAAATACACAATCATTATATCCTACCTTTATCGTAAACTTGTACAAACAATTAAAGACACACCAGAGTTGTAAAATACTTTAAGTAAACTTCAAGTGAGTGACGTCACAATTCCACTTTAAGTAGACTTGCGTCCCACTTTAAGTAGACTTACATAATGACGTCACACTTTAAGTAAACTTACGTTACACTTGAAGTAGACTTACAAGTCTACTTAAAGTGAAAGTGCAAGTAGACTTTAAGTTTTGAAATATCAGAGTAGCTCGGGGTGTCCATTTACGCATCCTCATCTATTGATCAACAATATCCCGAGTGGGATTCATTTTAAATTAGATCACTATGGGGCGCAGTTGTTTTCTGCTGTCTTGAAAGTACATCAAAACTTAAAGTGCTCTTATCATTTTCACTTGAAGCAGACTTGTAATTCAAGTTAAATGTAAGTCTACTTCAAGTGGTGTATGTACTGTATGACATATCGTAGCATGTTCTTTCACTTGAAGTAGACGTGAAGTAAACTTCAAGTCAGTGACGTATTTCAGGTAAACTTTAAGTCTTGAAATACCAGTTCTCTATTACTATTATTGGAAACATCAACTATGCCTCGTCGTATGTCTACTTTAGACAAGGCAAATATCACTGTTATGAGTTGTGGATTGATGGATTAGAGTTCAATCTAAATAGTTTTATGCAACAAGTTAACATGTAATCAATAGATGTAAAGTACCTAATCAGCGATTTCATTATATTCACGAATTTTTTTTTAATCATTACAATTTCTATATATACGAATACTTCCGCGTGTAGACAATTTAGTCCAATATTAACCGGTGGTTTTGATTGATAATAGGGATTGTACTGCACTGATAATCATCTGTTTTGTTGTACAGTGAAGCTTGAACATGAACGTTGTTTGTTATGCAAATCAAGAAAATTATATAATTATCATCTGCTTACTTCTACGGGAGTCTCAAACTTTCCATCCTTCCTGACCATCCTTATTGCTTTAATCACTTTGTTGTCCAGTACCATAGATGTTAATGTCATAAACGGTTTCTTGTTATATCAACTATCCAAAAAAAAATTTTTGTTAACTTGGTCTTTTGAAAACTTGGAAAAATAGCAAAAGAAAATGGAACAGAGCAGGCATCGAACCATGAACCTACAAAATGCAAGGCGAGCGCCTTATCCAGTACACCATGAGTGCCGTTGAGATAGGGGTTGAAAATCGGATGTCACTAGCCATAACTGCATGGCGAGTCCCCAGCATTCCCTTGTTAGAGATAAATATGGTACAGTAAACTTTAATCTTTGTACTTACTACAGATCTAAGGATATTTATATACGGAATAGATCATCAATATATCTGTATGTTCTTTTTTTTGTTTTTTTATATGTTAAAATGTTAAAAAATGTAAATTTACAATGTTTTAATGTTACATTAAAATGTTTATGTAAATATGCGGAAACTTCATTACAGCGAGGGTAAGATCAGCTGTCTGTGGTAATTCATTATATCCTTGTGAAAGCATGACTGTTAATTAAAATGTGATCCAGCATTTGACCACCTTCCCCCATTCCCATCTCCCTCATTTATAATAATTCTGATATTTCAAATATTTTCGTGCACTCGATCAATTTGTACTGGGTGAATCTCTCCTTAAAATTAAAAAAAATATGTTTTCCATCATTTTTGTAATAAGTTAGGTCTTTATCTATCTATCTAATCTGTTAGTTTTGAACATTGGTGGATAGTACTAGCATATTCGACAATATTATCGAGGCCAGTGGTTAGTCACGAGAATACCAATTGGATTTTAATATATCACCTGGGACCGCCTGAAAAGAGTGAAGTCAATGAACCGCCTGAAACGACAGAAGTTAACGACTTTTCGTTAACTAGCTACGTCTTGAATTGAATCACTCCCTCAATCAGTCAATCAATTTTTTCAAATCAGGCAATAGATGACTCCCTCAGACTATTAAAAATTACGTGCCGTCTATTTAGAAATTATTGGAACAACTTTATGGCTTTTAGCTGATTATTAGTTTCGTGAGGTGTTGTTGTCTAATTTCGATTACGCTCCGTTCAAAAGTTGCAAAAATAATAGAAAAACCGAGAAAACTCTCCTCGTTTTACACACTCCATCACCTTCTTTTCTTTTCTTTTCGTGATTTTTGTACACCACAAAACTTATTTTTCATCAAAGATATGTACGACATAGCGACGACAGTTCGCACTATCCACATCATCAACGATGCGCCCGCAATGCTTCTCAATAGTCTGTTATTCGTATCGATCATTCGCCATACGCCAGCCAGCATTCGGACATATTCGATAATCAACGCGGCGCAAATATTCTGCGAACTCCTAGCTTCATTCACCACGTTTGCCATTATGCAGCGGTATGTAGTTCGTTTTTACAGCCTCAAATGGCTTGAAACCCACTAAAAGGCGAAGATTTCAGTCATTTTATGGGTCTATAGACACGTAGAATGGAGAAAGCGCAGCGTTTCAAAGCAGTTATTCACCCTCCTAAAAGCATCCATTCAGCGTTATTACTACGCAATCAAGTTTCGTCAATATCAACTACGGTTTTTGCACTTTCATTTCCAACGATTGCTGCATCTTCCTGCACTCTCTTACAGTTACTACACAGCAATCAGCAGTAAGTTCTAAATTTTTGATAGAGTACCTAATTTTACCATCCTCTCTTGTCTTACTCTAGTAAAAGAAGGCGAGAACGGAAGGTCAAATTATGTGTTGCGGTTAAAATATTTGATTAGAAAACGATATGGCCAGGGAGATTTTGGTGTTTTTGGGAGTATCACCATCTGGTGGATTTATTGTTACAATATAAAATAAGAACTACAAAAAGGAACGAGGTATAGACATAGAGGGAGAAGAAATGGGAAAGAGTAATACTATTGTCCGTATAAAATGTACTTGCATAATTGCATTGCTACTGCTGCTAAACAGAGGAAGAACTATCGATTAAGTCCTCACCCTTTCCTCCTTTCCTTCCTCGCTCTCTCTGATCTACCTACTCTCTCACCGGTGCTCTCTCTCTCTAAACATAGAAATTAATTGTGGCAGTGGTTGACTACTATCGTACCAAATAAACAAGTGTATTTTATACGGTCAATACTAGAAGTGATTCACTGAAACTTTTCTAGCTATCAAAATCGCACCCTGTCGCCAATGTATGCGCATTCGTTTTCAGGGAGCAATAGTCACATTCTCGTTTTGGTTTCGATATCGAGTACTCGAGAAGCCCTTGGGCAAGCGAGCGGTCATTGCTATGATCACCGCTGTCATTCTCCTATCTTCTCCGATTATGGTGAGAACTTGTATTCAGAAAAAAAAAATTCTTTTCGTCACAAATTTTCGGCATTTGTTATGGTAGAGGCGGTGTAAGGAATGTTAGTAACACGAACAAGAAAAGTCTAACGTTGAAAACTTACCGAAGCGCCCGACTACCAGCGTATCTCGAGTAAAAAAGCTAATGAAAGGGGACGTAGGAAGGATCGTGATTTAGGTGTGCCAAGTTGGCTATTGATTGTTATCAAAGGTAAGATCAAATTTTGAAGTAGAATGGTTGGAGTTCAGAGAAGTTATTCAGATTTCAGATATCAATGCTTATGGCACAAGGGGAACCTGAATCGCTGAGGGCGTCTGCTAAATTGGAATATCCTCAATACAATTTGGATGGACTCTCGATTCACGGTAGATTCTCGCTTGTTGTTAGTAAAACACTCATTAAAGGGAGCGTTACCTCACTCAATGGTCTCTTCATTGCGCACACTATTTTTCTGTTATCTAACAACGAGAGAGCATTGCGCTTCGAAGAGACCATTGAGTGAGGTTACGCTCCCTTTAAACTCACACCCAGAGCTATTTTTTTCTCTTTAGCGAGAGAACATTTCCAGAGCGGAGAGTTTCAGGGGGGGGGGGCGATCGATTTGCCAACGATCGTTTTCACAACGGATCATAAATCGGTTGGGGGTGTCGTATAGCAACCAAAGTTGCATCGTTGTTATTAGTGGGAGTATACGGTATTGTGCTACCGTAACCGTCAGGAATCGCGAACTGACTTTTTTCAATCGAACCATGACCCGGGGTTCATGGTTGAAAATGGCCGAAGTCGAAAAATTCATGATACTCCGAGACCAAATACAAGTTGCCAGTATATCAATAGCGAGCCAACTTTTATCTTTCTGGATACCGTAACCCGTACTACCGTAATCAAACAGGGATTTGCCGTGAATTTCGCTATAATATTGTAGGGTACGGTAGCTAGATTACGGTAGTTCGGGTTACGGTATCCATAAAGAGAAAAGTTGGCTCACTATTTATATAATGGCAACTAGTATTTGATCGCGGGCCATCATGAATTTTTCGACTTCGGCCATTTTCAACCATGAACCACGGGTCAAGGGTCGAATGAAAAAAGTCAGTTCGCGATTCCTGACGATTACGGTAGCACAATACTGTATACTCCCACTAATAACAACGATGCAACTTTGGTTGCTATACCCCACCCCCCCCCACAACCGATTTATGATCCGTTGCGAAAACGATCGTTGGCAAATCGATCGCCCCCCGAGTTACATGCTAGCTCGGGTTAGAGTTTCACATTTCGTTTTGTTAGGCTGCAAAAGAATGGAGTGCTAATACGAAATATGCAATGTTTGAGGAATTGCAAACTTTCAACAGCCACCCGGCTGCATACCACAACTTCATCTTTGGATAACTTCACCACCTTTATATATTGCGGCTTTAGTGCTACGGTATAACTTTTCATATGGTATATATAAAACAGAATGGTCATCTCACCCACTTTTCTCTCTCTCTTTCTCTTCCACTCTCTCCGTTCCGACTCTTTCTCATGCACTGTTACATTTGCCTTACGTGCCTACGCCGTAACCCCCTCCGCAGCGTGTCCGACGCGACGGAGGGGGTTACGGCGTAGGCACGTAAGGCAAATGTAACAGTGCATCACCAAACAAATTTGTGTTAAAACTAGTCGCACTCTTTTTCACTATCTCTCACTCTCTTTTCTCGCTCTTATCTTCTCTCTCTCAGCTCCGACTTGGCGGAGCCCACGGCAGTTAGCACATATTTTTCTACCATGCGAACTTGTGCTATATTCGAAGTTCAGAGAAAAAAAAAGAAGTCAAGAGAACACCATCCTCGTTGAAGGCACACCCCAAACTAATTAGAAACTCCGGTCTGGCTCTCACTTTCTTTGTACTCGAGAGAGTGTTGCGAGAGCGCAGAGTAAAATTAGCTCGGGATGTGTCTTTAAAAGCGCATTAATCAAAGTTCTTTTAGAGCAAAGATTCTTCGGCATTTGGCTTACGTCGGCAACGGAATCAGCGGTCGGACGAAAATGCTTCATAAACAATTAGTCGTGGTAAATAAATAAATAATTATAATATAAATAACTTTAGTATTTATAATATTTATATTGAAACAGTGATTCGCAGGCACTTACAATTCAAGTGATAATTCCGGTGGGTGCAATATCCGGCGCTCTGATATTCATTGCCGGTATACTGGGCTATCGTACGCCGATCACGGAATCCTTAGTGTTTTTCGTAAGTTGCATTTCAGTATTTCAATTTTAAATTCGTATTTTTTAATATTCAATGCATACTTCAACATTTTACCAGTCATAAAATATTTGTAAAAAAACAAAGGCGAAATAAGAAATAATTAAGAATTTCAGCTGCCGTACTTACACAACCTTTTCACGCCCATACTCACCATCACCTTGGTCCCGATATATCGAACGTCAGTAAACGCCCTAAATTACTTGGATACTTCACACAGAAAAAAGAAGTGCTATCCACTTGAAATATAAAACTTTGCACCACTTCAGAACACGGAACCAGTATAAAAGTCTAGTACAAAATGCCCTTTCCTTCGTGTTTATTTCATTTTTTCGTATCTGTTGGCCTGATTCGGCGTTCTTGCACGGTGTTCTGAAGTAGTGCCCAATACTTCACAGGTCTTTTGCCCCGTATATAACAATTTTTCTCTGTGTATTGAATCTCCAATGTTCTGCCAGTTGTGTCTCTAGCGTCGTCGTTCTATAGACACACTAAATTGAATGTAATTTTTTTAAAATATTTTCAGTGCATTCTTCAAACTACTCCTGGTGCACCACTATGAGACGCGGACTCGTTCGGTTTCGAGTATGACGAAATTCTGAATGGACATAATAAATAGAACTAACGCGAATATGCAAGTTAGAATGCCCCCCTTGCACGGGAGCTCAGCACGCCCAGACGAATCAGTCATTTAGTGGCAACCATTCCACCCAATGGATTGCTGCCTGATAAAGGCCATTCTATTGTGAACCCGAAAAAAAGCAATAAACTCGACATTTTTTGAGATAGTTGAAAAATTGGGCCAATATAGTGGTTGTCCATTTATTTGATTCGTTGTGTGGCTGTTATAAGTCCCAAATTATTGGCCCAAGTTGAAAGTAAATTTATGGCCAACGACCAAATTATCCCCCACTTGGAAACAAATTAAGGGTCGACCAATTTATTGGCCCCACTGATATTGTGGTCGTTATCGCTAGGAATTGAGGAATACCGATATGATCCAATTCAGGTGTTTCATCTACCATCTATCTGGAATCGATCACTAGATGATCAGCAACATCGTCTGATCCTTCCACCAGACTGAAAACATCCTATTTAATGATTTTAAAATAAACTCTTCTTTCAGCCTCTATGGTATAGAATAATCATTTTTTGTATTTATTTGATACACCCGTGACAACAATCGCTTTCTTCATTTCTTCGTCTGCGAAATAGTGTGGCAGAGCAGAATGATAAGGAAGTAAAAATAAGAACGTTTGAGCTCTGGACATGCTCTCTCGCAGATAAAATAGCGAGATAGCGTGGTCAGAGCGGAGATACATCTCGCTAGATTCCTTAGAATCGTGATACTCCGTTACGGCAAACATTACGTATGCTTGAGACATGATGACAGCTGCCGT
The DNA here is from genome assembly GCA_943737045.1 of Parapristionchus giblindavisi. NCBI lineage: Eukaryota > Metazoa > Nematoda > Chromadorea > Rhabditida > Diplogasteridae > Parapristionchus > Parapristionchus giblindavisi. The sequence goes on along the minus strand of CALSFV010000028.1, from coordinate 299,096 downwards.
TGTTTTTATTGATGCTCCAATCATTTGTTGAAAGACAAAAGCGCTTTTGATGATACGGAGAGTTTAGAAAATATCATCGAGCTAATGGAGTCTACTCTAGGTTTTTTTGTACTATGTGGACAGGGCATTGGTATTTCAAATATTTATCTAAAAAGCTCAGAGAACAGTGGTAATATCCATTTGAGCATTTGCTTTAATCGAGCCATCACAATCTACGAGAATTCTTTCTAGACAGTTTTTTTTAAAATTATAATGCCGATTCACTTTCGTCCCTTATCCATTCCCCGAAAAACCCGACCCTGTGCGTAAAGGCATTCGGTCTCCTTACGTAAAGGGACGGGTACTACTCATTTTGTCGCTAATTTTTGCAATTGAAGTAATCCGCATTAACATTTTCGCAGACCTTGACTTTATCGCAAATCAGTCTGAAAGTCTTGCCGTCGAGCAAACATCGCATTATGAAATGGTCCAAATCAAATCAGAGAGATAAAATTCAGTTTAAAAAAATGAATCGTCCGACGGTGACTGCAAAACCATTAGTGATTCTTTTTTTACGAATCAGCTTCCGCAGACATGTACTTTGGCTGAGGGGAGTATCACAGTATTCTGATTCAAGCCATTTTGTTTCCATAGCGAGACAAGCGAAAGACGATTGCATTTGAGAGAGTTTCTATGTTGAGCGGTCGTTTTTGCTTTCACAGTCTATAGAACATTGTGGTATGGCATAATTATCGATAGGGGAAATTTTTTTTCGAAATCAAATGAAATTGTGTATTAAATGCAATTAAACTGTTCTGTTATCATATGCATTACACCTAACTAGAGTGAGTTCTCACTTTCTTGGATACCTAAATATGGAAAAGTGTTTCTGCCACAAACGGAAAAGATTGCTGTCGCAGACGCATTTGATGCTGCAGTACACGGTTCAGACACATTGGTCAGGAAGTATTATTCTTACTGCCGTGTCGATGAAAATTCTGCTCATTTCATGATCTAGTCTAGTCTCCAAATCTACATTTGACAGTACTTTTTGTCTTTTTGCGCCCTCTCCGTAGGCAAAAAGCGACAGCTAATGTCGGCTCCAAAGTGGCCGATAACAAGTAATGGGATAGTAAAATGACCAACGTCTGATCGAGTTAATATTAGCCGTCTGCTTTTTGTCAATGGGAAAGCCCCGACTGTTCATAGACATTGTATTACTTCGGACGCCAAGTTCAGAGAACGGTCTACTGAACTCGGCCGGGTTTCCACATTGGAAACATTGGAAACACGGTCGGGACTCGATCTAGATTCCACATTTAGAGAAATCAGTCTCTTCATCGGTCAATATTTTCACATTTCCACAGAATATAGAAATATCGTTTGTGAATTGAAGTCTACTTTGCGAACAGTGTCGATTTTCTTTTCGAAACCAGGGAGACAGGGAAACATTGCAAGTTAGGGGGATTCCCTTGAGAACAGCCGTTCTACCTATTCGATTTGGCTCAATTATCGTTTAATTCTGCGAGAGAAAAAAGAAAAGAAAAATAGGCAAAGCTCTCTCACCTCATGTCCTTTCCTTTCATTTCCTTTCACCTTTACATTAGTGACTTTTGAACATCAAATTAATGTGCAACCATATTTCTGGGTAGTACCCGTATACCCGGAATTCTTAAGTTGAGCTACAACCTGCATAGTTCGCAAGATCTATGCACAAGAAAAAGCTGAATTGGATCTATTGTTATGCGGAGAAATTGTATCATATATATATCCCTAGCTGTACACGCATGAATCCAATACTTGACGGACAAACAGATAATAAATTTATAGTATATACTCATTGAGCAAATTATGTGCATATCAATACTAATACAACAGGGTAATTATATCATGATACAAGTTGAAGCTTACAAAGGAGGTCGAAAACACGCTGTGCGGGGACTTTCGAAAGAGTTTTTGATCGTCTAACAAACGGTACACGTTGAATCTGATGAAAGACTCAGGCGAGATCAAAATGTTTTAAGAAAATGAGATCAATCACATATTAAATGCACCGCGATTAATATATCTTGCCTATGAGTAGGGGGAATCGAGAGAGTTTGATTGCATTATTGATTCATTATTTGTTTGATTCCGATTTTCATTTTGCCTCTTTCAGACCTCGATTCGAACACCTCACCAGCTCCCAGTCATAGACGCTACGTCGCATCGAAAGTGAACTGAATCAATCGATATTCTTCGACTACAGTATCCCTCGAGAATTCGGGCCGAAACCGGCCGAAGAGCGACAGAAGCGATGATCGATCAAATCATGAACTACCGTAATCCCCATGATATCATTCCGTTCGGGACCCCGATTACGTCGTCTAACGGTTTTGGGTACCGTTCAAATGAAATTTACGATTTACGATTACGATTTTTCTGAGACAAATGAAATATTGCGTCAAAATCAGGATCTTTTCATTCCTTGATCTCATTTTTACGTGTACTCCATTGGGTAAATCCAGTCCAGATAAATATTACTTTTTATTAAAATTAGCAGTTTGTTAATTTCACACATCAGCAAAGATGACTTACCTACATTTTAGATTCCTAAATCGTGTTAATTCTATTTTCTAAGTCATCAGATAACGGAGTTTTGATGTGAGCACTGTAAACAAGCTAATTACATGTGAAGTGTTCAACATGTGTTGCGCGTCATATGGTATTAACGTATTTATTTCCGAAAAGATGAAGTGGTATGAAGTGTCTGATATTTTGACATCTTGCAACTTCACACTTTCCACATTATTGTCTATGAAACTGCTCGCTTTGAACTCCATCACCCATACTTATTTTTTACATTTTTTGATATAGGTGCAACAGCAAATACAAAAGTCATAGGTGAACTTGTAATAATTATAATAGCATGAAATTGGAGGGGTGACAAGAGTAATTGCTTTAAACTCGTTACACTATATTCTCCTGCTAGGTCCATGAAACTCACACTTTTTTCATGATCCGTTCAGTCTCTTAGCAAATATTTCTAAGGACTATATTCATTTTTGTGAAAAAAGCGAGCATATTGAATCAGTCACCGCAGCCTCCAAAGTTCGAAACGAATTCATAACATAGAAGTATAATAAACATCACATAGTTTTTAGTGTGCTCACGGTCTCTTAAACATACATTTATTTTTGAACTCGGTCTAGACGATTCGTTATACGAATAATGTGCGCAGTGCAAACCATTGTGCTTCCAAACCACTATGGTTGCTTTTGGCCATAGACGAAATATGTAACATGAAATGCAAAACAACGTGCAATGTTGAATCAGGTCTATTTATATACAAGTACAGATAATTAAATTCATTAAAATATCATATTATAAGATGACAATTCTAATGTAATCCATGATTGTTTGAAGCTCATTGGGAAAAGTACACGTAAAGCTAAGACGAATTGTTCGGAGATCAAAAGACAATTAGGAGATCGGTAACATAATATAGTGCATGTATGATTTGAATAAGTATGAATAATTAGTAATATGTACACAAGCTCTGCTTGCTAAACGGTATCACGTCCCGTAGAAGGAATCGTGGTCCCGAACGGATGTCAAGGGATTACGGTAGTTGCCGATTGTATCGTGCTTCGATGTCTTGCTGCCGGTCTCAGCCGGAATCAATGGGTTACTGTGGCCGCATATCGACAGGACAGGTTCAATGCTATTGCAAGGCAATACTGGAGCGTGTTATTTGACCGAGTCGAGGTCTGAAAGAGAAACAATAAACAAAATTTCAAACGGTAAAATCAATAAACAAATATGCAAGTATATGGTTAAACGGAACACAGAGAACGAAAAAATGTACCTGTTCTGTTGGATGAGGTCGATTTGGTTGAAGTCTTCAGCATAGAGAGGAATGTGGAACATGTTTGAAGCTGTGAGTGTGGTCCCGAAGGGAATGCTTGAATGTATGTTACTGTAGTCTTGTGGTTGAGACAAGGAATGAAACAGCTTTCACGGAGGGTTCTTTATATACTTGTGCTGGCTCCGCCCACAACATACTCGATGAGAACGAGATGGAGGAGAGTGGAGAGGGGAGATGAAGGAGAAGAAGAGCGATGAAATGTCGACAGATCACATAGTGAAATGATTGAATCGCCCATAGACTAGGCTCAGAGATGGAGAGAGGCGAGGGGCGATGAGGGAGAAACTGACCAGACGTCATGGCGCTTTACGTCATTATACACGTAATTTAATGTGTTCGCTGAGCTTTCCGAGAACATACCGCATGCTACTTTTACCTTCCGCACTGTCTCGTAGAGCACGAGAGAGAGAGAGAGAGAGATTTATTATAGCAACATCCACGATATTCTTGGACCGTTTTCTTAAACGGAGAATATGTCTCTCACAGAGGGAAGAAAAAACAATTCCCAATGCTCCTGGTGGAACCATCTCATATCGCTACAGACCCACCGCATATTTGGCATAGCTAGTGTTTGAATGTCAACGAATCATGCGATTTTTCATACATCACTGTGTCGTTAGCTATAAAGCTATGCTGTGTTACTGCAGTCGTGCGATATTAATCATACGATCTTTGTAGGACATGCGAAGAGCACGAGGTTCATTGTCAGTGCAGTTTTCATTTTTGAGACATTTATTTATTTATTTATTTATTTATTTATCCATCAGTTAAAATAAAGAATAATGAATGAATGAAGCAATAAGGGAGTGATGGAATTAGGGATTTAAGAGGGAACTGTGCATAGCTTTCCAGGCATTGCTTGCCTCAGAAACCGAGCGGTTGCTTCAGACAATTGCATTTTTAGCGAACTGCCAAAATGACGAAGTGGAGTCATCGCGTAATATGTTTTGATAATCCGATCATACCCTCTTACGATCTTTAGTCATACCATGACTCAGTAGGATATACTCCAAATCTATGCGATCGTGATGTGTGATCACGACGATTTCGCAAGAGGCGGAGTTTATGATGACAAATCGAGAGATCACCGTAAGCATTCGCAATCAGTTGCAACGGAAGGCGACGTGCAATTGTTTGCGGAGATGACGAATAACGCGTGCGATAGGGTGGTCAAATAAAACCCACATTCATCATGATCGTAAGATGTGACGAATAAATGGTGGATAGTTAGAGTGTGGTGCACTCCAACAGTGGAAGTATAGACAGGGTCGGTAAATTCGCCGTATTCCAATGTAATTCGGTGCAAATGTGTGCGGGGGGGAGGCGTTACTTATCTATCCTATTTTTTCACGTTTACAGTTAAAACACGTCACCAAGAATAGGACGTGCATGTTACGTCACTCCTTAGTCCTTGGGCACTTTCCTGATTTTTGGCCCGGGGAAAATTTGCATTAAACTCACTATCATTCACCACTCGTCATTCCTCAATTTGTTTCTATTTCTCCATTGTGCGGTCTAAATGTGATGTAAAATGTGTAAAAACCGACAAATATCTATAAAAGCCGTCGTAGTCCTGCTTTGTTTCAGTCCAGCGCTCTCCCATTTGGAGGAGAGGGCGGGGAGCACGGGCCCCCATTGGACTACCCTCCCTAAAATGGGAGGGCAAGCCCCCCCCCCTAGCAGGGGAGCAGTTCTGCAAATGCAGAACTTATGTAAATTACCCCGGGCCAAAAAACAGGAAAGTTTCAGTCCTTGTCTCAGAAAAGTTGTACCGGCGATTCGGATGAATAGATCCTTCTATCGTACTGGTGGGCGATAGGGTTACGCTTTTGTGCACAATGTTGTGCAGTTGGCTCTTTCTCTATCATTTTCATTCGACGGTGACATTTATTGGTGGTTATTTCATTGCTTTATTGGCATTTGAATATATATATATATCAAAGAAAATGCCCCCCATAATGCATTGAATATAACGACAAGTGGGCGACAGTCTCTCCTATGTCATATCATAATAGCTTTATGTATATTTATGTGTTTGACAACAGACAGATCTCGTCAAGATTCGCATCTGAAACTACATTCTTCATGCACGATCCATGCGCAGGACAGTGAGTGGACGCTAGTTTCAAGAATAAGTGGCAAACTGGGTCGCGATATTTGGGCAGCATTTTTCGTGCGTGTTATTATGGATAAGAACCTTGCAAATCACTTGATCAATCACCAAAGACCAACTACAATAGGTACACCACTTTTTTACCTTGTTTTCATCTATTTCTTAAGTTCATATTCAACCACATGAGCGATAACTTCATTTGATCTATGTCTATCTGCCTCTACGTTTATCTGCCACTCTCACTCTCTATCTCCGTCCATCAAGGGTACACCTCCCGATCTAATTAGTCACCACTCTCCGCTCTGTCAGCGCTCTCTAGTAACCACTGAAAGCGAGAGAGCATGCACAAAGCGGAGAGTTTCGAATTAGGTCGAGGCTTGCCTTTCAAGGATCAATCTTTGATTGCATGATCTTCAAATTGTTCACTTCTCAATTTCCCCCCACTCCTAGTCAAGATAAATTAAGTACACTTGCTACGCTGCGTTTTTTTTAAATTTTATTTTTACCAGCAATTTTTGCAATTGAATTTCCCAATTTGCATGTGCTACATATTCGGCGTCTTTTACGCGCTCTTCGAGGACAATTATTGCGCAGTGAATCATGAAACATGTATCCCGTAAAGTATATTAATATTACAGCATGGTGCTATGACGAAATAGTTTGTGCGATGTAAAGATATGTAGTCTCGCTGCACACTCACCCACGGTACAGGTCAGTACAGACTACAAAAGTAGAGACTACACAGAGTAAAAATTTCCAAGTAGCGCATTGCTGACGAAGTATTGAGCGAGGAATAACGTCTTCATTAGCTGATCACAAGAAGATGAACGAAGAATTATTTATGATAGAAGTACCCCTTGTATGGGACCTCAGCACGCCCAGACTAATCAGTCGTTTAGTGGCAACCATTCCCCCACCCCAATGGTTCTGTGCTTGATAAAGGTCTTTAAACTGTAAACTGTTCCACTGCAGAATTCGTCCTTCATAGGGGTCGAATTCCCGTATATATATATGAAAAATTCCGCAATAAGACTTTTCTATGGAATAGTTCCCTTACATTTAGTTTGTAAGGGTGCAACTGGATGCATAAATGAATAGATTATAATGAACAATAGATGAATATATTTTAAAGGTACAAATTTAAATCACATGCACGTTCTAATTAAAACTAGAACATATTAGAATATAGTAAAATAGTAGATGTGCCCCAAATATAAGTTGGCATGCTCATTAAAGTTAAAACTGATGTGAACTTTATTATATTGTCCCTGATCAAAAACAAACTTGCATTGGAGAACAGAGTTCATTGTCAGGCTTACCGATCATAGTAAGGAAACGAATCGGAAGAAAATGATGGAATATGCATATGATCGATACATCCGTATCCCAGCACACGAAGTGCACCTGTGGCCGTATGCATGAACAACGGGAAAACCGTTTTCCGGGAAAATGTGACGTCATTAGCATAGGCGGAGGCGTTTTCCAAAAATCCTCCGCCTACGCTAATGACGTCACATTTTCCCGGAATACGGTTCATGCATACGGCCACTGATAAAGATTGATTAATAGATAGATTGATTGATGAGAAAGAGATAATGTACCGATTGCGCATGAAGATCGTATGAGCTCACGGCTGTTTCTATCACGGGTAGGCTAAAGTACGCAGTGGCGGCGACGCGAAATTGGAACAATCACAATTGATAGTGGACGTTTGATCTAGAGGAACAGGAAGGAAGTTCGAAAACAGCGTACTTAAAAATGTGCTCGATCTATTTTTAGACATGCTTAGGAACGTACATTTACTATGTATTAATTAACATTATTATATTTGTAAATTTATGACCACAAGATCACTTACTTAAAGCAGTTCTAAATGGGTGTACGAGACTTTTCCGGTAACACTAATAAAAGTTTGATCGCAAGATCATTTCACTTTTCCACTGAACCGCGACTTCAAAATACGAGATTAAAACATCAATCTATCAAGAAATAGCTTTGATAATGATCTGTTTCCTCTTATCTTTCTATTCCTAGGCTGAACTTAATCTATTCTTAGACGTGCTTATATTTAGCCGAGATATGTTTAGCGGAGATATTATGCCATTATCCTCCGCACCCGAATGTCGCTCTGTTGACAACTAAAAAATGTTATTATCGGGACTACGGAACTACGAGTCATAAGTTACGACAACATTTAAAAAATCCTACGTCTGTTGGCAACCTGTCAATATATGTACATCAGGCACGTTGCCAAACAAAGGGAAAAAACAAAGGGATTTGACAGATTTGCATACTCTAAGTATTCAAGTTTGTCTATGATTATCTGCTATTTCTCGTTTTTTGTTAAATATAACGCACTGGTAACGATTTTTAGATGTACCTAACTTTATCCCTGATCTATTAAATGATAATAATAGTATGCCTAAGCACAGAGTCTAATATGTTGTTGATTATGATGTCATTCATAGGTCATTGTATGTAGTCATCCCATCATCTCCTGATAGATGCACTTAAAATAAATATAGATTGTAACATAGACATGCAAATGTACTCATATAATTAGATATTAGTAAATGAAAAGTACTAACTAGTATGGTCGAGATTCACTGTTTCGGCCATTAGGTTCTAGATAATGAACTTCTATAATCAAGTGAATTCGTTGGGTATGCGGTTGATCTGAAGAGTCCTGCGGGTGATCGCTTCTAGGCCAGTGATAATTGAATGCCAATGCAGTCCGGAGGGCGCAATCTCTTCTTCAAATTTACTGAACAGCGTGATCTAGTCACTACCATTTCCCCTTTCGGGAGCTTTAGTGAGGCGGAGGTTCTGTCACTACCGTAAAACAAATACAGGCGAGATGGAAGGGGGGGGGGGTGTACCTTTAAAACTATAGTATTGACAAGAGCACATCAAATTATCCGAGATACGTAGCATTATCCGTAAATCGGCCTTTACACCTGATCTGTCAAATTGGAAGTTTTATAGTATTATCGCATACCCCATTCCTGAATTCAATCAAATTTTGCCGGGGTACACCGTTTACTATTCAAGCACTCTTTGTGCTTGATCACACCTCCTCAAAACCTCCTTATCTGCTCTTATCGGCTTAATCTCCGTTATCTATTGATACATAAATGGCATTACGCGAACCCACTCATATATACATATATACATAAATATCATATATAGATCATATATATGAACCCACTTCCCCCTTTGATCATCTAATTATGTGACGTCGACAAATCTCCTCCTCCTTACTCATGCGTTTTTCTCCCTCATCGTTCATATGTCCATATCAAGAGGCGGAGTTTCATAAAATCCAACGTATAAAAGCCTTCGGGCCCTCTAGAACTGATTCACTTGAACGTCCACAACACTACAGTATCCCCTTCAAATATGTTCCATATTCCCATATACGCTGATGACTTCAACCCGTATGGTCTCACGCAACAAAACAGGTATTGTCCGTATAAAATGTACTTGCATAATTGCATTGCTACTGCTGCTAAACAGAGGACGAACTATCGATTAACTCCCTACTCTTTCCTCCTTTCCTTCCTCGCTCTCTCTGATCTACCTACTCTCTCACCGGTGCTCTCTCTCTAAACTTAGAAATTCATTGTGGCAGTGGTTGGCTACTCTCGTACGAAATAAACAAGTGTATTTTATACGGTCAATAAATTGTTTTTTTTTTTATTTCCTTTAATATATATTATGTTGGTCGCTTATTTAAAATATTTAAATTTTTTTCTTCAGATTCGACCAGCTCCATCGGATGAGCTATAATCAGATTAGGCACTGATATACCGATCAATACTCGGCTACAGTATCCCTGTCGATACCATAATCTCCGCATTATAATATTCCATGCGAGGCCTGAAACAATTGGTGCCATCATTTTTTATTAGAATTCCCCAATCAATTCATCTGAATTTTGATCTCACATATTAATTTATTTATGTGCTTATTTACTTATTTATGGATCTCACTTTTTTATGTTCTCATTTAAAGCCCACACTGATATCGATATCTTATAAAGGATCTACTTGATCTTACCACGGTTTTCACTAGTTTGATATCTTCACGCAAATATTCATGGAATAAGGTTTTCAAATAGTTAGGTCAAAAGTTCCACATTCGTGTTTTTTTAGAAACGGATATCCATCGATCCCCTCATATCATGCCATATATTTTTATTCATAATATGATGGAATAAAGAATAAGAAAAAGAAAATTTTGCTACATTTATGTATATCTACAGTTCAAGCTCCAATGAAAGACCAGATATCAAAGAATGATTGCTGGATAAACTGTGAAGACATTATTTTATTTTACTTGACTCTATGTTCCGATTCCTCACTATCAAATCATGAATGAATGAATGATCTGACGGTGAATGGCGTGCTTATTGAAATATAGCATATATATTCTCGCATACCGTACACTTTCTTTGTGTACGAGACAGCGTTGCCAGAACAGGAGAGCAAAATTGGCTCGACATAAAAATTATTCTTGAAACATTGAACGTGCACTAACAAGCACGTAGTTTATTCAAAAAAGAAAAAAAATATTATTTTACACAAAGAAAAAAATTATTATTTTATATTTTGTTTTATTTGTACACGGCATATATTTGTAAGATTTGCATAGCTTGTATAATCCACAATGGTTATGCGTCTGATAAATGTCATTGTATTATATCATATTGTATTGTATAATTATTTGCGGGTCAACCGAAGCGAACAGAACCTAACCCAGAGTTCCAAAGTTCAGGACGTCTCATTTTACACAGAGTATTCCGGGAATTTCGCTCGTGCGCCATTTGCATAATCCAATCAAATAAATATTAACGCTACCTTTCATTCTCACAATCAGACTTTTTCGCAAATTAGTCAAAATGTCTGGCTTTCGGGCAAAAATCCTATCATAAATTTTTAATTTAATTCAGTTAAGTGAAATCTTGCTTTAAAATAATTCCTTTGACGTTAGTCAGATCAGAATGCTACTTCCTGAAGCTAATTTGATTCAGTTCACCACTGTGGTTTCTGAAATTACTTTCTAATGAAAATTCTGGTTTAAATTTGTGAATGAAAATAAATAAGGTAGCCATTTAACCTAATGGTCGAAACAGTGAATTTTGAAATTACTTTTAACCACTTTTGATTTACTAATACAAATGGCGTACTGCGGATCAAAATATGCTTCGACATCTGATTATGAAGAGTCCCTTCCAACCCTCGCATATCATCCGACCAAGTCCCCTATGTAAATCGATATAGTCAGACATATTTTTGATATTTTTGAAATCTTTATCTCACGTTACCTTCATTTGTCTCGTTTCGTGCATACGCACGATGATAAAATATATATACATCTGAGAGCCATGTACATCACAAATGGCTTTTAATTCGTATTCAATTCTGTTGAGATCGACCCTCTGTCTCTCTCATTCGTTGTGATTGAAGCAATAGCGGTCAAATCGGTCCTTTCCCACACTGCCACCAGCTGTGGGTAGAGGAAATATCTCACAGACTTCGGAGAGATCATGTAGGGAAGCGGGGGGGGGTGCTAGAGAAGTGAGGAAGTGAGTGCAGATGTCGTAAAAGAGATGGGAAGAGACTCCCCGTTTCCTCCCCATCCACCACTTCCTATCTCAATGTGATGTTCAATCGATTATCTGCTTTGTTTTCATCATTTCATCTCTTCTGTCTTTTCAATCATGCGTGAGATCGCTACACTAGCATTGATCTCCCGCAGGACTTCGTGTGCCTTAATTACAGAATGACTTAACCTTTTTCTTATTACCTTCTGTTACTTCGACAGTGCCCATTTGCTTTTCTCTGCGGCCTGTGGTATATTGTACTTTCTAAGCGCACGGATAAGATCTCCATCTACAGTGTCCGCTTGCCCTTTTTCCTATGGCAAAAAGAGCCTTGAGAGCAGAGCGTACATCGTGATCTCTTCAGATTGATATGGAGTTTACTCGATGAAAATAATTGTAATCGTGTTCGCGTGCCGTCCTTCACGCGCTCTTGCTTGCTGTTTCCGAGGGAAAGGTAGATGTGGAACGTATAAAGGCTGAAGGAGAGGTAGAGAAAACTGTTAGGGGAGAGGTAGAGGTAGAGGAAGAGGAAGAGGTAGAGGGAGAGGGAGAGGTAAAGCTAGAGGTTTAGGTAGAGGTAGAGGCAGAGGTAGAGGTAAAGGTAGAGGTAGAGGGAGAGGGAGAGGTAGAGGGTGCGATAGAGATAGAGGCAGAGGTAGACTCCCGCTCTTTCGCTATTCGAACAACGCCTGCACGCCCTTTGAGAAAGACTGTGAGAAAGTACACACAAACGAGAGAGTACCAGAGTAACAGGGATGACGATAGAGTGTGCGTGAACGAGAGAGTTCCAGACAACGAGGGTCAGACTCGCCCAAACGTGCTAGAGAGAGAGGGAGAGAAAGGAAGAGGGAGAGCGTGCGGCGTGGAGACAAAAAACCATTCGATATCGTCATCTTGTGCTTAGCTTGCTCATACGATTTCGTCGTTTTTGCTGCTGGTTTTAGCATGATTTAGCCCTTTCTTCAAAAGAAGAGTCTCTTGTCTTATGTGTTGCTCGAAAGTCGCGAGAAAGGCGAGAGAGTGTGCAAAATGAGGAGAGTTTTCTCTGCATTTCTTTTGTTTTCGCTACTTTTGAACTACTTTTCCTTCTTTCTTCTCCTTTAGCATTTGCGATCGCGATCTTTTGCATGGCATTCCCTTGATTATTGTGTCTCTTCATCTAGTTGAGATCATCTGATTGATTTTTGTTCGCTTGATTTCGTTTCTTGTCATTATAATCACAAGAATAATAAATTATTATTTCTCTTTGCGCTCGGCGCTAGGATTGTGCGAGATCGTCCCTTCTCTTGTCTTACGTTGTGTTGAAAACTCTTCGCATGCTAAAAAGCAGATAACGCTCTCATTGCTTTGCTTACACTCTCTTGTTTTTCTTTCTTTTCGTGACTTTCGATCATCAGTTTTGCCTAGTTTACCATTAAAGCACAACCCAAGCTAATTTGAATCTCTCTGGCAACACTCTCTCGCAAACACAGAAAGCGAGAGCGCACTGCCAGAGTGGAGAGTTTCAAGATACTGCTCGTAGTGTCATTATTACTCTATTTTTCGGATCATGCGCATTCATCAATTACCGCTCTCACGTTTCCTCGTGTCTAGTTTACCGATTAAAATTAAGATTAGATGATCGTTATTAGTTTCCATTAAATCATCATCACTACCCGAAAACAGGATCGACTTTTCGATCTCAGACCGATCTATCTTTCCATTGTACCGATTTATTTAACGCTTGTACCATTATCGTCTACTGTCATCCCCACTTGAATCATCGTTTGGTCTCACTTGCTTCGCCTCATTCCATAATTTTATTTTCTCTTTCGCCTCTATGTTTATCGTTAAAGATAAGAAATTATTGTAAGAACAATCTTTCAGTAATGGCCACGAGCAGTGGTGGTGAGTTGGATCTCCAACGGTCGAAGGAGGAGCGGAGACAGCACGCGATGGAGCGAGTGAGTGCAGTTTCAAGCATTTTTTTTTCAAAAATTTTCCCCAAACGGAAATGATTTTTATGATATCCTGGGGTAAGACTCAAAACGTTGCTAAAGAAGCAGAAATAGTGAACGATATGACGGGGAGTAATCGACGATGAAAAGAAGGCTTAGCTAAACTTAAGCTAATGGTGGTTTAAGCTAAAATCTATTTACAGGTCGACTCTCATATGGATCGTCTGGAAAGGCTTCATCGTGAGTTCAATCACGTCATCCCGCACACGTGCTACTACTCGGCCAGAGTAATGGAGGTCATACTATCCGGAAAGGTACGACGATTCTTCTCATGTGCGGTGTTAGATTTGCCTTGCGCGCCTCACAGTATTCTGGTCGAAGCCATTTTGCCTTGAAAGCCATGCAAACGAGATACCTTTGCATTAGAGAGTTCTATGTTGTGCGTCTTTCTGGCTTTCAAAGTCATCAGAACGCTGTGGCCTCCGCCGTAACGACGGAGAAGTCAATATGTATATCGAATTACGCTGCAACCTAAAAAACACGGTGTGAGATGATATCCAAATCATATTTTCATTGTCAATATCATTCTCACTTCTAGATCCCCTCGTACCGAATGATGAAAGAACTACATCTACTACTGCACATGAACGAGGACAACCCGGAACCGGGTGCGCAGGCTGTCGTTGGACTGGGAAGGGTGAGCGATGTTCAAGGTTTAATTCGCTGCTAAGGGTTACTGTACCGGGGTTACCGTAAGAGTGACGGTATGGTTGTTGTTCAGGTGATACGAACGTTCGCCGAATTCATGAACGCTTCGCGCTGTGAGCATCAGGGGATCAAGCCGTGGAAGTAAGTAAACGAAACTCTTTCAAGGCACACCGCAAGATAATTTGAAACACTCCGCTCTAGCAACACTCTCGTAGACAAAGCACGCGTCGTGAGACTGTGCACTGAGAGAAAAAAGTCTAGTTCGTATGCTGCGCTGTAAGGAAACTCTTAAATACAAGGGTTTGAAATCCTTTCATCCAAGGGTTTGCGCAACCCTTATGGTACAAGCCTAATATCTAGGGTTACAAACCCTTGTATTTAAGGGTTTGCTTACAGCGCAGCATACGAACTAGGGTTTTTTCTCTCAGTGTGGTCAGAACAAAAATTAAAATTAGCTCGGGGTGTTCATTTATTGTGAAATCATCTCTAGATATCAAAGAATGGAGAAATATTAAGTGAAACGAAGAGAATATTTTTTACAAATACAAAAAGAACAATAAATTATTATTTTTGTAATACTTGTAATATGTTCAGATATGGATGCATTCCACCCGTGGATGGAGTACCCTCAATCGCGCCTCCTAGTGAGTTAAAAATCTTTTCATGACATTATCTTGTCTTTATCCTACAAAACCGTCAACGATTTAAAGAACATGATATCCATGGCTCTACCATTTCCAGGATTATTATGAATGTTCTTGGCTAAAAATAATGTTCGAACCGGGTGTTTTGACAATAACATCTTTCTGTGGCATAAAGTAATCTCTCCGTAAGAAATGATAAATATTATCACCATACATTTTCGGTGCCCTCGCCGTATTATTTTTATATAGTGCCTCCATTTAGAAAAATCGTTATTTTTCGCTTAAATTGTAATCTTTCACATACAAAATGAGCTTTATATAGTGGGTCGAGGCTGAAAATGAGCCATATATAGTGGGTCAATCCTCACACTGTGAGGGTATGAAAATGTATGATTATCACTAGATATTATATTTCAGCCCATCTCTCGACCGGACGCAACCTCGGCAACGCAGTCGAGGTCTTCCCCGAAGAGCTACCCATAGTTCCTCCCATCGGTTCGATGGTCCTAGAGGGCGCTGATCTGGAGCGAAATGACCAAGTCATTCCGCCCATGTTCTATGCCCCGGAGTTCGGACCCGGATTCGATGTATACGGATGGCCTGATCTACGGGTTATTTATTTATTTATTTATTTATTTATTTATTTATTTATTTATTTATTTATTTATTTATTTATTTATTTATTTATTTATTTATTTATCCACCAGTTAAAAGCAAGAATAATGAATGAATGACGGGTTGGTGGTTTCATTGT
Source organism: Parapristionchus giblindavisi (assembly GCA_943737045.1). Lineage (NCBI taxonomy): Eukaryota > Metazoa > Nematoda > Chromadorea > Rhabditida > Diplogasteridae > Parapristionchus > Parapristionchus giblindavisi. The sequence continues at coordinate 283,449 of CALSFV010000028.1, read as the reverse complement.
GTTATTTTGTTCGATATGGTCATTTATCCGAGCAAATTTGAAAGTTGCCGTTCTGGCACAGCTCTCTCGCTTTCTTTGTCGTGAGAGAGTGTTGCCAGAGCGGAGAATAAATTGGCTCGGGTGTGATTATGCAGAGCATGACAACATATTCAATACTACATATAGCGCACCGGTAAAGCTTTTGCAAACCGATAACACTTTAAAAACGCTTATTCGATTATCCATATATATATTTGATTTTATATTGAAATAAGAAAAAAATGTTCAGAGTGAGATCAATCGCGACGAGTCGGAAGAGCGCTTCTACATCAACGATATCATTCCGCGTGAGGAGGAGGCGGCCAAGAGAGGCAGGAAGAGGGGCAGCAGGAAGGATGGCTGTACGTTGCTTTCATACATTTTCGGTTTTCATACATTTTCGGTGCCCTCACCGAATTATTATTATATAGTGGGTCAATTTAGAAAAATCGTTATTTTTCGCTTAAATTGTAATCTTTCACATAAAAACGAGCTTGATATACTGGGTCGACCCTGAAAATTAGCCGACTATAGTGGGTCAATCCTCACACTGTGAGGGTATGAAAATGTATGGTTGCTTTGTTCATGTGGAGTTCAAAAGTGGAAACACAATGTGAGAAAGTATTTGCCGGAACGAAGAGTTTCATATTAGCTTGAAGTGAGAATTTGACCTGGAATCCAGTATTTTTAACTTGAAAGAGACTCCGCAAAGTTTCACTACAGCAATAGAATAGTACATTTTTCAGACTTAAAAATATCCGGGGGGGGGGGGGGGGAGAAGATAAAACAGGAAAAAACTGGGAAAAAGGGAAAAGAGATTATTATTATCATTACTTGTATTCGATGTTCAATACACTCGATTCCATTACCTGCTCGATCCTCATTTATTTTATCCCTAGAAAGTGTATTTCACCCGTTCGCTTAATATTTGTTTTAAATACACGTTTACCTTGTGGTGAATAAATATATATATATATATAATATATCACAGCGTTCTCATGACTTTCAAAGCAAGAACGACCGCTCAACATACAAACTCTCTCGAATACAATGGTCTCTCCTTTGTCTTGCTTTGGAAGAAAAATGGCTTGGACCAGAATACTGTGATATATATATATATATATATATATTTGTTTTGTAGATGCGTGCAATCAATGCGACGTGGTGTGTGACAATCAACACAAGTACGCCTCGCACGTCCGTCATTTCCACCCGAAAACTCCCGCTGAGGTTTATTTTTTTATTTATTGTTATTTATTTATTTGTTTATTGGTTTATTTATTTATTTATTTATTATATTTATTTATTGTATACTATTGATTTAGCTTTTTTTTCTTTTCAAACGCCTCAGGGCAACAAAACCTATTCACTTATCACTGTTCTCCTATTTTGCGAGTGAAAAAAATTGTGCGGCCAGGAGAGTTTAGACAATCGTAGCATGCTGCATCGTATTTTCTTCAGCCTGCATAGGTGTAAAACTATTGCGCAAAACTGCTCCAACATTTTCATGACGTCGCCATCTTAGTTTTAACGTGATTTCCCCCGTTCAGGCGGCCGTGCGAAAGGAATCTCGGTCCCGTACCGAACCGAGGAAGACCAGTGACGCGGGATTGATCAAGGCTACTCGGGCTTCGGTTGGCGGGGACAAACCGGTCGAGAGAAAGTTATCGAACACTGGTGAAGATGCAGTGAAGAAAAAGGGATTGGTAGTCAGAGATTGTGAGTTTTACTGGTTCATTAATTTTTTTTGGAAAAAAAATTTTGAAAAAAATTCATATGACAGTCATTCAACGCACTGGCAATACTCTCTCGCTTTCTCTGTCTGCGAGAAAGTGTGGCCAGAGCGGCGAGTTTCAAATTAGCTTGGGGTGTACCTTTGAAGCAATATTCGCATAAACACGAACTCGAATTTTTTTCAGACAACTGCAAGGTGTGCGGCATACTGATCCAGACGCAGCAGGGCTACGCATCGCACATGCGATATGCGCACAGGAACGATACAAAGGTGAGGACGCTATCCATACATGGGCGCCGACATGGGGGTACCCCCTGTAAAATTAGTGCTTTTCGAAAATTCGTGGAATGCTCCCTGTAAAAAATGACGTTCAGGTGAAATTTTTGAAAAAAAGTGGAGGCCCCCTGCAAAATTAACCATTTTCGTTTGGATGCCCCCCCCCCCTGTAGAATCGAGCTCCAGGTACCCCGCCCATGTATGACCCTATCTACGTTGGTCCTATGAATGTTGCGAAAAGCAAAGAAAAATTCCTCGTTTCAGCCACTTCACTTCTCGTCTATTTTTCTTTTACCTTCGTAACTTTTGAACAGAGCTTTAGAATAGATTTCAGTTGTGCAATTGTTTGTTACTTCTAACTATACTGTTAGTCCAGTGTCGAGAAATTGTGGATACCAGAAAATAGATTGTCAGTGATTTCTGTAATACACAATTTTTCCTACACAAAGAATATTTTCAGAACATAGATCGAAAAATACCATACAATACACACAAAGCCTGGCCGCATTTTGGGAATTTCTTGAAAACCTGTATTTTGAAAGTCTGTAGCGTAGCTGTGCGACGTATTCCCATCTTTATTCATCTATTCTATTTCAGGCTAAAGTCGCTGCCAAGGCTGATGAAACGCCCAAGAATCCTCATCCCGTCGTCAGGCCCGTTGAGATGAAACAAGAGGTCCCCGCAACACCCGAGAGCGCCCTCAACACGCTGGCTAGTATCCTGTCCACGACCACATCTACAAAGTCGGGACGAATGGTGCGAGCCACGGCCAAATCGATCACGAAGCCAGACAAGATCTGTGAGTGTCTTCCAATATGTAGTGTGCCCCTAATGAAGCGAGAGCGTGTGCAGAAGGAAGAGAGTTTTACATGCTTTCCTGATCCTTTCTTGGTTTTTTAAAACAAAACATAAAATAATCCATCTATGGTTTCTTGTTTTTTTCACACCCTTTCTTGCTGAACCAATTCAACACGAAATGTTGTTCTTTGTTAAACTTTAAAAAAATAATAATAATGAAAATGATAACAATAACAACTTTATGTGGGATTCAGAAAAAAAATTGCCAAGCGATACAGAATGAATGCATAAATGACACATAAGAATAATACCTCAAGATCATTTTGGATATATTTTCAGATGCATGTCGTGTCTGCGGCAAGGAGTTCGATCATCCCAACGCCGTGGCCGGTCACACTCGACACTGTGCGCTAGTCAACGTTCGTTACATTATATATTCCGTCAACAAATACTTCTTAAACTATACTATTTTTTTAATATATATTTTTATTTATGCTATTTAGAATTTTCCGAGATATTATTTTCTTGATTATTTTATTTTCTTGTTTTCGCGACCTGAACACGTCGTGCACCCCATAGTCTACAATTTACGATTATTTCATTTTCTCAGAATCAACCATCGGCTCGCTCAGTCAAGCGCGATGTGCCAGCACCGGCTGAAGCTCAAAGCGGAGAACAGAGTGGAGCTCAGACTGGAGCTCATACAAGAGCTCCGGTGCCAGCCAAGCTCGCGCCCGAAGACGAGACTCCCAAGCGGAAGGCGCCGGTCCAGCCGGTTCCGGAAGAGCGGAAGGCTCCCATCGTCAGAATCAAGGTGGCTCCAATCGTGGAAGTACAAGCGGTGCCAGGTATGTCTGTCGTTCTGATTTTTTACAATGTTCAAACGTTGCGACATAAAAGTCATGAAAGTATTACAATCTGTAAGCGATTTCAGTATTTACAATCTTTTTTTCCGCTCCCTTTGAGCGACAACACTAGGGAAAACACTAGGGAAAAATAGGGACACTAGGGATTCAACACTAGGGAAAATACACAATATTATAAACTTTTTAGACAATACATAACCTTCTCTATTTGCAGCTGTTGCAGCTACTCCTGGCCGAGGTCGTCCTCGACTGAATCCCTCCGTTCCCACGACTCCTTCGACGCCTGCGCCCGCTGCCGTCGCTCGTACCAGGAGTGATCGCAGTGAATCTGCGGGTGATAGACCATCATCTCCATCGGTACGGGTTTATTTCCGGTTTATTTACGGGTTTGGTTTATGGTTTATCTGTTTATGACCGAAAATATCCCATTTTTTAACCTTCCGTTTCTGCACAAACTGAACAAGCAATTGGGGAGCTATCATCTCTTCACAATTTTGCACAATTACTACATTTAGTATAAGTAATTTAATGATTATTGATTTTCAGAAGAGAAATCGCAACATCTCGCGTGCTGCACAGGTACGGTCTTCTTTTTCACTTACGAGATGATGTTTGTCAGTAGATTTTTTGAAGGAGTAAAAGAGGAAAAACGAATATGATTGCGATACAATAAAATATACTGCAATTCCTTCATCAAGCCCAAAACCGGGAGGGATAATTAGGGGATAAGAATATGGTAAAATAATAATGGTAACCACTTGTAGTGTGCTCATCGAGGAATGGAATCGGTGAAGGCTCGAACGTGTCCCTATTGTAACTTGCATTGCGTCAACATCCACGCTGTGGACAAGCATGTGAAGAAGTGAGCATTGCTATTTGTTTAATTATTCAATAAATCAATAAATAAATAAATCAATCGATCGATAAATCGATCAATCACTCAATAAATAAATAAATAAATCGATCAGTCAATCAATCAACCCAAGAAAACATTTAAACATGAAAACATTTAAGATCTGTCAGTTTAATTTTGCTCTGGCAACGCACTCTGGTACGCAGAGAAAGCGATTGAGCATTGCCAGATTGGCGAGTTTTAAATTATCTGTGTCTTTAAGGGAGCACAAGTCGGTGCGTGACTCGATCTATGGCTGCTCTCAATGCGAGAAGACGTTCATGACGCTCGGCGGTCTCGAGAATCACTGGATGCAATACAGGGTACGTTATTTATTTATTTATGTATTTATTTATTTATTTATTTATCTATTTTTTTGGTTAATGTTTTTTAAATGTTTTTGATAGTAGCCTCGCTCATCACTCGATTTGTTTATAGTCGCTAATAAATTTTGCTTATTTCAAAATCAAGAAAATTGCTAATTCAACATTTCAAATATGCTTCACTTGGTAGATATTTTGAGAAAAAGTTTCAACGAGTTGCTCTCATCACGATTCAAATGAAGTATAAGATGCCTAAAAGCAGAAATGTGATTGTGAATTATATTTTAGGACAGTTGGCCTACATATTTTGATGAAAGCTAAAGATCAAAGATCAAAGATCAAACGCGTGCATTGCAGGACTGCCCGAAGGGACTGCTCGTGCTGCGGGGCGAGATCGTCGACGTCGACAAGAACGTCGAGAAGATTCTGAAGCTGATCAAGGAGGAAGCGGGAGCGGATAGACCGTCCACTAGGTAATGTGCATACCATAGGTGCGCGCGTTAAAGCGAATTCTTTTTGCACAAAGCCTTGCCTTCTCTTGCTGGGCCTTGCGCATAGCCTTGCCTCGCAAAAAATGGAAAATTTTAAGTCGAATATACAAAAAATAGCCAAGCGCACAGCCTTGCCTCCCACTTCCCCCGGTATGCGCACAGCCTTTACTCCAGCGTGCCCACCTATGGTGCATACCAACAAAAGGGAATCAAGTATGCATCCAATTGTTGCAACTGTAAACGACTGGTTAGTCCTCGTTTATTGTGAGATAATGGGGTGATGGGACATCCATCTTTTTTAAGGATGCACCAAGAGCTAATTTTACTCTCCGCTCAGGCAACACTCAGAGATTAACCGAGCGAAGACTTTAAAAATGACTCCCGAATAATCGATTATTGATTTGCTCCATTCAGCTCGGCACCAGACACCCCCGCTTCTCCACCACAAAAGAGACGAAAGATCGAAGTTGAACCGACCCCGGCTCCGTCTCCTCTAACTCTGAGAGTTCGCCGATCTACTACTAGAAGTGTACGTTCCTAATGGTTTGGGCTTCACGAATAAAATTTAATTAATGTTTTAATTAATAAGTAATTTAATTAAACTTTTTTCAGTCGGTACTCGAAAGCAGAGACATCAAACAAGAAGAATAAGAGTGCATTTTTTGATTGTTTTCTTTAATAATTCTACTATTATTGATTATTTTCCTTAATATTTTCGCTATTGCCGATGTGTACTGATCTATGATGTCTTTGTTTAATGTCTTTAGCCTTATTCTAAATTCATCGAGTAGGTTATGTGCTCAATATTTCTAATAATTTTGTTCAATTTGTACATCTTTCGTCCAGATCTCTGTTTTTTTTATCTCTTTAAATTTTATTATAGTTTCATTTATTTTTTCTCTTAATGAAGTTGAATAAATTTTCATTCGCTGAATCGCTCATGTACTTTACAATACGGTGTAGAAACAGCTGTGTAAAAATCACGGTTCTTTGCTGTAAGTTGCATGGATTTAGTTGACTTAAAAACTAAAACACCTTTATCAAGATTAGCTAATTGTACGCAGCGTTGCCACTAAATCTGGGGTATCATAAAATAGGATTCTTTCTTTATTAATTCCTACTTTATCTTCTTTCTCAAAGTATATCGAACATCGGATATGATCCAATCTTTCCGCGGCGACGAAAATCGGGAGCCAGAATTGCATTGAGAGTAACAAGAACTTCAACTGTATTTTCTAAAGTTTATTTTCCTTTTTTCGGTTTAAAAAATGATATTTATGAGAAATCCGATGTGCATTCACTTTGATCTTGTTCATTATATGGAGCTTAACAACCAGTTTGTATTGACATATAATACTAATCCCTAGATGTATGTACCTTCTTAAGCCATAATGCATTATGCAAGCCGGTGTCGCAAGTCGGTCATGTGACTTGGCTACGATAATTTCGTCTTCAGTTTGGCACTGATCATTCGCATAAGTTTTTATGATTCTCTAAAAAAGTGTTTATTTTTGTTGAATGGCGACTCGAAATGAACACAAAAGTATCTCATTTTTACGTCACAACACTTTTTATACGTACTTTGAAGCTTGATACGACTGCTCAAAAACGTAAGTACTTTCGTTAGGATAATCCATTTGTGATGAGAGGACGATTACTGTCAAAATATCAAACAGCATGACAATAAAGGGTTGGGGAAGGTTATAATGCCTTCATTAAACATAGAGAATAGCTCTTTCTCTGACTATTTTATCTGAAGGAGTTATTGTCACGATTAACACGATTTGATTCCTTAACAAAATGGATGCTCAATTTATGCGCCTATAAACGGAGTCTTCTATATAGCCTGGAAGATGTAATGGAGGTATGGCGGCTTAAGAATGATATTTCTCTTCCTTCTAGTTGCTTTTTCGATACCCTTCGGATCATCTCAGAATTCGGCCGTCCGTATACATCAAGGTATTGGCGTGATCAATTGATTTCTCACCTTCCCCCCATCCCCATCCACCTCTCTTTTAATAATTTTACTCCTTCACATATTTTTTCTTGCACTCGAACACTTTGTACTTGTTGAAACACGTTTGCGGTGTACGATAAATAAATAAAATTCTTTCCGAAATTACGGTATCGCTGGGTTAAGCGATCTCCCGCAGGACTTCGAGAGCCATGAATAACGGGATTTGCCTTAACCTTTAATTATTTTCGTATTCTGGAAAAAAAACATTCGTTATATCTACATAGCGGTAAAACAATGTAAATCGTTAATCTAACAAATTTCTCATCAAATTTGCCTACAATCGTTTGACCTCTTCTTCTTCTTTTTCAGCCGAAGTATACCGTATTAAATGCGAAAAGCTACCGTATCGTAGTTATTATTCGTCGCCCACATGCTTCTTCTCAATTTCCCAACAAGTATTTAAATTTCAAAAATGAATCATTTTTTAATAGTTTTAAAAAATCATTAAAAAACGAATGCGATCCTTATGATGGTATGGAGAGGAAGCCTACCCCAGGTAAGTCCAACAGCAATTGTCTCAGATTATTCACTCACAGTTTGCGTATAAAATGTACTTGCATAAGAAAATGACTCTGTGCTGCTCTAAAGAACGGACGTCGCTCAAAAAAAACATGCCGAGATGGCTTAGTGGAGTTTTTGTTTAGAGCTTTTGTTTATTTTTTCCGAACCTCGTAAGTTCGAATCCCTCCCAGTGCAAATCAACTTTGATGATTTTTCGTAATACAAGAGGCTTCAAGCCAAAGTTAAAGGGAGCGTAACCTCACTCAATGGTCTCTTCAACGCGCAATGCTCTCTCGTTGTTAGAAAACAGAGAAATAGTGTGCGCTATGAAGAGAGCATTGAGTGTGGTTACGCTCCCTTTAAATGTAGGGATTTCTCTTCATTGAACCGCCGTGGTGTATTTTAACCGCCTGAGCGCTTTTCTTTAGCGTACTGTTCCGTCATTTTTTAGCTTTACTTTTTCTCTTTCGGACCATCGCCGGTCTCGCAAATATGGGCAATTACACATATTCATTTATAGTATTTCTGACTGTTGATTTGATTGAGGCATTAAAAAAGTTCATCTCCGTTTAATGCTATAGTTTATAATGGATCATCAGTAATATACATGAATCTTTCTATATTCAGCATATTTCTACTTCTACCGTTTCTCTTCCTTTTGATCGTCATCTAAAATTTGTACATTCATTTCTAACCGCTTCCTGTATTGATCTATCTTTCGAATAAACAAGGTACGGTAGTTTTTTTTTTGAAAATGGCTATTCTTATTTCAGATAATAATGTTATCATTTCTATCTGTCCTCTTATTAAACAGGGCTGGGATTTTTTGATTTTGATTTTTTGAATTTTTTGAATTTTTTGACCATTTCAAAAAATTCAAAATCAAAAAAGTTTTTTGAATTTTTCTCAAAAAATCAAAAAAAAGTGTAAAATAGTACCGCTAAAACGACAGAAAGTGAAACATTTGTGGAAAATTGAGACAAGATTTGACAAAACCTAACAAGATTCCCTTTTTTATCATTTTTCACGGTCTTGTTGAAGAGGATTCTAATTGTTTTAGTGTGGATTAGTGTGCCCAATGCACTGACGTAGAATTTATTTTAAAGTGAAAAAATATTGTGTCATGTTTTTTATGTTTCAGAATTCGGTTAATTGCGTAATTGACTGTTTTACCCACTTTTCAGGCAAAAATGATGTGTATGAATTGCTTTTTATCCTTTTAAACAGAGTAAAGAATTTTTTCAAACATTTTTTGAATTCAAAAAATTTTTGAGCCATTTTTTTGAATTTTTTGATAAAAAAATTTTTTGAAAATATTATCAAAAAATCCCAGCCCTGTTATTAAAGACCAACCATCTTTCACGAATGAAAGTTATTACCCTTTCATTCCTTTATGGAATCGTTCACAATCCATATCAGTTGTCAATATATCGCTCCTAGACAGGTAAAAATCAGCAAAAATTTGTGATGAGAGTGGGATTCGAACCCACGCCTCCGAAGAGACTGGTGCCTTAAACCAGCGCCTTAGACCGCTCGGCCATCTCACCATGGTTTTCTTTCTCATCAAGTAAGCTTTATAGATACCTGATGATCTGGCTGCCAGTCACGTCTTCGCTATTGATGAATTGATCGTGCAGATTGAAAGGGAGTTGGTTCGATTGCCTGAGAATTCGGTAGTTACCGTAACCCTAAAAACTACACTAATAAATACAATCGTTGTAGGAGTCAGCTCTTCTTGCTCTAGAGACTGCTTGTATAACATGCATGAGAGTTATGTGTTTCTCGAAAGGATAAGAGTTTTATTGCAGATTCAGATTCGCCGTCCACAAAAATGGTGTATCCTGTTATATCTTTTAACCCAACTCTTTCTCCCCCCCCCCCTCCCAAATAGGGCTACTGTATATCGAAAAATGAGAAAAATAAATTATCGAAATTTCTCAAAATTTAACCGATCGGGCTCATACTTGGCCAGGTTTTGTATCAATCAGGGCTATTATCTCTACCAAGTTTGTAGCCTGCAGCTTCACTGAACACAGAGTTATGACATTTTTGCTCAATTTTAGGGGTGTAGGAAATTTCCATTTTCTCACAAGAATGAATTAGCTCGAATGGATGGCATAGCGGATTCTACTCCCCAGTAAATGTTTTTCATACACTGTTGACAACAAGTCTCAGAAAAGTCCCGCTGAGCAAATAATTATCGCTGCGTAAGTACAGAGAGGTTCCACGATCGCCACACAATAATACGGCGACAGATCATAACAACATGATATGACGCACACTAGTACTATGGTATCATCCCAAAAGATGAACCTGATTGCTCATCTGAGTCAAAAGTTATGACATTTCAAAGTATCGTCCGAATACTTTTGACCGATACTGTGCGTGCTATCTCGCTTGGACTCGTTCTCTAAACATAGAAATTCATTGTGACTGTGGCTGGCTACTCTCGTATCAAATACACAAGTGTATTTTATACGGTAAATATGCAGATATGTAAATAATGAACATTGCATTCACTAATATGCAAATTTGTGTGAGCTTCATTCCATACATTTTATATTGATGTTTTGGGTATCTTGAAATTTACATAATTAATGAACATTCAATTATTTATTTATTCGATATTTCATTAACTGTTTCAAATAAACAGAGGTGGTTCTTCTCATTTTCGTTGTGATCATCAGAACAAATAAAATTGAACAGCTCCACCATGTCGAACCATTCCTTGATAAAACGTATTTGATTCCAAATTCTGAGCGTACATAATGTCTAAAAATACATATTGCATTTTTTAAGAATTTGATATATTATATTTTACCCGCTGACATTCTGCAGCCCCATGCCTTTATTGGCTTCTTGAATCCACATGCGCCATATTCCGTAGCTACATAGCCCATTTTAAGACCTTCCTGCAAAAAATAGTTGGAACACTTTTTAGCCGCCAACATCAAACGATACGAGCAATATCAAACGATCAATTACCCCTTTCAAGTTGTGCACGTAGGCGTTACCGGATCTCGTGAAACCAAGCTTTCTAAAGGATTGGTAACCGATGGGGCAGGCTTTTTTGGCATCCCCAATAGCACCAAAGCTATAGTAAATCGTCTTTCCGAGTGATCCTGCAAGGATCTACATATAATGTCATTTGCTTGTTAGTTAACGTTAAACCTGAGCCTTTAGATTTATCATATCCGATTCCATTATTCATTATCGCATCATATGAGATTAAGTCAACAGAGAAAGCATGAAGAATACGTCCGTAGTTGTAGTAATATCTAAATAAGTATCTATATTCATCTTCGTTTTACATTCCGCCACAGAACATCTGTGAAGTGTTATATTTAAAGGCATACCCCAAATTAATTTTACTCTCCTCATTGGCAATACTCTCTCGCAGATAAAGAAAGCGAGAGACTGTGGCCAGAGCGGAGAGCTTCAAATTAGCTTGGGGTGTCGCTTTAACGCTTTTAGCAACAAAAATAACACAAAAAGTGAAAACAAACTTCACAGGTCTTTTCTGCTGTAGGTTACACACAGCAGATTCTGGCAAAAGGGAATAATTTCGAATTGTTCGAGCCTTTATTTGGCATGTGAAGTGTTACATTTAAAGGTGAACTCCCGCGAATATTTTCGTGAACAAACTGTGAAGACAGAATGATAGCAAAAGTTATTCTATATACCGTACACTAATTTTTTTATGCAAATTCAGCTTATTGATCGCTAGAATCATGAATGAATCATGCTAGCAAACTCAGGCAAAGGCGAGCTTTTTTAAATAGGAAAGTTCGGCAATAGGATTCGAACCCGCGACCATGCGCTTTCTAGTCAGAATTTTACCACTACGCTAAGGGAACGATAAGTATCCTTCCTATCTTCTTGCATATCACGAGACACTTACATAAGCGAGATGGAAGAGATTCGCGTGATCATTCACCTTTAACACTTTTTTTGCGATAAATATAACATGTGTGAAATATAACACTTCACTTGTGCTGTGGGTTACACAATGTTCCCCTGTCTGTAATCCGCGACTCACTTCAGATCTTGGAATGAACTCGCGGGTGGAATTCTGTCGGCCTACAAATAGGGATTTATTGAACCACATTAAATTATTCGATGAATATTTGACATAAAACTTACCGCTGTTGTGGTTGTTGTGCGCTTTGTGGTAGTTGTAGTACTAAACATTTTAATCATTGTAATGGATTAATTTAGCTCATTTCTGTTATTTTAGTTTAATTGCATTTCGAAAAGATATGAACCAACCTCATAGTAGTAGTAGAAGTTGTGGTTGGCTGATCTAAAATATATTTAGTTTATTTGATAATAAAAAAAATTTAAAATAAAATAAAATAATTATATTAAACTAAAATATATTTAGTTTAATATATTTAGTTATTGATTCACCATCTAATATAATGAGCAGGAGTGAGAGGCATAAGTGTGAAAAGGGGGGTAAATGGTTTCTGTCGCATTAGACTATTACGGTTGTGGCATGATGCTGTAGTTTATAATGGGAAGGGTTACAGTTGCGAATTCGAGACTAATGAATGATAAAACGGGTTTTCATCAACCCTGCACGGAATGGTTTTGGGGAGAAAGAACTAATTCACAATGTCAGAGGGGAGTGAATTCCAAGTGAGTATTCCTCTAGAGGGGGTAGTATGGGTGGTAGAATTCTTATAATGGAGAATAATACGATATGGATGAGATAAAAGGTAATATTGCAAAGGAAGAATGGAAAATATCTGGTATTTCAAAACTTGCAGTCTACTTACATTACGTCACTGACTAGAAATTACTGTAAGTTTACTACTCCGATTTTTTTGTCCGTGGGGTGCGCCGTGGGCAGCACCATGGTGTGGGACTAGGGCGCACCCCACGAGATCTAGGGTGTGGACCTCAAATTCCGTGGGGCACACCGTTCATTCCATGCCATGGTGCACGCCCTTTATAAATCCCGTGGGTTGCGCCCTAGTCCCACACCATGGTGCTGCCCACGGCGGACCCCACGGACAAAAAATACCAGAGTACATCTGAAAGGACATTTGACTAAAAGCATTACATTGTTATACACCACTCGCGTAAAATTACGTCTAACTAGAAGTAGACTTGCAAGTCTACTTCAAGTGGGATTGATAAGTAAACTACAAGTTTTGAAATACCACAGTAGATGGATCAAGCATATTACTCGTTGTTGTAGGTTTCTGTGTTGTAGTGGTAGTCGTTGTTGTCGTGACTTCTTTGTGTTTATAAAAAGGTGAGTCCATTTCTCTTACGCATACCACTGTGTTTCTGAATGCTCAAAGTTGAAGAATACGGAAAGGAACATCGTTTAAGGTGGAGTCCTGCGCGAATACTTTCGTTAAGAAACTCACAAAGATTGACAAAGTTGTTTTGCATACCGTACTAATTCATGCTAATTCATCTAATTGATCGCAAGAATCATGAATGAATCATGCTTGATGGGTATCGGTGCTATTTTTTGAAATTTGGAAAGTGTAATATTAGGTTTCGAACCAGCGACATTGCGTTAAAATGTCCGTACTTTGACTACATATTGTCAGTTTGTCAGTGCAAATCATTTGTGGTAATTTTAGCTCACATGAGGTTCTGGCTGGCGAATCACATTTGTTTTCAGTACTCTGTATTTTACATACTACAGGAAACAAGGATCAGTGGAGCCTTCTCATGTCGCTGCAGATCCAGTGACCCATAGTTCATCTAGCTCTAGTGTTTAAATATTTTTTAAAAAGTGATATTCTCACACTTGACTGTTTGGTGCCATTTTCCAATCTCCCGCTTCATTGCATTGAGAAGCCGAATTATCGATCATAATGATGGAGGTGTTGCTACTGCATTGGGGACTGATAGATCGAGCGTCTGTAATTATCTTTTCATCATATCAGTCAATGTGTTATACTAATACACTCAATTAGTACATTAATAAGTTCATTATCATCTGTTTCTATTTTAAAGGTGGAGACCCGCGAATGTTCATGCAAATCACTCACATCTCTCTTGCGCAAATGCCAAGTAATATGCGAGATGTTATCACATCAATCATGCATCCCATAGCGCAGTGGTAAACGTTCAGAGTCGTTACCCATTTGTCGCAAGTTCAAATCCTATTGCCGAATTTTCTCAAACTCTCACTGTCAGCTCTGGCAATGCTCTCTCGCCTTCGTTATCTGCGAGAGAGCCTTGCTAGAGCGGAGAGTAAAATTAGCTCGGGTGTGCTTTTAATTGATCTGTACCATGGGTCCATTGGAGGTAATTCGGAGCTGCAGTCCATTTGCCTCCATTATCCACACTGGGACGTAGCCAGATGGACTGACCGCCTCCAAGCATATCTAAAGATTTTGGATTCATTGAACTATGTTATTCGAATTATGTGTTTTTACTTTATTTATTATAATTCTAGCATTAATATTGTATAGTTATTGTGTTATTCTTACGTTGAATAGCTAAATTCTCCTTCTTGTTTTGAATCAAAGGAAGTTGACCATTGCGAGATCTTGAACAATATTCGACTGCCTAGAAATATAAATTGTACAAGAATCACAGAAAAAAACGAAAATAACATCCAGCTAATGATTCAATAAAATATTCAATATATTTCAGCTTAAAAGTTTAAAAAAATCATCAATTAATATCTGCAAAGCCCACCCTGAGCTAATTTAAAACTCTCCACTCTGGTCTCGCTCTCAGAAAGCGAATGAGTGTAAACTCAGAGTATGCATTTAAACACTTAAATTGAACCTGTTCATAATTCATTCCGGTCGGGGCTCGTTCGAGACATTTTCCCGGAAGTTCGGAAATTTCCCCATTTGGGCATGAATTATGATCACCTGATTTAACGGTTATTTTTTTAATTTTTAAATGAATCAATTTAAATTTAACAATCATGATTATGTTTCCACTGACTGAATTCGCAGATGATCTTTTTCGCTCCAGGCGATAATGAAGATGTGTGGTATGCAGATTTCTGAAATTTTTTTTAGCTAATTTCTTCACTTTAAAGGGAGCGTTACCTCACTCAATGGTCTTCATTGCGCACACTATTTCTCTGTTCTCTAACAACGAGAGAGCATTGCGCGTCGAAGAGACCATTGAGTAAGGTCACGCTCCCTTTAAAGGTGGATTCCTACTAATATTTTCGTCTTGGTTCTTCTTGGTTGTGGTGATGAATTCAAGAGTCGCAAAAAGTCATGATTTTCCCACTCTCTCATTCTAATCCAATTTCATTTCCACATCACCCCATTCCCCTATAAAAGCATTCGATTCTTTCTCTCCGGTTCAGACCAAAGCTCTCCCGAAACTTGCATCAACTATGAAGTGTGGACCATAAGTGCGTCGGAGGGAACATCTGGAACTTGGCCCCTGGAAACACGGAATCGCACTGTCGAGCAGCGTCATCCACAGAAATCTGACATTTACTAATTTCAGTACTCAACTTTTTGATTTTTATGCCCATTTGGGCGAGTTATTGATTATAAAAAAATGATTTGTTTATAGATATTTAACAAATGTTTCACTCGTATTTTCTAATTGTTCTCGTTGCGCTCTCGGGCGTAGATAAAATATAATATATAATATATAAATGCCTGTCTTGAAATTGAGAAGTAGCATGTGGGTGACGAATAGTAGCTACGATACGGTAGCTTTTCGCATTTAATACGGTACACTTTAGCTGAAAAAAAAGAAGAAGAGGTCAAACGATTTACAGGAAAATTTTATTTAGAAAGGCCTCCGCTGCGTACGTTGGCAGAAAAGCGGTTTACGTCGTTTCACCGAGCTTTTTTCTCTGGAAACACTGTGACTTTTTTTGCGTATCGAACCAGTACAGATCAAAGATCACAGCGGATTAGGGGAATGGGCCCGAAAACTAAAGGAATACCTTGATGTATTCGGATAACCGAATCCTGAGTTGCAACAAAGGAAATCGATGAAGCCAACAGAACAAAGAGAAATATCATTATTTAGAAGTGCACGCACGCACTGCATCTTTCATGCTATATATAGAAGCCTTCGTTTATAGGCGCATAAATTGAGCAGCAATTTTGTTCAGGAATCAAATCGTTTTATTCGTTCAACACTATGTTTTATTGCCGTTGATGCTGGCACACCAATGAAAGAAGATTTTTATCTGTTTTTATAATAAATAATTTGTTTTGTTGTTTTTTTTCCTTTTTGGGTAGTTATTTTATATATATTTTATTATCGGGAATGTAAAATTATCTTTTTTTTAAATAATTTATATCCACGAAATGCGGCTAATAAATTAGCCAACTTTTTGGAGTAGCTTCAAAATACCGGAAATAATGCGGAACTTTCATATGCAAAAAAAACAAAGGAGTTGTTGAATCAATATTTGATGAAGAAAATGAACCAGAAGCACAATTACCATCTAATGATTTCCTTCATGAAAATCTGTTGTGATTATTATAATGGTTAGATATCTTTGATATTTCTATACACATTAGGTTGATGCATAACTTTCTTTACAAAATTAAGTACAAATATATTTATTTATGTGACACAAAATTGGGGTCGAAAACATGAGACATTCTCAGCCACAGTAAAAAGGCAACAAAATGAAAATTTCCTAGTTTATTTAGTAAACTTACCGGAGGCGCTCCCTAAACACCTCACACCACTGTCCTCGACTCCATTGATTGATTAAGCCAAAAATAGCTGGCTTAGTTTTAATTTAATTTAATTTTTCTTTTAAGTATTTCACCGTGGTCAAGTCATTGATAACGATTACAAATAACAAACAGATAAACACAAAGTAAAAGAAGCAAAACAACGCTGACAGTGAAAACATAACCCAGTTTAAGATCTCAAAAAGGGTAAGTCCATCAATTCCGAATACCATAAGACTTTCTTCTCCCAACGCAGGCTTTGGCGTATGTCAACTGCATCATCCGTGGACCAAAGAACAACTATGAGAGATATCGACGACTACAGATGGGGGTGATGGTGGGACCTACCAGAAAGGATAAATGAACAAATATTTATCTATGAACGACTCGCATGGGGGGCGGACAAGGCGAGATGAAAGGAAATAAGAAAGGGAAAGATATATAAAAGACAAGGATAGAGACAGAGAGAGAATAGTTCACATCTTTCACTTTTGTTAGCCTTTTGGGAATATCAACAAAAAGAAGAAGAGAAGAAAAAACAGACTCTCTCTCTTGAAAATGCTTTTACAACATTCATGTATAATATATATTAATTGCTGCAAAATCTCTAATTAGTTCTGAATAATTCAGATTGTAAAGTCAGATTATGGGAGATGTCATCACAATAAGGTGATGGGCATCGCAAAATTTATTCTTTCAGAGAATTAAGAATGTTGGGTGTGAGCTGTCTTTTGAAAGCCGCCAAAGTTTTTGAAAGGACTACCTCACGAGATAACTAACTCACAAGGGAATCCTTTTAGCTCGCGGAGACCAATCCAGATGAAAATTTGCAGAGGCATTGTTGAAGGCGATAGAAAATGATATGTGAAGTCGGAAAATGCAGCAGGGCAATACCCTAGCCGCAGCATCTATCCAAACTTGGTCAAACTTAGCGCGCATTCGCTGCATTCTGAAGCAATGATTGAAACCTTATTGGTGGCGCAGTTCCTTCGTACAACAGCTTTGATGTTATCTTTTCGGAATCTTTTTGTCTGTAATGTACGAGATACTTTCCAATGCATTCACCAATCAAATTGATATCATTCTTCAGAGATAGGGACAATAAATTCAAATTGTTGGCGGCGAATGCGCGCCAAGTTTCGACCAAGTTTGGATGGATGCTGCGGCTCGGGTATTGCCCTGCTGCATTTTCCGACCTCACATATCATTTTCTATTTCTTTCAACAATGCCTGTGCAAATTTATATCTGGATTGCTTTCCGCGAGGTGAAAGGATTCCCTTGTCAGCCATCGAGAGACTCTCACCGAGAAACTAGCCGTATTTCTAGTAAATTCTTGATGTATTCCAAAAGATGTGTCTATCACGTGTGTATCTATATCTAAAGAACTTGGATGGATCGATAATAGTGGATCGATTCATTATCAATTGTTCTAGAGAAAGATCGGAAACTATTTATAGTTGGCCTCGTTTTAATTTATTTTTTTAAAATTATTTCATAGTTATATACTTAAGTCAGTGGGTAATGATTAGCGATAAATAATATACTAAAAGAAGCAAAACAACGACAATAGCAAAAACATAATTTAGCATAAGATCTCATTGCTCAAAAAGTGCGCTGTAAGCTATTCAATTCCTAATACCGTATGTCTATCTTTTCCGAAGGCGAGCTTCCGCCGACATAATAAAAAATTCCCAGTTCGTTTCCTACATCCTATTAAATAACTTTCTCGGTTGGCTTAGTATCTCACAAAGAAAGCGTAAAATGTCTCTGTTAGACTGACGTCATTTCAACCAATTTTCGAATACCGTGCACCCACCGAAAAATCCCTTATTGATGAGGATCTGTTCTTTAGCATAATATCTTTAGGGTATTCTTCCCATAGAGATCAAGAAATTCGGCCCGATTCTCTATTCTCTAAAGGAATGATTCCCGTTTCCTACGAGAGAATAATTCCATAAAGAACTTTGCTAGGATTTTTTCACTATGATGCCTGGAAGGAAATCTACTTGGAAGAACCAGATAAAACCTTAGAAGGATGCGTGACTTTGATTTATACGTACAATATCTACATTAATACGACATTTAAAAGAATCCGACATATTCCATCTTTCTTTGTAATTCGCTCCTACATCTCATGTTACATATCATTCGTCATAATCTGTAACCTGAGATGGAAAAAGATCGACAACAAAATATGATTAATCATGAATAATTTTTTTTGGTAAAAATTTCTTCCTTTTTTAGCCAATATTCTTCCAGAATACGGTGGAATCTTAAATTGATAATGATAGCCTCTTTTTGGAAGGTAAATAGATAATGTCACGTAATGGAATGTTCAAAAATAGGAAGAAAAAAACAAAACTTAAGAATGGGCATAGTGCAAATTCGAAAAGCGTAAGCTGATAGCAAATACTGAGTAAAGCTTCGCCCTTTGGCCAATTAAAGAAAACTTCAGAGAAAAAAATGTCAAATGTGAACTTTCAGCTATTTTCAGTTGAAATCATCGAAAGGTGAAACGACACTCCTTTTCATATTGTTTATTAGGTTGAAACGCTTTCAAAAAAAAATTACTAAGGGTGTGCATTTAAAGATGCCAAAAAAATCCAAAACCGTCGTCACCTTCATTCCTCTACTAAAAAAACGCTTAGTAGTTCTTACGTTCATGCGAATTTGCTTCTTCTACCGTAAATTTCTAAGAATGTACCTCTTTTTTTTCTTACAAACTACGACTATTCCATAGTCGTAGTTTGCTACGGTAAACTAGAACTAGAGTCAAAAACTAGGGTATACGGTCGATAATAGTGTATTAGTTCCAAGATTCGTCCGTAGCTCCCAAACACCACTGAACCCAAAACCCTCAACGATATCGCTAGATATCTTAGCGTCCGACCTCCACCAACCCCTTTATGTCATTCTTTTTCCTATTACGCAGGTACAATATGTTAGAATAAAGAATAAGAATAAGAATAAAACTTTGGAGTGCCATTGCACTTCTAAAAACAACAAACAGTTCCCATTCATAATTTGATTTCTCTGAACTCCTCACAGTCTTTAATTAGCTATATCTCTGAACCTTTCTCAGTAATGCATATCAGCTCACATTTGCACTATTCCCATTATTAAATTTTATTTATTTCACATTCGTTCTCTGTCCGTTCTCAACATTCCATTGCATTTCATTTTTTTCCGTTTCGAAAAGTTGGGCCTCCCCTTCAATTAACGATTCCATTCTTGTAGAACATCGGCAAAAAATAAGGGACAATATTTTTACCATAAAAAAATATTCATGCTAATTAATCATATCGTGTTGTGTATCTAATTACTCTTGCAACTCTTACTATATATCATGTCGAACGATATGTAACATAAGAAGCAGGAGTAAACTGCATAGAAACGTATGTAGGGTTATTTTAAATGTCGTATTAAATATGTAGAAAATAAAGTCTAGTATCCTTATATTATATTCGATTCTATTATATTCCATATTATATTATACTCTGTTATATCTTTTATTCAATTACACGATGGAGCGATTCTTTCCGAACATTAAAAGCGAGGCATGTGATAAGAAGTGGAACACCGTGCATATCAGAGCTCTCGTCTCTTGACCTCTAGATAAATTTGTTGAAATAAAAATCATTCTAATTGCTAATCTGATTCATCTAAGCTAGATTTCCTTCTAGGCAACGCAGAGAAAAAATTCCCTTCTAAATCCCATTGCGAAATCATTTCATCATATTTATATAAGCTCCCTTTTCTTAGTGGTTAGTGAACAGTGTCGAATTTCATGATCTCTAACAAGGGAAGTATTCCCTTCTGAGGGTGAAATTTCGGAATTTGGTTGAAATTAAATTTATTGCGTAAAAAATGATGGAATATGGAGACTACAGCGGTTTTATAAGGGTTGAAATTTACATAATTGTTAAAACTTTATTGTGTCCAAAACTACTGATGTCAGATATGTAAGTGAAGACAAAAAAACATCTCTAAAATATGTGGCGCGTCAAACTAAAGTGTACGTACTTTAGCTCTTGTATACGTAATGTATATATATTATAATACTGTGACTTAGTTGTTACAGTTCTGCTCGCTTCTTCTCATTTTATCATTATTAACTGTACAATGATTTTTTAAACTGTTCATTAATTTGAAAGATGCGATAAATATTTAATATTATTATAAAGCTCACTGAGCTGTGAAGGTCGGGTAGTTCAGGCTTGTTTTTTATTCAAAATATTTAACGCCACAGATGACGTATTATGAAGACGTTGTAGACAGCGTAAACACAGCCACCGACTGTCGATTACGTAGTGCTCGGTTCGACATTCCTTAGGTACGTATCGATAGTACAGTGATGTGTGCTGCCGGAAAGCAGCCTTTCAAAGCACACCCCAAGACAAATATGGGCGGGGTTCTACAGGGGCAACCGAACTGAAAATTGTTCAAAAAAATTTTACCTAAATGTGATTTTTTTTAAATCAGGCCTTCCACCCAAGTTTCGAAAGACTCTAATTTACAGGGGCACCCCATGCCGGCAAGCATGTACTCTGAATCTATCTATGCTCTGTCAACACTCTCTCGCAGACGTAGAAAACGAGAGAGCTTTGCCAGAGTAGAGAGTTTAAAATTTTGCCGGAGTGTTCTTTAAACACGATGATCAACATTACTTATAGATTCTTCTAATCTAACTTTCTGCAACTGAAGCATATAAGCATCCGTTCCGGCAATGCCTTTTCCGGTTGACTTAAGGTTTCCCTGAATCTAAGATACCCTGGTTTCCGAGAAAACTTTCGTAGTAGTCAAAGGTTAATGGGTAAACATGCGTGGAGCAATATTTACTTTGCCTACGTTCAGGTTAACATTATGCTAATTGATTATCGAAAATGTTTTCTTGGCGTATTAATGTCTGATTCATTGCTTTTATTACTTGCATTGATGAAACACTGACTGATGTTTACCATCACTGGTCCTCAATTCAAGCAACTTGCAAGACACGATCGGACTCTTTGGAGAACCCTAATTGCGACACAGCTGAAATAACTTTATTTTATTTATTTATTTATTTGATACACCCGTGACAGGTGCGACAGCAAATACAGAAACGTTGAGAGAAATAATAAGAATAGTAGAAAGGACTTGGGGAAGGTCCTAATCGGATGATAAATTTGTTGTGATGTAATATAATGTAAATGTATTATTTTCGGACGTATCACAATTGGAGGCATATGTCATACCGTACTGACATATGACATATAAAATGACAAATGTCATTTTAATAGCAGTTGTTATCTGGTCGATTCACTGGTTGGCTTAATTATATTCATTTTTCCTATATTTAATAAATATTATACAAATAATTTATCTTCAAGAATGTCATACGGTCAGAACGAATGCCACTCTGTTATACTCGTATATAATAAAGTTCGCATTTTACAATTTTAAGTTTAACATGCATATAACCTTATACTTGCGCATTATAACCTATTCATTTATATGAAAAAATGGATTAACCGATTAGTCCATATTCTGCGGTCTCATACACAACACCACCTATTAATCTTGTTAGATTTGGACTACTCGATTAAACCCCGCCCACATTTTGGTACGCCCACATTTATTTCACTTGTAGTTGTGGATCGTCTTGGTTTATAATCAGAATCTTAATTTTTTTACTTTACTTCAATTCGGATTTCTGGAATCTTATAAATTTCACTATTTTCTGTGTAATGACTCATCGTGATTTCATTTTTTTTTCGTAAAAAAGATTTTCACGTAGGGTTCGACAATTAAACAATTTTTACAGTTGAGGATATGTTGGATTCGGTCAATCAATTTATTCCATTCTGGGAATTGCCACGCATGGATATCTACAACTGCAGGTTCTGTTGAAAATTTCTATTCTTATGTAAATTTTAATTATAATTATTTTAATTATTTAAAAATAATGTCGTGTTGCCTTGGCCTTGCGTGCTTCCACCGTAGCCCTCACCGTAACGACGGTGACGTCCTCGTAAACTCTTTTTAAAATGTAATTTGCAAACGGTATTTTGGCATTAATGCAATATAACTTTCAAGTATTACATTTATGCCAAAATTCAGTTTGAAATTTATTCTCTGCAAAGCTTATGTCCGTCGCCACGGCGGAGGTTCCGGCGGAGTCGTGTATACACAGAAAAATAAGTGTTATCCACAGCACATAAGACCTGTGAAGTGTTATATTTAACACTTTTTGGGTGTTAAAAGTAACAAAAAAGTGTTAAATATAACACTTCACAGGTCTTATGTGCTGTGGATAACACCTCATTTCTCTGTGTGTAGGACAGATGTAACATCACATATTGTCAATTCATTGTCACTGTCATTATCATTGTCATTGTAATTGCAATTGTCATTGTCACTGTCATTATCATTGTCATTGTAATTGCAATTGTCATTGTCATTGTCATTATCATTGTCATTGTAATTGCAATTGTCATTGTCATTGTCATTGTCATTATCATTGTCATTGTAATTGCAATTGTCATTGTCATTGTCATTATCATTGTCATTATCATTGTCATTGTAATTGCAATTGTCATTGTCATTGTCATTATCGTTGTCATTGCCATTGTCAGTTCAGTCAAAACGTGGGGGTGATTTCAGTTCAATGCATGATCCGGGCCTGTGGTGGACTGCTAATTATGGTGTGATGCAGCCGACGTTCGGCTGGTATTCTGTCTTATACGGGACTATATGCGAGGTTTCTCCAGATTTACTCGATTTTAATAATTATATTATTTTATTTCGCCAATCGGTAAACACTTACAGTAATGATAATTATTGAGTAGTTCGTTTGTAATGGATGTTTTTTAAATGTCATTGAATTCACTCCACAAGCTAATTTTACTCTCCATACTCACTCGTAGACAAAGAAAGCGAGAGAGTGTGACCAGAGCGGAGAGTTTCAAAATATCGCGTTGACTACCAAATAGATTTAGATGTTCTATATTCCCTGCGTCCTCGCGCTCTACATGGAGTCGCGCAGAAATTGCTACAAGGTAATTTTATTTACATTTTTTAAATATCGTATTATATTAATCATCATTAAAGATTCTCGAATTCGTCCCTAAATCCCCATCTTTGAAAACCCGCCACCGAACTAAAACCGAAATCGCTTTTTCTCGCCTCTTTCCATTTGCCAATGTGTTCATGAATATACTTGATGGAATAAATTAATTGATTAATTAATTAATTAATTAATATACTAACTTTATTCAGATCATGTTCTGGATGTCCATTGTCGACGTGATCGCACTGTGCCAAAATTCAATCTTCTTCGGATATTTTCTGATTCGAGTAGGTCATTTTCGTATTTTGGTGCTGAAACACCATAGCGCACACTATTAGCCAAGTTATATATTTTAAAATGTTGCACTTAAAGTGCATGCAAACCTAGTCTTGTACATCTATTTATATTATTAATTTAATTGAAGTTTTTTCGTGTTATAATACAATACGTTTCATTCAAAACTTAATAGAAGAAAAGAAAAAAGAGGAAATTTTGCTTGTTTTACACACTTTTTTGTTCGTTTTTTCTTTCGTGAATTTTGAAAAACGTTGAATTTACAGTGAAGCTTTTCATGTTAATTATTAAAATTGTGTTCATTGTAATATAAAAATAGATACTTATACTTTTCGATCATGTTTTTATTTTCAGGGATACGTTTATTGCACCAACCCATCATTAGTTATTATTAACGGCAGAATTGGATTGGGTTGGTTTTTATTCTTTTTTGTTGTTGTTCTCCAATAAAATGAATATAATGCAATATTAACTAAGTTCATTGTTCTGATAGCTTTCGGAAAATCTACGAAAAGAAAAGACGGCCATAGATGACTATCCTGATTATCCAAAACTATTGGCAGAATGAATTATGTCATTTGGCAAATTGCCAAAAAACGTAGCAGTTTTTAGCAATGCCATATTTTGTAACAGCAAATTTACGCAATGGCCTAGTATGGTGTTCAAAAGTCTCGAAAGGAAAAGAACGAAACGAAAAAAGTCGAGAGAGCAGGTAAAACGATAAAATATTCGGTGAATTGTTCAAATGGTGCAATACACCCTATGAAGTGTCCCGCCCCATCCTCATCAAGCAACTATTACCTGAAATGATAAATTTATTGATTGATTGCTTACAGGTGTCTGGTGCGCGGCGAGTGCTGGTTGCCTATTGCTTGTATTACATCGAATTCTCGACATGCTCCAATTATATTATGTATTTGAGGTAATACTGTGTTAAACAAAGAAAACTTTTCGAGCGACTTTTCGAAATCAGGCAAGTGCTAGCCTGAATATAGGCAAATGAATAGTTTTGGGCAAGCATTTGCCGGAATGTGGGCAAGTCGTGTACAGAAGTAAAAGATGCCAATACTGTTGTCCATATTTTATTTAATTTAATTTAATTTATCATATATTTGGGCAAGTTTGCTCTTTACCCACGTCCACATCCACTTGATCTACTGCAATATGGCCACGCGAATGTGCGCACGTTTCCACTTGGCGCTAAATTCACACCCGAGCTAATTTTACCCTCCGCTCTGGCCACACTCTCGTAGACATAGAAATCGAGAGAGCATGGCCGGAGCGGAGACGTGCCTTTAAAAGCATAATGTCTCTGATTGCAGCGTCGAACCTGCTATTACCTTTGCCTGGCTACACTATACGGACTGTATTTTGCGCTGTTTACGCCTCCTCTGATAACCAATTCGAAGTACATGGCCATGTTTTTCGATCCATTTATCGGCGAAGGACGTCCAGAGCAGGTAAGTCTGAAATTAACGCAAATCTTTATTTATTTATTTATTTATTTATTTATTTATCATACATCATAAAGAAGAAAAATGAACGAATTAAAATAAAGAAATCTGCACACGGGGAAAATAAAAAAAGGGACAGATATCAAAATATCAAAAATCCAATTCGCCTCTGGCGAAGGGCCTTTTTCGCAAAAACATCGCCCCATCCTATGCCCAGCAATTATGTGCATACACTCTGGAGGGGAGTAAAGATTTATGGATAAAATAAATTTTAATAATCTATTTTTTTCAATTTTTTTTTAAATTTCCATTTCAGTTCACTAGCTATCTTCACACGGCCAACAATCTACTGATTGTGACTGCCTCTGCGATATTGTACATGTGCCTATGCATAATACTAGTCATCAAAAGGGTACTGAAAAGTCCTTTTTATTTTCTAAATGGAATTTTCGATCTGGCCGAAACACGATTAAGCTTCGTTTCAAATGTATATTGTGTCTATTTATATTTTAGCATAAACAGTAAAGTGCATGCATATTTTACCTAAATTAGCATGCACATTAATGCTAAAATTAAATAATGTCGTGAAAAATAAAGAATTTGCCTTAGTGGGTGTTTGTACATTTTAATGTATATTTAAATAATTAATTTAATTTTAAGCGAGCTCAAGTGACGTTAAAAGAGCGCAAAACAATGAGTACGAGCATACCGGTAATAGAATTAATTTAAATTAATTTAATTTAATTTAAATTTTATTATTTAAATATTTCGTCGAATGGCCATTTTCAGATATTTGTTCAAGCTTCGCTCATATGCTGCTTCAACCTTGTCGCTTCATTAATGTAAATCATTTTATTTATTTATTTATTTATCATCAGTTAAACGTGAATAACGAAGGAAACCTCGAACTAATTGTAAACTCTCTGCTCTGCCAATACTCTCTCGCTTTCCTCGTGTACGAGACTGCATTGCCAGAGAAAGTACCGTTGCGCAAGTAAAGGAACATTTCGAGTTTGGATCCACAGTTCTGATTAAACTAAAAAATATGCACTAAAATCTTTAGCGATAACGGTGTGTTTCTTTCCGTCTTTTTAAATATTTATAGTATTTTGACTATTTCAGATATGTCTGCATCAACTTCTTTTCGTTCCCAGATTCGTTTGCATTAATAGGTCACATCTGCTGGCAGCTCAGCCATGGTGAGTTGTATGCTCTGTTCAAACCCGAGTAAAAAAACAGAGAAAACTCACCTCGTTTGAAAAACTCTCTCGCCTTTTTTGCTACTCCTTTCGTGACTTTTGAACTCCATAAGCTGTATTTATTAAAAAGATGCGACAAAACTACAAAAACAACAATAATAATAATAATAATAATAATAATAATAATAATAATAATAATAATAATAATAATAATAATAATAATAATAATAATAATAATAATAATAATAATAATAATAATAATAATAATAATAATAATAATAATAATAATAATTTAAAAAATAAGATTCAGGCGCGCATCCATTTATCTATCTCATTCTGAACAAAACGATACGAAGGAATGTAAAGTATGTTTTCTGAAATTTGAAAAAAATAATTTTCGAAATCGATTCGTTGATTTTCAGAAACATTATATTGGGCCAGGCCACCATCATATCGATTACTAGTATTTCCATAAAACCATCGTTCCTATCGAACTCCATCCATCGACTACATAAATATCGCATACGATATTGCTCCGAACGGGGCCGTGTGTAATAATAATCAATATATAGTCAATATAATATATAGTGAATTTGTGAAGATAGTCGGGCCAGGCTTTATGAACGTTGCCAGAAACACGGATCAATGGAACCATATCATGTCTCTACAGATCCGGTGACCCACCGCCTAGTTGATCTCGATAAAGTGTTTAAATGTAAAATGTAAATATAGTCAATCAATATTCCATAGAGCATATTCGACATTCGTATATCAGCAATAGCTTTGTTGGAGCATTTGTATTGATTGGTTTTTCTTTTTTCCGTTTTTATTTCTTACCAAAGTACACTTGTAAGCTGTTAGGAATATTTCCTTTGAATTAGAATATGTATGAAAGAATATTTGCCCTTTGTCTGGCTCAGCTGGAAATGGTGGAGATGTGCATATTATTTTGAGATAAATTACGGTAATTATCATTCCATTAGTTGAAAAGGCCATCAAAACTAATAGCAGTGTCATTTTTGTGCGTGTTTATGAATGTGATATTTTTTAATATAATGATAATCTCGTTCTAATATCGATAATCTTCACAACGCATAACGTATTTTACTCATACTTTGTGCTAGAGCGTTTTCTGTGCCAATAAATCATTTACTCACACAGATATAAGCAAATAAATATACAGGTTCTATACAGTACAGCCCGGTCGTGTTTTGTACACATTCTACACTCCGCTGCGGGGCGAATTTGGACGACATCATTTTTCTCCTTTGCGTATGAATTTTTTTTGAATTCTCAAAGTCTTAAACATGAGTTTCCGTGATAAAAAGTTCTTTTAATGACTAAAGAAACCGAAACAAAATGTTTATTAATGAGAAAAAAACAATTAAGGCAAATCACACAGGTCCGAATATGATGGGTACTGTAAATTTTAAATTAGGTCTTACGGCGATCGTCCAATAAATTAATAGTCACCATTTTCGGACCAGTGTGATTTGCCTTTTAATTGTTTTTTTCTCATTAATAAACATTTTGTTTCGGTTTCTTTAGTCATTAAAAGAACTTTTTTATCACGGAAACTTATGATTAAGACTTTGAGAATTCAAAAAAATTCATACGCAAAGGAGAAAAATGATGTCGTCCAAATGCGCCCCGCAGCGGAGCGCAGCGCAGAATGTGTACAAAACAAGACCGGGCTGTACTGTATATGCAGACAAAACACAAATAGTTTTTTTTGCATATGGAAAAAAAGTAAATATTTTGTATGTATAAAGGTTATTTTATAAAGATAATATAGCAACCAAATCTTCAATGTATGTAGATCGAAAGAGCGAAAATGACTTACTCGAATCAGAAAATATCTGAATAACAGTGAATCTTAGAATAGTATAATACAATAGGAATAGTGCGTCGACAACGGACATCCAGAAGATGAACATGAAGCTAAAAAAATATATATAAATCCTGCTCAATAACTTTTTTGGATAACAAGTTTTTTTTAAATTTTCTAGCGTTTTAAACGCCGTGTAACGGCGAGAAGTATTGGATAATGCTCACTCTTTTTCATATGATAATGCAACACAGCGTTCTCATGACTTTCAAAGCAAGAACGACCGCTCAACATACAAACTCTCTCGAATACAATGGTCTCTCCTTCGTCTTGCTTTGGAAGAAAAATGGCTTGGGCCAGAATACTGTGGCAAAGGTGTCGAGAGACGTGATAAACCGCGATTGTGGATTATCAATGCCACGCAAAGATACACTATGCATGATAGAGACCGTATCTATACGGGAGGTGGTAGGCACGACAGAGAAAGATTACCGGCTGAAACCTATTGAAGTTGATTAGCATATTCTAGCGGAAGATCGTGTATATAAGGCAGTTGATCGCTTGAATGTGAGAAGAGGTATATACGATGATACCTTCTCGCCTGTGTCTAGTTCTCTCTGTCGTTGTTACTGTAGCGGGTAAGCTGTTTGCAATTTATTTATTTCTATTCTCTAGACATTAGGATGTACTCAACAGACATGATTACTACTGTCTCATAGACAAAGACAGCGAGATAGCATTGCCAGAGCGGCGAATCTCGAATTAGCATGGCGTATGCCGGCTCTTTTTTTAAATCTTTTTTTTATCATTTTCTTTTTTTTATTTTAAATCATCTTTTAAATCAATTCTATCATTATAGCGAGTTCATCATGTGGTGGATGCACATATGCTGACGCAGCTGGAAACTCGATCTGTGCACCCTCTGGCGAGAACCAGAGATTATCATGTGATGATGATGGAGACATCCAAATACTCCAGGTTCAATAGATCAAAGATCAAAAGTTAAAGATTAAGTACTAACAGAATTGAAACTGAATGAAAAACTATTTCATTACTCTCAATTATTATTTTTTTTCATTTCAGGGTCAGAACAAATCTTATCAGAATCTTCTGTGCATTGGAAGTGACTGGTTCGGATTCAACTGTGACCTCTCAGTAAGTGATACCGCTGCGGTTTGTCAATGGACAGTAAAGATCCGCATTCCTGCAATTGCATGACTCTTCGGCCAATGTTCAACGTTAAAATGATGAAAAGTCATTCTGCGCGATTTTGACTCTAAATTTCGTGCAAAGTCGTGCATTTGGGCATCATTTTCAAACCATTTTTTGGCTTTATATCGGCTGTTTTTAACCGCTAGTTCAATGGAAATAAATGAGAATGAGTCGACAGCGCGATTTTGCACGAATCTTTTTTTTTTAATTATAATATTAATACCGTGCGCGCGATTTCTCATTCATAAGTGAGAAATCATTTCTGAGCGACCGCCCGATTGCGGATCTCTACTGGACAGTGGCGTAAAAGCATTTTTTTTCAGCGGTTAGTGCGGCCAAAAATTGTTTTCAAGGCGGCCGAAATTGAATAGCGAATTTGCATTCTATTCATTCTATATGGTCGATTTGCTTTATGACCAAGTTTCAGTGCACTTTCACCATTTTGGCTAACGTTTGAAAAACACACAGAGACAGCGCTAACGATTTTCCAGTGATAATGATAAGCGAAAATGAAATAATAATAATAATAATAATTTATCGATTCTTGAACAAGAGAAAATAACGATATTCTGTAAATAATAAATAATGAATAAAATATGAAGAACGACGAAAATGCTGCGATATCTAGATCACAGCTTTGATGCTATTACGAAAGACTGCGGGGTTGGGCGAATTTACAATAGATGAATCAAGAGTATTCCATTTATTAACAATTCTATTAGACAAGAAATATCTAAATCTACGACTGGAAATCCTATGAAAGAGTAGCTTTTGGGGGTGTCCACGGTTTCTGTGGAGTGAATTGGAGAAAAGGAACATTTTGCGGGGGTCGATATCGATAAAACCGTTAATGATCTTAAAGGTTGTGGTCAGATCAGAATAGGTACACCATCAATATTTAATATTCAGTAGAACAATATTCCATTATTCCATTATTCCATTATTCCAGGTTGCATCGTTCGGATCAGCTATCATTGTTCAATGTTCCGGATCTGTCTGTGCTAATACATGTCCATTCACTCTCTCTGATGGGCTAAAAGCACCTAAGACAAGTTGTGTTGATGACAACCTTGTGAAGAGTTGCCCACTAGGACAATTGAAGGTTGAGCATAGTTTCTTCAATTTTATTTAACAAAAAAAGATGACTTTAATTTCAAAATGTGAATAAAATTTTTGAAAGAACAATTAAATGAGATCATGTGGCGTGAGAAAGTATATATTGCACTAGATGAATTTGCTAAAGACACCACGAGCTGATTGTACATACGCCGCTTTGGCAACACTCTCGCAGAAAAAGAAAGTGAGAGAGTTTGACCAGAGCGGAGTATTTAAAATTAACTATTAGTGTCGCTATAAATCAAAATAAGGTCTCATTTCAGATCGACAATAGCATAACCACATACGACAATGCAATCTGTTTGAGCAATGGAAAGTGGTTAGGCATGAATTGTGAAGGCGAAGCTCAAGTGTTTGATGGAACGCTCGAAGCGGGATGCGGAACACGTTAGTTCGGCCTACAGTAGCGCCGGAAAGTCAAAATACACTTTTTATTTCTGCTGTAATTTTGGCGTCAGTTGAGATATCAAGCTGAAACTGGTACATGATGTACCCACAGTATGTACGTATTCGATCCTCTTATAAGGTGTCACGGGGTTTTCTGGTTATTGCATAGTGACGACGCAACCGAACAACACTTTTTCGAAAATTCAATATTCTTTCAAGGATTTTTTCGCACTCATCAAACTTCGTGAGCATTGAGAGAACTACAAGACCTATCCAGAAAAAAAGTTTCAGGTTGCTGCAAATTCGGGTATTGGCTGCAGACTTGCTGTAACTTCGTGTTCGCAAAATCGTATCTCGATTTCTAGAAGAGCTTTAAAGGAGTTCAAAGCAGCAAACTAATTCTCATGGTGATTCCTGATGATCCTGAAAGTATGGTAGCGCTAGCTCATCATTCATCCTCATGGATCGAAAAAGTCACTTTTTTACAAGACCTTACTTTGAAAAATCACAATTCTGAGGCCGGACTTGTTAAAATTCTGGTTTTTGGATAGGAATGTTGAAAATATATTAATTAAGAGATTCCCCGCTCTTTAGAGAGATTGCGATTCTTTCTTGCCTGCGGCAGTCGATTTTCTGAAGGATAGTCGTTGAGGCCGCGCTCCCTTATCATCACGCGACCCGTGAACATCTCTAGGTATTCTACAATGTTCAACGAGCTTTGATAGATCAAATCACTCTAAAATGTATTCTCGCTAATCCTGAACATCATTGACTATAAAAGAATGCGTTTTTGATCAAAAGTGATCGAATAAAATAATTTTTCATTGTGATTTTGAGCAAAATTTGACGAAAAATGAACAAAGATCAAAGATCACAGATCGAAAACAGAAAAATCAAAGATGAAAAACTCGATGCATACATTGTCTCTCTATTCTGACTAATCAAATCCCTAAAAGCCGCTAAAAGCGTCATTGAGCAGTGTGAAAAGCCTAGAGTTGTGTACGGGTCGCGTGATGATAAGGGAGCGCGGCCTCAACGACTATCCTTCAGAAAATCGACTGCCGCAGTCAAGAAAGAATAGCAATCTCTCTAAAGAGCGGGGAATCTCTTAATTATTATATTTTCAACATTCCTATCCAAAAACCAAAATTATACCAAGTCCTTCCTCAGAATTGAGATTTTTCAAATTAGGGTCTTGTAAAAAAGTGACTTTTTCGATCCATGAGGGTGAATGATGAGCTAGCGCTACCATACTTACAGGATCATCAGGAATCACCATGAGAATTAGTTTGCTGCTTTGAACTCCTTTACAGCTCTTCTAGAAGCCGAGATACGATTTTGCGAACACGAGATTGCAGCAAGTCTGCAGCCAATACCCGAATTTGCAGCAACCTGAAACTTTTTTTCTGGATAGGCCTTGTAGTTCTCTCAATGCTCACGAAGTTTGGTGAGTTCGAAAAAATCCTTGAAAGAATATTGAATTTTCGAAAAAGTGTTGTTCGGTTGCGTCATCACTATGCAATAACCAGAAAACCCCGTGACACCTTATAAGAGGATCGAATACGTACATACTGTGGGTACATCATGTACAAGTTTCAGCTTGATATCTCAACTGACGCCAAAATTACAGCAGAAATAAAAAGTGTATTTTGACTTTCCGGCGCTACTGTATGTAATAGCGGGGTTTTCTTGAGTTGGATGTAATATAAAGAGGGCGAGGCGGGTGCCAGGCGGGTTTGGTGCGCTGCATGGGAGAGGGTGTGCGTGCGAGAAGGCATCTAATGATTCTCTCTGTAACACTCTCCGCCGCGCTACCAAACCTGTCTGGGGTGCGCCGCTCTTACTAATGAACTATCGTCTTTTTTTGTGTGAAAACACGCCAAACCGCACACCACAGTGTTGGTAAAGTCGCCTCAGCATCTCTGTTGCCCCGCTATTCCTATCTCTCTCTCTCTCATTTTGAACTAACGTGGGTATCGATTTATTGATTTATAACTTTCGATTAATTAATTAAATATAACCTCTACAGGAGCAATTAATTACCTTATTTATGGGGAAATACATCTCGGAAAAAGGTTCTGGTCAAAAATCCAGGAGAAAACGGAGAAAAAAGAAAAGTGGAAAAATCACTGCAAAACGCATTTTCTTGTCAAAACAAGTCTTTTTATATAAAATTTACTTTCGGAAACAATCAAAAAGTACACGGATCAAAAATCGAGTAGCAGCAAATAAAAGACAATAATCATCTTGAAACAGATTGAACGTTACAATTATTATATTTTATTTTAAGCATGTCAGGAATGTTCTTTGGATTCATTCAACGGAACTATCGATGCCACTTTTAATGGATGCACACCTTCATGTCCAGAGGGATACATGACGACTGTCCTGGTTGATAACAGATTTGGAATAGTGAGAGTTTTCATTACGCACGGAGACAAAAGTGCTAAATCACCAGACCAGTGGCCGTATGCAAGGACCGTTTTCCCGGAAAATGTGACGTCATTAGCGTAGGCGGAGGCGTTTTCCAAAAATCCTCCGCCTACGCTAATGACGTCACATTTTCCCGGAAAACGGTTTTCCCGTTGTTCTTGCATACGGCCATAGATGTAAGCTGTACTGCTATATTGAACACTTTATAAGTGTTACTATTAAGGGTGCAGTTTCATTTGGCGCTTTTCCCTCTGTGTGTAAATAAATCAAATTCATATATGCAGCGATCCGCTACGCCAACTTGTTCAAGCTCGGGAATATGGCAGAGTAGCGATGAGGCGTTTGTAAACACTTACGACTCCTCAAATGTTGGCTGCTACCAATGTGATGTACCAGATTCCGAATCCGGTAAAACGCATTTAGACGCACCCAATTTATTTATTTATTTATCTATTCCATCAAATTTTATGAGAACGGATGATATGTTTGTAAGGGCAGAAAAGGTTATATGTAGATGGATTTCCGTCGTATAAAGCTACTTCGATTTTGTCACGGTGGCAGTTTTCAATGCGAATGCATTCAATGAAAATGCGCTTATAATGCAATTCCAATAATTTTATTATTACTAATATAATTTTAATTGTAGACGACCTCGTAGTCTCCAACTGCGTTGTTTCATGCAACAACGACAGAACTCTTCACGCAAAGAACGGAACGTTTTGGAACGGAACAGTGTGGATTAATAATAAAGGAGTCGGCCTCCCTGTACCGGGTGGAATACTTTATCGTTCCTTCTTTTTCGGGGGCTACAGTTTCTATGCTGATCGTGAATTGGCTGGAGAATTCGCCGGCCCTTCGTGTGTATAATCAACATTCGCAACGGAGAGACAATCTTCATGAATGAATTTGCATGCATGATAAAATATTCCGTTATCCTTACCATCGTCACAGATCCCCATTATGATTGTTCTCGGACGACGCCCCGGCCTTACTTATTAACTTATTAACCTCGTGTTTGACCAGTTATGTTGATATCTGCACAGTGTTTGCTAAATTATATTACAGTTTATATTGTGAAGTAAACATATTTGTCGAACTGATTGAATTCTGATATGAAAAACATGTCTTTCTGGACAACGTTGAAGTGAGATACGATCAAAAAACTGTAAGTGATCTAAAATCGACCAAGTCCGTGAGCTATTTAGCCATGGTGAGTTATGTTCAAAAATTGCGAAAAGAAAAGAAAAACAAGGAAAACTCCCCTGTTTTACACACCCTTTTCCTTTCGTGACTTTTGAACAACATAAAAGCTGTTTATTGAGAAGCAATCAAACTGCAAAAAAAATTTTAGGTGTACATCCATTTATTTATCTGATTCTGAACAAAACTATACGAAGGAACAAAAAGGTATATTTTATGAAATTTTTCTAGCTAAAATTGACCTTCAAATTTTCAGAAATATAATATTGGGCCAGGGCGCCATATCAATTTCCAGTGTTTCCATGAAAAGATGTTTCTTCGTGAACTCCATCCATCAATTAAATCAATATCACATGCTCTATTGCTCCGATCGAGGCTGTATATAATAATAATCAATATTTATTTTTTATTTATTTCTTTATCCATCAGTTAAAATCAAGAATAATGAATGAATGAAGCAATAAGGGAGTGATGGAGTTCCGTCGCTTAAGCGATTTCGGTTGGGGAGTGGCAGCTTTAGCTGAATAATGATATTAAGGAATAAATAAATAATGATATTAAGGAATGAATAAAGCTTTAGCTGAATAATGATATTAATATCTCATCAATCAATATTCGTATATAATGAATATTCTAGAACATCTGCATTGCTTGGCTAATTCTTATCAAGCACAACAGTAGACGATTCCAGAATGGGTCCAACATATACTTGTATACTTTTAGTAATATTTCAATCATATTTCATATTTCATTTCATTTGTATTAGAATGTATGGCCTTAAAAAATAATATTTTCCCGTTGTCTGGCTCCACTGGATGGAGGAGTGCATTTTATTCCGGGGGACAAAATACGGTAATTATTATGTCATTAGCTAGAAACGACATTAAAGGGAGAGTGACCTCTCTCAATGGCCTCTTCATTGCGCACACTATTTCTCTGTTCTCTAACAACGAGAGAGCATAGACCATTGAAGAGACCGTTGACAAAAGTGTCAGCCTCTTTAAGACGAATGTAATTTTTGTGCATTTTCGAGTGTTTATGAATGTGATAGTATTAACTTAATGATTATGTGGCATTTTTCTCATTCTTTGAGCTTGAGCGTTTTCTGCACCATAAAAATAATTTGCTCACACTGATGTACGGAAATAATCATAACGACATTCTACATAAATTTACATTGTTTTGTCCAGTTATAGCATACAGGTATTGCATCCTTCCTCTATATTCTTTTTTTAAGTATCTACTCTGACTACACTCTCTCGCTTTCTTTGTCTACGAGAGAGTGGGGTCAGAGCGGGTTGTCAATTTTTTTTTTAAATCACCCGATTTCCGTTATTTTAACGTGCAAAAGGTAGTGTATTCCAAACGTGATCGTCTCATTACGGACTCCGGTATTTGAAAACTAGTAGTTCACTTATCGTTCCCACATGATATAGACTTGTAAGTCTACTTCTAGTTAGACGGAAGTTGACTGCAAGCGAAAAATATAAGGTTTCGAAATTCGTAAAATTTCATAAAATTTGAAAATTCCGTAAAAGTAAAATCCCAGCATTGGCCGTGTAACTGCGACAAATATTGGATTATGCACATTCTTTTCGTTTGATAGTGTAACGTTTCGAGAGAAATGAGAAACCGCGATGGTGGATTATCGCTGCTATGAAAAGATGAAAAGATACTATACATGATAGAGACCATACCTATACGGGAGGTGGTAGGCACGACAGAGAAAGATTACCGGCTGAAACCTCTTGACGTTGATTAGCATATTCTAGTCGCATATCGTGTATATAAGGCAGTTGAACGGTTGAATTTGAGAAGTGGTATATACGATGATACCTTCTCGCATATTTATAGTTCTCTCCTTCGTAGTGACCGTGGCTGGTAAGCTATTTGCAATTTATTTATTTCTATTCTCTAAACATTAGTATGTACTCAAAATACATGATTACTACTGTCTCATGGACAAAGACAGCGAGAAAGCGTTGCCAGAGCGACTAGTCTCGAATTAGTTTGGGGTGTTCCGGTTCTTTTTTTTAAATCATTTTTATCATTCTCTTTTTTTTAATCATTTTTTTAAATCACTTCCATCATTATAGCGAGTTCATCATGTGGTGGGTGTACGTATACTGATCCATCTGGCAACTCGATCTGTGCACCCTCTGGAGAGAACCAGAGACTGTCATGTGATGATGATAGAGACATCCAAATACTCCAGGTTCAATAGATCAAAGATCAAAGATCACATGTTAAAGATCAAGTATGAACAGAATTGAAACTCAATGAAAAACTATTTTTCTCAATTATTATTTCTTTTCATTTCAGGGTCAGAACAAATCTTATCAGAATCTTGTATGCATTGGAAGTGACTGGTTCGGATTCAACTGTGACCTCTCAGTAAGTGATACCGCTCCGCTGCGGTTTGTCAGCGGTTAGTGGTATCAAAAATTGTTTTCAATGCGGGCAGTGGTGCCGAAATTTGATAGCGAATTAGCATTCTATTCATTCTATATGGTCGATTTACTTTATGATCAAGTTTCAGTGCACTTTCACCATTTGGCTAACGTTTGAAAAACACACATATGTATTGTCCGCATAAAATGTACTTGCATAATTGCATTGCTACTGCTGCTAAACAGAGGAAGAACTATCGATTAACCCCCCCCCCCACTCTTTCCTCCTTTCCTTCCTCGCTCTCTCTGATCTACCTACTCTCTCACCGGTGCTCTCTCTCTCTAAACATAGAAATTCATTGATGGAAGTGGCAGTGGTTGGCTACTCTCGTACCAAATACACAAGTGTATTTTATACGGTCAATAGACAGCGCTAACGATTTTCTAGTGATAATGAGAAGCGAAAATGAAATAGGTACACCATCAATATTCCCATATTCAGTAGAACAATATTCCATTATTCCAGGTTGCATCGTTCGGATCAGCTATCATTGTTCAATGTTCCGGATCTGTCTGTGCTAATACATGTCCATTCACTCTCTCTGATGGACTAAAAGCACCAAAGACGAGTTGTGTTGATGACAACCTTGTGAAGAGTTGCCCACTAGGACAATTGAAGGTTGAGCATAGTTTATTCTATTTTATTTATCAAAAAAAACATGACATTAATCTCGAAATGTGGAAATATGCGAAAGAACGTGTGGTGTGATAGTAGTATAGGTCAGCTTGACCGCCATTTTAGCTCCGCCCCTTTTTGGGGGCGGAGCCTGTGGCAGCCAATCACCGTCGGCCACGCCCCCTTCAGGGGCGGAGCTTATCGATTTTTTTTTATATTGATTTTTTGTATCGATTTTTTATATTGATTTTTTGTAGATCAATCAAAATGATAATAATGATTGACAACTCTTATCAGTCAATCAATAAAATCATCCTAATCAATTACTACAGTAATCAACAGTAATACAGTAATCATCAAGTACAGTACTTTACAGTACAAGTACAGTACAAGTACAGTAATCAAATACAGTAATTTGAAAAAATCAATAATCATTACATTATCGATTTTTTGGTAGATCAATGATTCACATTATCGATTTTTGGTAGATCAATGATAAAATCAATCGAAATAATAAAATAAAGCAATTAACAAAGACTCACCACAGCAACACAACCGCACGGGGGACTGACGAGACTAGAGACTAAACTAATTGTGGGCGGGGCCTCCTCCCATACATTGAAACTCACTCTGCTTCTCTATACCCTCTCTCTTTTACACTATCTCTACATCTAACTATAATAAATCATTTCGCAATTTACATATACCCGATTCTACAGTATACCACGGCCTCTCTCCCTCTACCTTCGTTTCTCTCTCGGAATCCCTCTCTTTGCCGACTAGAACAGAGGAGAAGGATAAGGACACCCTCTGCCTTCGTTTCTCCCCTCTCCCTAGCCTTTTTGCGGTATCTATCTCTAATCCACTGATACATCTTACACCCTCTCTCTAAGCTCTTGTCTCTCTTCCTCTACTGAGTTCAACGAAGTCTCTCTCTACTGACTACAACAGAGGATTAGGATAAGTTCACCCTCTGTCTTTGTTTCTTCCCCTCTCCCTAGCCTTTTTGCGGTATCTATCTCTAATCCACTGATAGATCTTGCACCCTCTCTCTCTAAGCTCTTGTGCGTCAAGAGAGGAGTGAAGGATAAGGATAAGAAGAAGAAGGACCCTATTTTATATTATCTCTACATCTAACTACAATAAATCATTTCGCAATTTACATATAACCGATTCTACAGTATACCACGGCCTCTCTCCCTCTCCTTCGTTTCTCTCGGAATCCCTCTCTCTACCGACTAGAACAGAGGATTAGGAGAAGGTCACCCTCTGCCTTTATTTCTCCCCTCTCCCTAGCCTTTTTACGGTATCTCTATCCCTAATCCACTGATAAATCTTGCACTCCCTCTCTCTCTCTAAGCTCTTGTGCGACTGTCATGAGAGGAGTGAAGGATAAGGATAAGAAGAAGAAGAAGAAGGTACTTCTCCCGCAGGAGAGAGAGGTAGAGAGAGGTAGAGAGAGAGAGAGAGAGAGAGACTTCGTTGCACTCAGTAGAGAGAGAGAGAGAGAGTTCGTTGTAGTGAGTAGAGAGAGAAATCCTTCTCATAATCCTTTCTACGGAATGTAAAGATAGCGAGAGAGGAGAGGGAAGCCGGCTGTTCCTATAGACTCCTATTTACAGATAAGAGGGAGAAGGATAAGTACAAGGTTAAGGAGAAGGCTCTTCTTCTACAGAAGATGATTAATTACTCTCATCCCTCTCTTCCTATTTACTAGTTTTACCATTCATTCCCATAACCAATCCCAACAACAAGAGATATAAATATAGGTTTACGATTTATTAAATACAAGTTGATCGAGACACATCAAAACAACACATAAAAAACCTTCTTCTCTATCAATAAAAACACTCTCATGAAATATCATCTTCTTTAGCAGAGCATATGTCGAACATAAATATATTAAAGGAAACAATGAAAGGAAAAAGGTAAGAGTATACGGTGATCACTATAACTGTCACAATATCTCATTTTAATTAATTCTCTTCATCCAATTACTACATCGCCCTGACAATTAACATTCAAAGAGACAAGACATTCATTTTCTGTGAGCACATTCATAATGAAAAAAACCCAGCAGATAAATAGATAATATAAATATAATAAAATATAATAAATAGATAATAGATAATAGATGAAGCAGATAAAGCAGAATGAAACCATGATTTAACTAGTGATTACGTAATTAGGTTACTCCAACTGAAATTAGTAGAGATGAAGAATGGTAAACAAAAAAGGAAAGATGAGACGAGACCCTTCGTGTCTATCTCTGCCGAAAGGAATAAAGAAGAGGGAGACGCTACTATAAAAACCACATAATGAGTAGAGATTTAGACTGTACACCTATATTCACAAAATGATTAATTACCCTTATATCTCTCTATTCCTACTCACTAGTTCCATTCCCATATTTAATCAGAACAACAAGAGATATAAATATGCGTGTATGAATGATTAAAGACAAGTTGATCATCACATTGAAACAAAGCATAAAATAAAACCACTCTCATGAAATATCGCATTATCATTAGCGATACATATAATACACATACATATATTTTAAAGTCAACAATGAATAATCGACTGATTACAACCTATGATGATCAGTATATCTATTACAATACACCATTCTAATAAATTCTCCACTACGCTATCATGATAATAACAGTCAGAGAGATACAGCAGCCAAATCATTTATTCACTTTCTTTCATGACACCCATAATAAACGAACCCATTAAATATAAACTGAGACAATCCTAGTAAAATCTTAATCTAACTAGTGATTACGTAATTAGGATATTCCAACTTATATTAGTAGTGATAAAGTTTTATATAAATACTCAAACCAGACAACTCGCGAGTACGTGAATATTTGGGCAGATGGTATGGTAAGAGTCATCTCGTAATATGAGGAAGAGATTTAACCAGTGCACTGATATTCACAAAATGAATAATTACCCTTATCCCTCCCTACCTACTCACTAGTTCTATCAACCATTCCCATATTCAATCACAACAACAAGAGAGATAAATATACGCTTATGAATGATTAAAGACAAGTTGATCGAGACAAGTTGAGCATCACATTAAAACAATGCATAAAACAATGCTTTCTCTTTTCTACACGGTTGATTAAGTTTTATTACTTAGAGATAATTCTTAATTAGTCTTTATTAAGAATAAAGATGGAGACGGTTCATTCAGTTTTAGTAACTAAATCAGAAGAAGAATAACATGTACTATTCATAATAATTATAGTTGGCATGAACAGATTACAACAAAAATACATTACAATCAAATCTCAATATTCTAAACCGATCTTATATTATAATTTTAAGCGTTTTTACAGGAAAACGCGGTATATAATAATAGATAAATATCTCTACGTCGCATAAACTCTTACTCTACAAATAAGATATAAATAAATTTTTCCCTTTTCCTCGAATTCAATATAGCACTTAACATTCATAAGCATTTAAAAAAAAAAGCTAGAAATGAGAATTTCCTTCTATCAGGATTGTATGTCACTCTAGAAGTAAATCATGGAAATAGCCGATAGATCGAAGAGATACTGTCGTAAACATATTTCAACGAATGTTCATATATTTCGGATACATCAAAATAAATTCTTGAAGAGATATCAGTGTTACAAGAAAGAAGAAAAAAATATTCATTTTATAACTGACAATGGACCTGAAATGTTAAAGAGTAAATATTAGCCAGTCCAACATAAAACATACTAATAACAGGAGATATAAGAAATATAGCCATAGTATTATAAATAGAGCTTAATTTGTGATACGACAAATTAAGGTAATTGATCTCTGAGTGATTGAAATAAATCTAATTCGTCATTTTTTTATTAATAAATCATAGATTAAGCCCAATATGTTCTACAGCTAACATGTAACACAAGTAAACCCTACATCGGGAAGGTGAAGTTTTTTAGCCAATTAGAACCTATATAACGAAAAAATACGCCTACTTTAACAGTGCATGGCATACGAATTATATATTGATTTGATCAAGCTACACAAATCAAAAGAGACAAAGCTCAATGAAAATGCGCGAAAGATATTACGGGAAAAGATTACACGATGAAATGTAACAGGCCTATTACAACCATACAAGTGTCATATCCTTACTTTTTTTCGAAGTTCGACCCTATCCAGCGCTACTTGTAGGTTGAATCGACGAGTGGCCAATTCACATTCTCCTCAGAATGTTCAAACTATCATATTTTTTACTAGAGTACATTTGCATACTTTTATAAAGTGCACTTCACGTTGAATTATCGTTCCTTTCTTTATTCATCGGGTCAGAGGTCGACCTGGAATCGTCGCCTTGGGACTTTATTTATTCATACATGGTAGAGGTGGTGGTAAATAAGGGGTGATAGAGATAAGCCCCTCAACAGCACTAAAAAAATCTAGAAAACAACCTCTAATTATGTATTTGTGCTCTAGAAACAATACATATTAGATGTCTTAATAGTAGACATACGCTAAGATAGTTATTTATTTGTATAATAGTACTATCGCTGTGGCATACAACTATGTTTCTGTTCATTTCACTGGATTTACATGAGATATCACTAAAGGTGAATAACTAAAGAATGTAGATCTTGCAGTACACACCCTATCGCTATTGGATGATCGGTGGTGGTTGATATACTGGGTTTATACGCCTTCCATTATGTAAATACATCTATATGAATCATACTCCAAACCTGTTATTCCGTTTGTGAAGTTTGATGGAAGTTCTAATGTCTATATTTAGTCCACGTTTTTCCAGCATTTCTAGTTTAAGTTTAGTATAACTGTAGCAACGTGCGAATACTCTTCTGGTAAAGTAATTCTGGACTTTTTCGAGGGTTTTAATATCCTTTTTCTGATAGGGATTAAAGACTGTTGAAGCACTTTCAAGGATGGGGCGAAAATAGATCGAGAACGCTTTGAGGAGAATTTCAGGCTTTTTAGTCCGCAGTGCTCTCATTAGTATGTGGCAAGCAGACTTTGCTTTTACTGAAATAGCTTTGCAATGATCGGAAAATATTAATGTTTTCTGAATAGCAAAACCAAGGTCTTTAACTACTTCTTTTTTATTCAGTACTACATTTACGATCATATAGTCCCGTTTTGGGTTCGCTCTTCCAAGATGTAGGGTGGTGCTTTTGTGAGATGCGAGCGGCAATTGCCAATCATTAGCACATCTAACTATTTTATCCACTGCTATTTGCAGTGGGACAGGAGGGTCGTCCTTATTAAATGATTTATATATTTTAATGTCATCGGCATATAATCTGGCAGCAACATCGTTATTTTGTACTAGTGCCGGTATTTCAGAAGTGAAAATTAAAAATAGAAAGGGTCCAAGTACCGAGCCCTGCGGTACGCCACTACTAACTAGGTGAGAATCGGACAATTTATTTTTAACTCGAACTTGAAATGATCTATTGGAAAGATAATCAGAGATCCAGTCAATGGTTTTCATTGAAATGCCAATTGTATTGAGTTTACAAATTAGTTTTGGATGGGATACACTATCAAAGGCTTTTTGCGAAGTCAAAATAGATAACATCAACTGTTTTTTTCCACTGCTAAGTGCGGCAGTCCAATGCTCTAGAACCAAATCAAAGTATTTACAGGTAACGACCAAACCTTATTTATTGAAATACTGTACATGGATATCATAACTAGCATGATCAGAACCCCCTTATGTGTATAACGTTGTTTTTTGATGATGAACAGTGGGTGTATCTAAATTTTTACGATTTCTAAAGTTAATTGAACATCG
This sequence comes from Parapristionchus giblindavisi, assembly GCA_943737045.1. Classification (NCBI taxonomy): domain Eukaryota; kingdom Metazoa; phylum Nematoda; class Chromadorea; order Rhabditida; family Diplogasteridae; genus Parapristionchus; species Parapristionchus giblindavisi. The sequence continues at coordinate 239,846 of CALSFV010000028.1, read as the reverse complement.
TAATATTACATATAAACACCATCTCTGTATCTATGTGTATCTATATCGTAGCATCGCATTTATGCGGACTGAACTAATTATGCACTTTTCTACTCATATTCTAGCGGCATATATACTCTACTTTTGCACAACATAAATTGTGTTTTTATTATTGTTTCGTATGCAGTGTATAAAGATCCAATTATTTGGACTAATGTATAACATAACGCTTGCCATACACCAATCATTTTCCAAATGTATCATGGTTAGATAATCATGTCAATTTTTATTAGCTATTATGCTTCATGAAGGGTGATTTATAAAATATTGTAGGATACCTCATAGTTGAATAATGTATCTTTTTGAAGGTTGGCTAAATCAAATAATTTCGTTGTGAGGACATGTAGATAACAAAAATTATTCTACATACCGTGCACTATTTCATACAACTTATTTGTCCGCTAGAATCATGAATGAATAACACTGAATGTTCATTTTCTATAACCGGTAAAGAAATCGAAAATGTAAGTGGGAACCCTCCCGGTATGGTACTTTCTATTTACTGAGCTACACTGATGCCTCTCACATCTAGTAGTAGTAAACAGAATTCCACATTTTTGGACCCACGTGTTAATATATTACACCAAATCAGTCTTTAATACTTCTTTACCACGAGTAACACTTTCACAATGTAGGGCATTTTAACTGTTTCATTCAACACCAACAATCATGACAAATCTTTATAATTATTTGATCACATACTGTGTGATGCAATATAGTAGAATCATGAACCATTTAGTTGTCGAACTATGTACTAATTTATGTAGTTAAAGATTGCAATATAGAACCATGGATGTACATCGCGCAAGAGCGTATAGAACCGCTCAACGCTTCGTAGTCATATGATGAAAATGCATATCATTACATGATCAAACACGACATTAACGCGATCATACATGAAAATATCAACATCCTGTTTAAGTTTACATTTATCCATGGTAATTCGAGCATCTAAGGAACATCTAAATGATTTGTCGAACAATATGTAGATAGATTCGCTTTGCAAGGAGTGATATGTATATGTTTGTTTACGTTTGCTACAGATATGCCTACTATTTCATTGTTTAGCCTAGCATGAGGCTATTGTAAAACCGATGACGTTGAAATGGTTAGGAGTATGCTTAAAACCAATCATGTTCAAATTACAAACTTAAATAATGATTACATGTCGAAATTTATCTGGTGTGATTGAATGTATAATGTATAAGTTTAGATCTAATACAGCATTATAGTCTATCATTCATATTCTGTGTTACAAATTTATGTTACACTTGGATAATCATGAGATAATTACTCGAACAACTATGTTGTCTCATTAATAATTCAAACAATATTCTTTTTTTTATTATAAGAAATGGACCAAACTATGGATTTATAGTTTTTAAGTAAGGGTCACTTGAAAATCGTCATGTTGTAAGTTCCGGGGTACAACCAACCAGTGTACGATATACTATGCTATTAACTTGTACAGGACCTTACAAAAGAATACCTAAAAAACATCACAACCGCATAGCACAATCATCCTAACTTCAGTTAAATTAGAGAAAATGAGACACTATTGAAACCATTAATTTATGGTAGAAAGTGAGTCATCCCAATAGATAACTGACTGCATATTTAAAAGCTGCATGAGTAGTGATATTTCAGAAATGGATTCTTTATGTATGGCTAAGTTTGTCAATCTTTTGAATAATCCACATTATAACCATGAATCAATCCTCAAAATAGAATTACAGGCATATCGTTGATTATGTTGTGCAGCTGTACATTACACACTAATGAACACCTATGAATCATTTCAATCATTTCAATAGTTGTCTTATTTATTGATGAGGAGAGAAATATATTACTACATCCACAAATCCTACATTTATTCGATCAATAGGTTGGTACACCATTTACTGATATGTGATTTGTGATATGAAACACCAGTGAAACTATTACCCTATACCCATTACATCTAAATATTGTCTATGATGTTTATTCAAAATGATCATTATACAATACGTGTTACAATATGTGTACTCAACGAAGAAACATAGATGCATATTCTATTAATAAATCTGCAATTATTCTCTAAATATTATATTTTATCTGATATACACAGATATGCCAAATTCTTTCAAGATACACGTGATAACCACTACATAATCATAACATAACTAAACATAACATAACCATAACCATAACATGATAATGATAACTGTATTATATTTTATCTTGTATGCCCTCAGACGTGAAGATATGTCAAATTATTTCAAGGTACACATGATAACCACTACATAACCATGGCATAACTAAGCATAACGTAATTATAACCATCACATGATATTGATTACTGTATTATATTTGATCGTATATGCCCTCAGACGAAAAGATATGTATGCCAAATTCTTTCAAGGCACACATGATAACCACTACATAACCATAACATAACTAAACATAACATAACTATAGCCATTACATGATATTGATCACTGTACGATTTTTGTTGGATAGTTAACCTAAGATGTCAATCATTTTGACTAATCTGCAAAAATTGATAATGCACTAGATAGTGCTCTTTTCAACTACATGGTTTTAAGAAGTTGATTACTGTACTTATTGATTATTGTGATTGTTGATTAGAGTGATTTTATTGATTGATTTGAGATGTCAATCGATTTTATCATTTTGATTGATCTACAAAAATCGATAATGTATTTTTTTTTTAAATAAAGAACTAAAAAACAACTCTAAAAACCAATTTTAAGTTAACAACTGAAAAACAACTAATAGAAAAAAAACAACTAATAGAGAAAAAACAACCTAAAAAGAAACATCTTATACACAATCATTATTTCGGTGTTGTTTTTTAGTTGTTTTTTCTCTATTAGTTGTTTTTTTTCTATTAGTTGTTTTTCAGTTGTTTACTTAAAATTGGTTTTTAGAGTTCTTTATTTAAAAAAAAATTACATTATCGATTTTTGTAGATCAATCAAAATGATAAAATCGATTGACATCTCAAATCAATCAATAAAATCACTCTAATCAACAATCACAATAATCAATAAGTACAGTAATCAACTTCTTAAAACCATGTAGTTGAAAAGAGCACTATCTAGTGCATTATCAATTTTTGCAGATTAGTCAAAATGATTGACATCTTAGGTTAACTATCCAACAAAAATCGTACAGTGATCAATATCATGTAATGGCTATAGTTATGTTATGTTTAGTTATGTTATGGTTATGTAGTGGTTATCATGTGTGCCTTGAAAGAATTTGGCATACATATCTTTTCGTCTGAGGGCATATACGATCAAATATAATACAGTAATCAATATCATGTGATGGTTATAATTACGTTATGCTTAGTTATGCCATGGTTATGTAGTGGTTATCATGTGTACCTTGAAATAATTTGACATATCTTCACGTCTGAGGGCATACAAGATAAAATATAATACAGTTATCATTATCATGTTATGGTTATGGTTATGTTATGTTTAGTTATGTTATGATTATGTAGTGGTTATCACGTGTATCTTGAAAGAATTTGGCATATCTGTGTATATCAGATAAAATATAATATTTAGAGAATAATTGCAGATTTATTAATAGAATATGCATCTATGTTTCTTCGTTGAGTACACATATTGTAACACGTATTGTATAATGATCATTTTGAATAAACATCATAGACAATATTTAGATGTAATGGGTATAGGGTAATAGTTTCACTGGTGTTTCATATCACAAATCAAATATCAGTAAATGGTGTACCAACCTATTGATCGAATAAATGTAGGATTTGTGGATGTAGTAATATATTTCTCTCCTCATCAATAAATAAGACAACTATTGAAATGATTGAAATGATTCATAGGTGTTCATTAGTGTGTAATGTACAGCTGCACAACATAATCAACGATATGCCTGTAATTCTATTTTGAGGATTGATTCATGGTTATAATGTGGATTATTCAAAAGATTGACAAACTTAGCCATACATAAAGAATCCATTTCTGAAATATCACTACTCATGCAGCTTTTAAATATGCAGTCAGTTATCTATTGGGATGACTCACTTTCTACCATAAATTAATGGTTTCAATAGTGTCTCATTTTCTCTAATTTAACTGAAGTTAGGATGATTGTGCTATGCGGTTGTGATGTTTTTTAGGTATTCTTTTGTAAGGTCCTGTACAAGTTAATAGCATAGTATATCGTACACTGGTTGGTTGTACCCCGGAACTTACAACATGACGATTTTCAAGTGACCCTTACTTAAAAACTATAAATCCATAGTTTGGTCCATTTCTTATAATAAAAAAAAGAATATTGTTTGAATTATTAATGAGACAACATAGTTGTTCGAGTAATTATCTCATGATTATCCAAGTGTAACATAAATTTGTAACACAGAATATGAATGATAGACTATAATGCTGTATTAGATCTAAACTTATACATTATACATTCAATCACACCAGATAAATTTCGACATGTAATCATTATTTAAGTTTGTAATTTGAACATGATTGGTTTTAAGCATACTCCTAACCATTTCAACGTCATCGGTTTTACAATAGCCTCATGCTAGGCTAAACAATGAAATAGTAGGCATATCTGTAGCAAACGTAAACAAACATATACATATCACTCCTTGCAAAGCGAATCTATCTACATATTGTTCGACAAATCATTTAGATGTTCCTTAGATGCTCGAATTACCATGGATAAATGTAAACTTAAACAGGATGTTGATATTTTCATGTATGATCGCGTTAATGTCGTGTTTGATCATGTAATGATATGCATTTTCATCATATGACTACGAAGCGTTGAGCGGTTCTATACGCTCTTGCGCGATGTACATCCATGGTTCTATATTGCAATCTTTAACTACATAAATTAGTACATAGTTCGACAACTAAATGGTTCATGATTCTACTATATTGCATCACACAGTATGTGATCAAATAATTATAAAGATTTGTCATGATTGTTGGTGTTGAATGAAACAGTTAAAATGCCCTACATTGTGAAAGTGTTACTCGTGGTAAAGAAGTATTAAAGACTGATTTGGTGTAATATATTAACACGTGGGTCCAAAAATGTGGAATTCTGTTTACTACTACTAGATGTGAGAGGCATCAGTGTAGCTCAGTAAATAGAAAGTACCATACCGGGAGGGTTCCCACTTACATTTTCGATATCTTTACCGGTTATAGAAAATGAACATTCAGTGTTATTCATTCATGATTCTAGCGGACAAATAAGTTGTATGAAATAGTGCACGGTATGTAGAATAATTTTTGTTATCTACATGTCCTCACAACGAAATTATTTGATTTAGCCAACCTTCAAAAAGATACATTATTCAACTATGAGGTATCCTACAATATTTTATAAATCACCCTTCATGAAGCATAATAGCTAATAAAAATTGACATGATTATCTAACCATGATACATTTGGAAAATGATTGGTGTATGGCAAGCGTTATGTTATACATTAGTCCAAATAATTGGATCTTTATACACTGCATACGAAACAATAATAAAAACACAATTTATGTTGTGCAAAAGTAGAGTATATATGCCGCTAGAATATGAGTAGAAAAGTGCATAATTAGTTCAGTCCGCATAAATGCGATGCTACGATATAGATACACATAGATACAGAGATGGTGTTTATATGTAATATTACGATGTTCAATTAACTTTAGAAATCGTAAAAATTTAGATACACCCACTGTTCATCATCAAAAAACAACGTTATACACATAAGGGGGTTCTGATCATGCTAGTTATGATATCCATGTACAGTATTTCAATAAATAAGGTTTGGTCGTTACCTGTAAATACTTTGATTTGGTTCTAGAGCATTGGACTGCCGCACTTAGCAGTGGAAAAAAACAGTTGATGTTATCTATTTTGACTTCGCAAAAAGCCTTTGATAGTGTATCCCATCCAAAACTAATTTGTAAACTCAATACAATTGGCATTTCAATGAAAACCATTGACTGGATCTCTGATTATCTTTCCAATAGATCATTTCAAGTTCGAGTTAAAAATAAATTGTCCGATTCTCACCTAGTTAGTAGTGGCGTACCGCAGGGCTCGGTACTTGGACCCTTTCTATTTTTAATTTTCACTTCTGAAATACCGGCACTAGTACAAAATAACGATGTTGCTGCCAGATTATATGCCGATGACATTAAAATATATAAATCATTTAATAAGGACGACCCTCCTGTCCCACTGCAAATAGCAGTGGATAAAATAGTTAGATGTGCTAATGATTGGCAATTGCCGCTCGCATCTCACAAAAGCACCACCCTACATCTTGGAAGAGCGAACCCAAAACGGGACTATATGATCGTAAATGTAGTACTGAATAAAAAAGAAGTAGTTAAAGACCTTGGTTTTGCTATTCAGAAAACATTAATATTTTCCGATCATTGCAAAGCTATTTCAGTAAAAGCAAAGTCTGCTTGCCACATACTAATGAGAGCACTGCGGACTAAAAAGCCTGAAATTCTCCTCAAAGCGTTCTCGATCTATTTTCGCCCCATCCTTGAAAGTGCTTCAACAGTCTTTAATCCCTATCAGAAAAAGGATATTAAAACCCTCGAAAAAGTCCAGAATTACTTTACCAGAAGAGTATTCGCACGTTGCTACAGTTATACTAAACTTAAACTAGAAATGCTGGAAAAACGTGGACTAAATATAGACATTAGAACTTCCATCAAACTTCACAAACGGAATAACAGGTTTGGAGTATGATTCATATAGATGTATTTACATAATGGAAGGCGTATAAACCCAGTATATCAACCACCACCGATCATCCAATAGCGATAGGGTGTGTACTGCAAGATCTACATTCTTTAGTTATTCACCTTTAGTGATATCTCATGTAAATCCAGTGAAATGAACAGAAACATAGTTGTATGCCACAGCGATAGTACTATTATACAAATAAATAACTATCTTAGCGTATGTCTACTATTAAGACATCTAATATGTATTGTTTCTAGAGCACAAATACATAATTAGAGGTTGTTTTCTAGATTTTTTTAGTGCTGTTGAGGGGCTTATCTCTATCACCCCTTATTTACCACCACCTCTACCATGTATGAATAAATAAAGTCCCAAGGCGACGATTCCAGGTCGACCTCTGACCCGATGAATAAAGAAAGGAACGATAATTCAACGTGAAGTGCACTTTATAAAAGTATGCAAATGTACTCTAGTAAAAAATATGATAGTTTGAACATTCTGAGGAGAATGTGAATTGGCCACTCGTCGATTCAACCTACAAGTAGCGCTGGATAGGGTCGAACTTCGAAAAAAAGTAAGGATATGACACTTGTATGGTTGTAATAGGCCTGTTACATTTCATCGTGTAATCTTTTCCCGTAATATCTTTCGCGCATTTTCATTGAGCTTTGTCTCTTTTGATTTGTGTAGCTTGATCAAATCAATATATAATTCGTATGCCATGCACTGTTAAAGTAGGCGTATTTTTTCGTTATATAGGTTCTAATTGGCTAAAAAACTTCACCTTCCCGATGTAGGGTTTACTTGTGTTACATGTTAGCTGTAGAACATATTGGGCTTAATCTATGATTTATTAATAAAAAAATGACGAATTAGATTTATTTCAATCACTCAGAGATCAATTACCTTAATTTGTCGTATCACAAATTAAGCTCTATTTATAATACTATGGCTATATTTCTTATATCTCCTGTTATTAGTATGTTTTATGTTGGACTGGCTAATATTTACTCTTTAACATTTCAGGTCCATTGTCAGTTATAAAATGAATATTTTTTTCTTCTTTCTTGTAACACTGATATCTCTTCAAGAATTTATTTTGATGTATCCGAAATATATGAACATTCGTTGAAATATGTTTACGACAGTATCTCTTCGATCTATCGGCTATTTCCATGATTTACTTCTAGAGTGACATACAATCCTGATAGAAGGAAATTCTCATTTCTAGCTTTTTTTTTTAAATGCTTATGAATGTTAAGTGCTATATTGAATTCGAGGAAAAGGGAAAAATTTATTTATATCTTATTTGTAGAGTAAGAGTTTATGCGACGTAGAGATATTTATCTATTATTATATACCGCGTTTTCCTGTAAAAACGCTTAAAATTATAATATAAGATCGGTTTAGAATATTGAGATTTGATTGTAATGTATTTTTGTTGTAATCTGTTCATGCCAACTATAATTATTATGAATAGTACATGTTATTCTTCTTCTGATTTAGTTACTAAAACTGAATGAACCGTCTCCATCTTTATTCTTAATAAAGACTAATTAAGAATTATCTCTAAGTAATAAAACTTAATCAACCGTGTAGAAAAGAGAAAGCATTGTTTTATGCATTGTTTTAATGTGATGCTCAACTTGTCTCGATCAACTTGTCTTTAATCATTCATAAGCGTATATTTATCTCTCTTGTTGTTGTGATTGAATATGGGAATGGTTGATAGAACTAGTGAGTAGGTAGGGAGGGATAAGGGTAATTATTCATTTTGTGAATATCAGTGCACTGGTTAAATCTCTTCCTCATATTACGAGATGACTCTTACCATACCATCTGCCCAAATATTCACGTACTCGCGAGTTGTCTGGTTTGAGTATTTATATAAAACTTTATCACTACTAATATAAGTTGGAATATCCTAATTACGTAATCACTAGTTAGATTAAGATTTTACTAGGATTGTCTCAGTTTATATTTAATGGGTTCGTTTATTATGGGTGTCATGAAAGAAAGTGAATAAATGATTTGGCTGCTGTATCTCTCTGACTGTTATTATCATGATAGCGTAGTGGAGAATTTATTAGAATGGTGTATTGTAATAGATATACTGATCATCATAGGTTGTAATCAGTCGATTATTCATTGTTGACTTTAAAATATATGTATGTGTATTATATGTATCGCTAATGATAATGCGATATTTCATGAGAGTGGTTTTATTTTATGCTTTGTTTCAATGTGATGATCAACTTGTCTTTAATCATTCATACACGCATATTTATATCTCTTGTTGTTCTGATTAAATATGGGAATGGAACTAGTGAGTAGGAATAGAGAGATATAAGGGTAATTAATCATTTTGTGAATATAGGTGTACAGTCTAAATCTCTACTCATTATGTGGTTTTTATAGTAGCGTCTCCCTCTTCTTTATTCCTTTCGGCAGAGATAGACACGAAGGGTCTCGTCTCATCTTTCCTTTTTTGTTTACCATTCTTCATCTCTACTAATTTCAGTTGGAGTAACCTAATTACGTAATCACTAGTTAAATCATGGTTTCATTCTGCTTTATCTGCTTCATCTATTATCTATTATCTATTTATTATATTTTATTATATTTATATTATCTATTTATCTGCTGGGTTTTTTTCATTATGAATGTGCTCACAGAAAATGAATGTCTTGTCTCTTTGAATGTTAATTGTCAGGGCGATGTAGTAATTGGATGAAGAGAATTAATTAAAATGAGATATTGTGACAGTTATAGTGATCACCGTATACTCTTACCTTTTTCCTTTCATTGTTTCCTTTAATATATTTATGTTCGACATATGCTCTGCTAAAGAAGATGATATTTCATGAGAGTGTTTTTATTGATAGAGAAGAAGGTTTTTTATGTGTTGTTTTGATGTGTCTCGATCAACTTGTATTTAATAAATCGTAAACCTATATTTATATCTCTTGTTGTTGGGATTGGTTATGGGAATGAATGGTAAAACTAGTAAATAGGAAGAGAGGGATGAGAGTAATTAATCATCTTCTGTAGAAGAAGAGCCTTCTCCTTAACCTTGTACTTATCCTTCTCCCTCTTATCTGTAAATAGGAGTCTATAGGAACAGCCGGCTTCCCTCTCCTCTCTCGCTATCTTTACATTCCGTAGAAAGGATTATGAGAAGGATTTCTCTCTCTACTCACTACAACGAACTCTCTCTCTCTCTCTCTACTGAGTGCAACGAAGTCTCTCTCTCTCTCTCTCTCTCTACCTCTCTCTACCTCTCTCTCCTGCGGGAGAAGTACCTTCTTCTTCTTCTTCTTATCCTTATCCTTCACTCCTCTCATGACAGTCGCACAAGAGCTTAGAGAGAGAGAGGGAGTGCAAGATTTATCAGTGGATTAGGGATAGAGATACCGTAAAAAGGCTAGGGAGAGGGGAGAAATAAAGGCAGAGGGTGACCTTCTCCTAATCCTCTGTTCTAGTCGGTAGAGAGAGGGATTCCGAGAGAAACGAAGGAGAGGGAGAGAGGCCGTGGTATACTGTAGAATCGGTTATATGTAAATTGCGAAATGATTTATTGTAGTTAGATGTAGAGATAATATAAAATAGGGTCCTTCTTCTTCTTATCCTTATCCTTCACTCCTCTCTTGACGCACAAGAGCTTAGAGAGAGAGGGTGCAAGATCTATCAGTGGATTAGAGATAGATACCGCAAAAAGGCTAGGGAGAGGGGAAGAAACAAAGACAGAGGGTGAACTTATCCTAATCCTCTGTTGTAGTCAGTAGAGAGAGACTTCGTTGAACTCAGTAGAGGAAGAGAGACAAGAGCTTAGAGAGAGGGTGTAAGATGTATCAGTGGATTAGAGATAGATACCGCAAAAAGGCTAGGGAGAGGGGAGAAACGAAGGCAGAGGGTGTCCTTATCCTTCTCCTCTGTTCTAGTCGGCAAAGAGAGGGATTCCGAGAGAGAAACGAAGGTAGAGGGAGAGAGGCCGTGGTATACTGTAGAATCGGGTATATGTAAATTGCGAAATGATTTATTATAGTTAGATGTAGAGATAGTGTAAAAGAGAGAGGGTATAGAGAAGCAGAGTGAGTTTCAATGTATGGGAGGAGGCCCCGCCCACAATTAGTTTAGTCTCTAGTCTCGTCAGTCCCCCGTGCGGTTGTGTTGCTGTGGTGAGTCTTTGTTAATTGCTTTATTTTATTATTTCGATTGATTTTATCATTGATCTACCAAAAATCGATAATGTGAATCATTGATCTACCAAAAAATCGATAATGTAATGATTATTGATTTTTTCAAATTACTGTATTTGATTACTGTACTTGTACTGTACTTGTACTGTAAAGTACTGTACTTGATGATTACTGTATTACTGTTGATTACTGTAGTAATTGATTAGGATGATTTTATTGATTGACTGATAAGAGTTGTCAATCATTATTATCATTTTGATTGATCTACAAAAAATCAATATAAAAAATCGATACAAAAAATCAATATAAAAAAAAATCGATAAGCTCCGCCCCTGAAGGGGGCGTGGCCGACGGTGATTGGCTGCCACAGGCTCCGCCCCCAAAAAGGGGCGGAGCTAAAATGGCGGTCAAGCTGACCTATACTACTTGTGATAAGCTATTTATTGCACTTTAGAAAAGGATCTGACAATGCTCTCTCGCTTTCATTGACTACGAGAGAGTTTGGCAAGAGCGGGGAGTTTCACATTAGCTTGCGGTGGCACTTTAAATGGAGCGTAACCTCACTCAATGGTCTCTTCATTGCGCACACTATTTCTCTGTTCTCTAACAACGAGATAGCACTGCGTGTCGAAGAGACCATTGAGTGAGGTTACGCTCCCTTTAAAACGATTCAACGTCTCATTCCAGATCGATAATAGCATAACTACATACGACAATGCGATCTGTTTGAGCAACGGAAAGTGGTTAGGCATGAATTGTGAAGGCGAAGCTCAAATATTTAACGGAACACTAGAAGCGGGATGCGGTATCGAATTATTGATTTAATATTAATTTTCTCTTAATTAGCATACTTTGATCTATATGAGTAATGCTATTAATTGCCAGGTTTGTGCGGAAAATACATCTTTGGAAAAATCCGGAAAACGGTTCCGGTCAAAAATACAGGGAGAAAAACGGAAAACCGGAAAATTTCAGAAAAATGCATTTTCTTCTGAAAACAAAGCTCTTTATCTAACATTTACGTTCGGAAACCATACAAAACATTGTAAGAACAAAAATCGTGTAACAGCGAATAAAATAAAAAATCATTCAGTAGCGGTGTGCATGAACCGTTTTCCGGGAAAATGTGACTTCATTTGCGTGGGCGGAGGATATTTGGAAAGCGCCTCCGAGTACGCTGATGATGTCACATTATACCGGAAAACGGTTTTCCCGTTGTTCATGTATACGACCACAGATGCAAATACACAAAAACGCGGAAATTCGTTGGAGTTTTTTAAAGAGTCGTTGGAATGGAATGCACACATTGTTGTTCATTATTAGCGAGCATGGATGAGAAATATACCCGGTCTGACAAAAAATGACTAAAAAACTTTAAATTTTGCTCTGATAATATGTATTTTTGCTTTTTTAAATCTATTATTATCCACAACTTTCCGCAGTTTTTTTTTTCATAATTCCGAAAAGTGACTTGAAAATCAGAAAAATTTTCCGCACAACCCTATTACATAACTTAACTAATGACAAATTATTTCTAGAAAGAGCAAATTTTCCCTACGCCCGGAGATTGAATCTCACTATTACTATATTTCATTTTAAGCATGCCAGGAATGTCCAATATCTTTCGATGGAAGCAACTATGACAGTTTAAAAGTAGACGGAGGAGCGGATCACTGTGGTAAACCTGCAACATGCGATAGTAAGAACGGGGGAAAAGCGTATACTGGCAATAATTCTTATAATTTTATCAGATAACTTCGTCAAAATAAATGAAGACGGCTCCAGTTCTCGGCTTGATACTGCTACATTAACTTGTAATGGAAGAGGACAATGGGTCGATGACAACGATGAGGAACACGAATATGCGATGTGCAATCAGTGTAGTGGAGGATGTTCTTTGGACTCGTTCCCTGGAGCTCTCGATGCCACTTTTGACGGATGCACACCAACTTGTGTAGAGACACACATGAGAGCTGTTATGACAACTGTTGGGAATGATATCGCACTTGGAATAGTGAGGGTTTTCGATTTTATTCTGTTATTTCAAAACTGAGATAAGAGGAGACTTCTAATTAAAGTCTAATTCAAGTGAGTATATACTGTAATGCATGTCTTCAAATGTTCGTTCACTTGAAGCAGACTTAAAAAAAACTGAATAATTCGAATAAGTGACATATTAAGTAGACTTTAAAGGTGGTGTCCCACGAATATTTTCGTGAACAAACTGTGAAGACAGAAAGGTAGCAAAAGTTATTCTACGTACAGTACACTATTTATTTTGTGCTGATTTAGTCTATTGATCGCTAGAAACGTTAATAAACCATCAGGCCCGGTTCAGGGAAGGGCGCGCTTTTTGAAAATTAAGGAAATTCGGCAATAGGTTTCGAACTTGCGTCAAACGGGTAACGAGTCTGAACGTTTACCACTGCGTTATGGGATAGATGAGAGGCTATTCTAACTCTTCGCATATCACTTTGCATTCGCACAAGAGGGGTGTAGTGATTTATCTGAACATTCGCGGGCCACCATCTTTAAGTTTTGAAATTCTAGAGTATAACGAAATAAATTAAATTAGATATATGAGAGCCAGAGAATCAAGAAAGGGCCGGCGCAACTCAATGTGATCAATTTTCTGATATATATATACAATATATTCAGCTATCTGCTACACCAACTTGTTCGAGCTCGGGATTATGGCAAAGCAGCACTGAGTCTTTTGTAGGCACTCACGATGCCAAATATATTGGATGCTTCTATTGTGATATACCAGATTCTGTATCAGGTACACATTCGCATGCTCAAAATGCGTTTCCAATATTTTTAAGAATAATATAATTAATAATATTATGATTTTAATTGTAGACGACTTCGTGTCCTCCAAATGCGTCCTTTCCTGCAACAACAACAAGACAATGTACTACAAGAAATATGTTAATTGGGATGGCTTAGTAACAATTGTTAGCCATCTCTATAAAACAGTTCCGGGCGGAAAACTTAATCGAGTCTTCTTCCCGGGCGGCGAACGTTTCTATTCTGACAGTGAACTTACTGGACATTATTACGATATTGAGTGTGCATAAGATTATGTAGAGGGATGAGAACTATCTCACAATACCGTCTCTGACATAACAGTGTCGAATTTGTCCGGTTCTCATCCGACCAATATTGCACCATCGGAAACAATTTCTTTGCGTGATAAAAGATTCTACTATCCTTGAAAAGCACATCCTCATGATCCTCATTATTCACAAGTATTATTGACACATGGCTTTAACATGAAAAAATACAGTACATTGTCCGTATAAAATGTACTTGTTAATGTTCAATTGCTGGTAAAACGCAGAAGCATTCTATCGATCAACCCTCCTCGCACTCTCTCTGATCCACGTGCTATCTCGCGTAGACTTTCTTTCTAAACATAGAAACTCATTGTTACTGTGGCTGGCTACTCTCGTACCAAATACTTATCATTCCCACTTCAACTTGACGTGTCAGTATACTTCAAGAGGTGTACAGTACAGCCCGGTCGTGTTTTGTACACATTCTGCGCTGCGCGCCGCTGCGGGGCACATTTGGACGCAATGCATTTCGTCAAATATTCTGTCACTTGAAGTAGGCTTTAAGTAACTTTTTTACGTACATATTTAAAGTAAATATCTCTGTGTTGCATATGGTACCGTAGTCACATTTAGTCTTGTCTTATGGGATGGCGCGGGGTTCTTGGCACGATTGTTTCCTACTTGGGTTACGATATTTCTCTGGCACGCTTATTGATCGTCTCCTCTCTTGAGTTATTTACATATACATGAGAAAAAGGCTTTCGCGTGAAAAAATTAAACATCATCTACGTTAGGGTGGCGAGAACCAGTAACTAGTCACTAATTATTCTCTCTCTCCAACTAGTGCGTAATTTTTTCCACTCTCTCTGCTACTCTTCTGTCCCCCGTGGCAGCCGTGCGTTGGGGTCACGGTTGAGTAGCAAAATTACTCTTTTTCTACTCTTTTTGCTTTTTCTCGGCTCTAACAAGGAGACTCTCACAACTTAATTTGGCGATGCGATATGTGTTATAGTTCATTTGAAAGCCCTTTTTCTGTAGATTAAGAATATGTGCTTTAAAAATGCAAAAGAGGTCTGTGCACGGACTAAAGCATGTCAAATTTAGTAGCAATTGCCACCTCGCAATGATGCGCGCACTGGTAGGCTAGGTCGCCGTGTTATTTCTGCGAGCTAGTGGTGGTAGAGCTAGCTAGTGGTCCTCGTTTTCCGTTTCCCCAGTTTTTCCTTCCAATAGTGAGTTGCAAGCGTCGACGAGAATGCACTTGAATAGGCTGTAGGGAACCTTCTTCATTCTTTTGTAGTAGTTTCACACTGTTGTTAAACATCTTTCATGGGTCTAGCCTAACCAAGTTCTTCAGATATATCGTAATAACTCATCTTTATCTCTGGGCCAATACTTGCTCGCAGAAATAACGCGTAGAACTAACCCACCAGTGTGCGCATCATTGCGAGGTGGCAATTGTTCAACATTTGAGAGGCTTTAAGTCCGTGCACAGAACTCTTTTGCATTTTTAAAGTACATATTCGTAATCTACAGAAAAAGGGCTTTCAAATGAACTATAACACATATCTCATCGCCAAATTAAGTTGTGAGAGTCTCCTTGTAAGTAATCAAAATGTGCAAATCCGTATATTTTTGGAATCTACAAGTCAAGGGCTATCCAACAAGCCTAAAATTGGATGTCAAAGAAGATTATAGACGCCGCTTGGTTGTTTATGACGATTGTGGGCGGAGTCTATCACTATGCAAGAGGTTAAATGACGACAAGGAAGAGTTTTAATTGTGGTTCGAATGACTTTAATAACATGATAATCATAAATGATATTATAATAGTCTTCCTATCCATCTTATCGGGAGTGCTGGAATGCATAACATGAGAATTCGACGAAATTTAAAAGTTATCTTTGACAGTCAATTTTAGGCTTGTTGAATAACCCTTTGCTTGTAGATTCCAAAAATATTCAGATTTGCAAATTTCGATTACTTATATCCGAGAAAACCCAAAAGGAGTAGAAAAAGAGTAGCTAAAATTACTCACTAATGTTTTGATGACCTCATCACTACTAACCGTCGCGCGAGAGGTCGTAAATGTGCCTCTCTCGGTTGAGTAGAGAGAGACTGTCACTAGGACTAGTGACTAGTGACTGATTCTCGCCACCCTAATCTACATACTAATTCTCTAATCAGATCTAAAAAGGGAACAAAATCAATATTATCATGGTAACGTTAGTTCAAGCCCTGTTCTTGTTACCATAATTTTGAAGTCATTTTACCGAACTTACGTTATTTAACGAAGGTGCAGACATGACGATTTGCGTCGCGATCAGGTCACATCACTTTATGCCCAAGTTCCAAGCCATAAGCAGAAACAGTGAGCCTTGAACTTAGGAAAATTACATACTTTATATTGAATTAAGGTACATTTTATTAACTCAAAATGCACAACTCTACGGTTTTTTAAAATGTTCACTGACAATGATTGTAAGAATCTCATATGTAAGAAGAATAATATTTATATTTATTTTATGATATTTATAATATTTATAATATTTATATTTATTTTATATTTTATGTATTTATAATATATAAGTTTTCTTCTTATTAGGTCATTCAAATCCGCAAATACTTAAAGGCACACCCCGAACTTATTTTAGCAAATATTAGATTATGCACACTCTTTTTCGTTTGATAGTGTAAACGTTTCGAGAGAAATGATAAACCACGATGGAGGATTATCGATGGTAGGCGAAGATACACTATATATGATAGAGACCATATCTATACGGGAGGTGGTAGACACGACTGAGAAAGATTACAGAATGAAACATATTGAAGTTGATTAACATATTCTAGCGGCAGATCGTGTATATAAGGCAGTTGATCGCTTGAATGTGAGAAGAGGTTATCATGATACCTTCTCGCCTGTTTCTAGTTATGTCCGTCGTGGTTACTGTAGCGGGTAAGCTATTTGCAATGTGTTTCTATGTATGCTCTAAGCATTACTAGACCTGGCAGGCACACCCCGAGCTAATTCGAAACTGTCCGCTCTCTCAATACTCTCTCATTTACAAAGACAGCGAGCAAGCCTTGCCACAGTGGAGTTTGAAATTAGCTCGGATCTATCTTGTATTTTTTTATCAATTCCATTATTATAGCGAGTTCATCATGTGGTGGGTGCACATATACTGACCCAGCTGGAAACTCGATCTGTGCACCCTCTGGCGAGAACCAGAGACTGTCATGTGATGATGATGGGAACATCCAAATACTGCAGGTTTGAAAGATCAAAGATCAAAGATCAAATGTTAAAGATCAAGTATCTAAAGATCAAATATCAAGTATTAAATGAAAGCAAAAAATGGAAAATCCGAAACACAATGAAAACTATGACATTGTTCTCACAATGTCAATTATTTACATGTAATTTTTTTTCATTTCAGGGTCAGAACAAATCTTATCAGAATCTTCTGTGCATTGGAAGTGACTGGTTCGGATTCAACTGTGACCTCTCAGTAAGTGATTCCGCTGCGATTTGTCAATGGACAGTAAAGATCCGCATTCCTGCAATTGCACGACCGGTCGGCCAATGTTCGACGTTAAAATGATGAAGTCATTCTGCGCGATTTTGACTCTTAATTTCGTGCAAAGTCGCGCATTTGGGCATCATTTTCAAACCATTTTCTGGCTTTATATCGACTGTTTTTAACCGCTATTTCAATGGAAATAAATGAGAATGAGTCGACTGCGCGATGTTGCACGAATCTTTTTTTTTTAATTATAATATTAATACCGTGCGCGCGATTTCTCATTCATAAGTGAGAAATCATTTCTGAACGACCGCCCGATTGCGGATCTCTACTGGACAGTGGCGCAAAAACATTTTTGTCAGCGGTCAGTGGTGCCGAAATTTAATAGCGAATTTGCATTCTATTCATTCTATATGGTCGATTTGCTTTATGACCAAGTTTCAGTGCACTTTCACCATTTTGGCTAACGTTTGAAAAACACACATAAGCAGCTTTAACGATTTTCTAGTGATAATGAGAAGCGAAAATGAAATAGGTACACCATCAATATTCAATATTCAGTAGAACAATATTCCATTATTCCAGGTTGCATGGTTCGGATCAGATATCATTGTTCAATGTTCCGGACCTGTCTGTGCTAATACATGTCCATTCACTCTCTCTGATGGACTAAAAGCACCTAAGACAAGTTGTGTTGATGACAACCTTGTGAAGAGTTGCCCACTAGGACAATTGAAGGTTGAGCATAGTTTATTCTATTTTATTTATCAAAAAAAAACATGACATTAATCTCGAAATGTGGAAATATGCGAAAGAACGTGTGGTGTGATAAGATGTATTTATTGCACTAAAAGGATCTGACAATGCTCTCCTGTTGTCATTGTCTACGAGAGAGTTTGGCAAGATCGGGGAGTTTCACATTATTTATTTATTTATTTATTTATTTATTTATTTATCATACATCCAATAAAGATGTGACAACATTTGAAACAACAAAGAATAAATAAGTGAATAAGAGAATCGGGAAAGTGGGTGGTAGGAATAGGGGTTTTTTAGGTTGCGGTGGCACTCTAAAACGATTCAACGTCTCATTCCAGATCGATAGCAATATAATTGCATACGACAATGCAATCTGTTTGAGTAACGGAAAGTGGTTAGGCATGAATTGTGAAGGCGAAGCTCAAGTATTTAATGGAGCCCTCGAAGCGGGATGCGGTATCGATTTATTGATTTATTTATTAATTTTATATTTATTAATTTGCTTTGATCTCTATGAGTAATGCTATTAATTGCCAGGTTTGTGCGGAAAATGCATCTCTGGAACAAATCCGGAAACGGTTCCGGTCAAAAATACAGGGAGAAAAGCGCACCGGGAAAAAAACCGGAAAATTTCAGAAAAATTTTCTTGTGAAAACAAAGCTCTTTATCTAACATTTACGTTCGGAAACAATACAAAACATTGTAAGAACAAAAATCGTGTAACAGCGAATAAAATAAAAAATCATTCAGTGGCCGTATGCATGAACCGTTTTCCGGGAAAATGTGACTTCATTAGCGTGGGCGGAGGATATTTGGAAAGCGCCTCCGAGTACGTTGATGATGTCACATTATACCGGAAATCGATTTTCCCGTTGCTCATGTATACGACCACAGATGCAAATAAACAAAAAACGCGGAAAATCGTTAGAGTTTTTTAAAGAGTCGTTGGAATGGAATGCACACATTGTTGTTCATTATTAGCGAGCATGAGAAATATACCCGGTCTGACAAAAAATGACTAAAAAACTTTGAATTTTGCTCTGATAATATGTATTTTTGCTTTTTTAAATCTATTATTATCCACAACTTTCCCCAGTTTTTTTTTTAAATTCCGAAAAGTGACTTGAAAATCAGAAAAATTTTCCGCACAACCCTATTACATACCATTCTTAACTAATGACAAATTATTTCTAGAAAGAGCAAATTTTCCCTACGCCCGGAGATTGAATCTCACTATTACTATATTTCATTTTAAGCATGCCAGGAATGTCCAATATCTTTCGATGGAAGCAACTATGACAGTTTAAAAGTAGACGGAGGAGCGGATCAGTGTGGTAAACCTGCAACATGCGATAGTAAGAACGGGGGAAAAGCGTATACTGCCAATAATTCTTATCATTTTATCAGATATCTTCGTCAAAATAAATGAAGACGGCACCAGTTCTCGGCTTGATACCGCCACATTAACTTGTAATGGAAGAGGGCAATGGGTCGCTGACAAGGGTGAAGAACACGAATATGCGATGTGCAATCAGTGTAGTGGAGGATGTTCTTTGGACTCGTTCCCTGGAGCACTCGATGCCACTTTTGACGGATGCACACCAACCTGTGTAGAGACACACATGAGAGCTGTTATGACAACTGTTGGGAATGATATCGCACTTGGAATAGTGAGGCTTTTCGATTTCATTCTGTTATTTCAAAACTGAGATAAGAGGAGACTTCTAATTAAAGTCTAATTCAAGTGAGTATATACTGTAATGCATGTCTTCAAATGTTCGTTCACTTGAAGCAGACTTTAAAAAAACTGAATAATTCGAATAAGTGACATATTAAGTAGACTTTAAGTTTTGAAATTCTAGAGTATAACGAAATAAATTAAATTAGATATATGAGAGCCAGAGAATCAAGAAAGGGCCGGCGCAACTCAATGTGATCAATTTTCTGATATATATATACAATATATTCAGCTATCTGCTACACCAACTTGTTCGAGCTCGGGATTATGGCAAAGTAGCACTGAGTCTTTTGTAGCCACTCACGATGCGAAATATATTGGATGCTTCTATTGTGATATACCAGATTCTGTATCAGGTACACATTTGCATGCTCAAAATGCGTTTCCAATATTTTTAAGAATAATATAATTAATAATATTATGATTTTAATTGTAGACGACTTCGTGTCCTCCAAATGCGTCCTTTCCTGCAACAACAACAAGACAATGTATTACAAGAAATATATTAATTGGGAGGGCTTAATAACAATTGTTAGCCATCTCTATAAAACAGTTCCGGGCGGAAAACTTAATCGAGTCTTCTTCCCTGGCGGCGAACGTTTCTATACGGACAGTGAACTTACTGGACGTTATGACAATATTGAGTGTGTATAAGAATATGTAGTCGGATGAGAACTATCTCACAATACCGTCTGACATATGTAGTTGTCTGTCGAATATGTCCGGTTCTCATCCAACCATTATTGAACTTTTGGATATACAATGAAAGAATTTATTTGCGTGATAAAAGATTCTACTATCCTTGAAAAGCACATCCTCATGAGCCTCATTATTCACAAGTATTATTGACACATGGTTTTAACATGAAAAAATACAGTACATTGTCCGTATAAAATGTACTTGTTAATGTACAATTGCTGGTAAAACGCAGAAGTATTCTATCGATCAACCCTCCTCGCACTCTCTCTGATCCACGTGCTATCTCGCGTAGACTTTCTCTCTAAACATAGAGACACATTGTTACTGTGGCTGGCTACTCTCGTACCAAATACTTATCATTCCCACCTCAAATTGACGTGTAAGTATACTTCAAGAGGTGTGTATAATGTAATGCATTTCGTCAAATATTCTGTCACTTGAAGTAGGCTTTAAGTAACTGTGTTTACGTACATATTTAAAGTAAAGATCTCTGTGTTGCATATGGTACCGTAGTCACATTTATTCTTGTCTTATGGGATGGCGCGGGGGTTCTTGGAACGATTGTTTCCTACTTGGGTTACGGTATATCTCTGGCACTCTTATTGATCGTCTCCTCTCTTGAGTTATTTACATATATGTGAGAAAAAGGCTTTCGCGTGAAAAAATTAAACATCATCTACATACTAATTCTCTAATCAGATCTAAAAAGGAACAAAATCAATATTATCATGGTAACGTTAGTTCAAGCCCTGTTCTTGCTACCATAATTTTGAAGTCATTTTACCGAACTTACGTTATTTAACGAAGGTGCAGACATGACGATTTGCGTCGCGATCAGGTCACATCACTTTATGCCCAAGTTCCAAGCCATAAGCAGAAACAGTGAGCCTTGAACTTAGGAAAATTACATACTTTATATTGAATTAAGGTGCATTTTATCAACTCAAAATGCACAACTCTAACTGACTGACTTCACTGACAATGAGTGTAAGAATCTCGTATGTAAGAAGAACGCAGCGTTTCAGCCCTGTGGGGAGAGCGGACATTGAATTTTTGGCAAGATGCCAATAATGCACATCAACTGAGCGGGGCGGAGTCTCTCTCCTCCGCGCCGCTTGCATGCGTCGCGTGTCGCGTCGCGTGTCTCTAACTGTCTGCAGTCTCTCTCGCCTCTCTTTGTCTCTCTTTTTCTCTCGTCACCTCGCTAAATTCCGCTCTCGAAACGCTGTGAAGAATGCAAAATTGTAGGTATTTATAATATATAAGTTTTCTTCTTATTAGGTCATTCAAATCCGCAAATACTTAAAGGCACACCCCGAACTTATTTTAGCAAATATTAGATTATGCACACTCTTTTTCGTTTGATAGTGTAAACGTTTCGAGAGAAATGATAAACCACGATGGAGAATTATCGATGGTAAGCGAAGATACACTATAAATGATAGAGACCATATCTATGCGGGAGGTGGTAGGCACGACAGAGAAAGATTACCAACTGAAACCTAAGTTGATTAGCATATTCTAGCGGCAGATGGTGTATATAAGGCAATTGATCGCTTGAAGGTGAGAAGAGATTATCATGATACCTTCTCGCCTGTTTCTAGTTATGTCCGTCGTGGTTACTGTAGCGGGTAAGCTATTTGCAATGTGTTTCTATGTATGCTCTAAGCATTACTAGACCTGGCAGGCACACCCCGAGCTAATTCGAAACTGTCCGCTCTCTCAATACTCTCTCATTTACAAAGACAGCGAGCAAGCCTTGCCACAGTGGAGTTTGAAATTAGCTCGGATCTATCTTGTATTTTTTTATCAATTCCATTATTATAGCGAGTTCATCATGTGGTGGGTGCACATATACTGACCCAGCTGGAAACTCGATCTGTGCACCCTCTGGCGAGAACCAGAGACTGTCATGTGATGATGATGGGAACATCCAAATACTGCAGGTTTGAAAGATCAAAGATCAAAGATCAAATGTTAAAGATCAAGTATCTAAAGATCAAATATCAAGTATTAAATGAAAGCAAAAAATGGAAAATCCGAAACACAATGAAAACTATGACATTGTTCTCACAATGTCAATTATTTACATGTAATTTTTTTTCATTTCAGGGTCAGAACAAATCTTATCAGAATCTTCTGTGCATTGGAAGTGACTGGTTCGGATTCAACTGTGACCTCTCAGTAAGTGATTCCGCTGCGATTTGTCAATGGACAGTAAAGATCCGCATTCCTGCAATTGCACGACCGGTCGGCCAATGTTCGACGTTAAAATGATGAAGTCATTCTGCGCGATTTTGACTCTTAATTTCGTGCAAAGTCGCGCATTTGGGCATCATTTTCAAACCATTTTCTGGCTTTATATCGACTGTTTTTAACCGCTAGTTCAATGGAAATAAATGAGAATGAGTCGACTGCGCGATGTTGCACGAATCTTTTTTTTTAATTATAATATTAATACCGTGCGCGCGATTTCTCATTCATAAGTGAGAAATCATTTCTGAACGACCGCCCGATTGCGGATCTCTACTGGACAGTGGCGCAAAAACATTTTTGTCAGCGGTCAGTGGTGCCGAAATTTAATAGCGAATTTGCATTCTATTCATTCTATATGGTCGATTTGCTTTATGACCAAGTTTCAGTGCACTTTCACCATTTTGGCTAACGTTTGAAAAACACACATAAGCAGCTTTAACGATTTTCTAGTGATAATGAGAAGCGAAAATGAAATAGGTACACCATCAATATTCAATATTCAGTAGAACAATATTCCATTATTCCATTATTCCAGGTTGCATCGTTCGGATCAGATATCAGTGTTCAATGTTCCGGATCTGTCTGTGCTAATACATGTCCATTCACTCTCTCTGATGGACTAAAAGCACCTAAGACAAGTTGTGTTGATGACAACCTTGTGAAGAGCTGCCCACTAGGACAATTGAAGGTTGAGCATAGTTTCTTCAATTTTATTTAACAAAAAACATGACTTTAATCTCAAAATGTGGAAATATGCGAAAGAACGTGTAGTGTGATAAGATGTATTTATTGCACTAAAAGGATCTGACAATGCTCTCTCGCTTTCATTGACTACGAGAGAGTTTGGCAAGATCGGGGAGTTTCACATTAGCTTGCGGTGGCACTTTAAAGGGAGCGTAACCTCACTCAATGGACTCTTCATTGCGCACACTATTTCTCTGTTCTCTAACAACGAGATAGCACTGCGTGTCGAAGAGACCATTGAGTGAGGTTACGCTCCCTTTAAAACGATTCAACGTCTCATTCCAGATCGATAATAGCATAACTACATACGACAATGCGATCTGTTTGAGCAACGGAAAGTGGTTAGGCATGAATTGTGAAGGCGAAGCTCAAATATTTAACGGAACACTAGAAGCGGGATGCGGTATCGAATTATTGATTTAATATTAATTTTCTCTTAATTAGCATACTTTGATCTATATGAGTAATGCTATTAATTGCCAGGTTTGTGCGGAAAATACATCTTTGGAAAAATCCGGAAAACGGTTCCGGTCAAAAATACAGGGAGAAAAACGGAAAACCGGAAAATTTCAGAAAAATGCATTTTCTTCTGAAAACAAAGCTCTTTATCTAACATTTACGTTCGGAAACCATACAAAACATTGTAAGAACAAAAATCGTGTAACAGCGAATAAAATAAAAAATCATTCAGTAGCGGTGTGCATGAACCGTTTTCCGGGAAAATGTGACTTCATTAGCGTGGGCGGAGGATATTTGGAAAGCGCCTCCGAGTACGCTGATGATGTCACATTATACCGGAAAACGGTTTTCCCGTTGTTCATGTATACGACCACAGATGCAAATGCACAAAAACGCGGAAATTCGTTGGAGTTTTTTAAAGAGTCGTTGGAATGGAATGCACACATTGTTGTTCATTATTAGCGAGCATGGATGAGAAATATACCCGGTCTGACAAAAAATGACTAAAAAACTTTAAATTTTGCTCTGATAATATGTATTTTTGCTTTTTTAAATCTATTATTATCCACAACTTTCCGCAGTTTTTTTTTTCATAATTCCGAAAAGTGACTTGAAAATCAGAAAAATTTTCCGCACAACCCTATTACATAACTTAACTAATGACAAATTATTTCTAGAAAGAGCAAATTTTCCCTACGCCCGGAGATTGAAACTCACTATTACTATATTTCATTTTAAGCATGCCAGGAATGTCCAATATCTTTCGATGGAAGCAACTATGACAGTTTAAAAGTAGACGGAGGAGCGGATCACTGTGGTAAACCTGCAACATGCGATAGTAAGAACGGGGGAAAAGCGTATACTGGCAATAATTCTTATAATTTTATCAGATAACTTCGTCAAAATAAATGAAGACGGCTCCAGTTCTCGGCTTGATACCGCCACATTAACTTGTAATGGAAGAGGGCAATGGGTCGCTGACAAGGGTGAAGAACACGAATATGCGATGTGCAATCAGTGTAGTGGAGGATGTTCTTTGGACTCGTTCCCTGGAGCACTCGATGCCACTTTTGACGGATGCACACCAACCTGTGTAGAGACACACATGAGAGCTGTTATGACAACTGTTGGGAATGATATCGCACTTGGAATAGTGAGGCTTTTCGATTTCATTCTGTTATTTCAAAACTGAGATAAGAGGAGACTTCTAATTAAAGTCTAATTCAAGTGAGTATATACTGTAATGCATGTCTTCAAATGTTCGTTCACTTGAAGCAGGCTTTAAAAAAACTGAATAATTCGAATAAGTGACATATTAAGTAGACTTTAAGTTTTGAAATTCTAGAGTATAACGAAATAAATTAAATTAGATATATGAGAGCCAGAGAATCAAGAAAGGGCCGGCGCAACTCAATGTGATCAATTTTCTGATATATATATACAATATATTCAGCTATCTGCTACACCAACTTGTTCGAGCTCGGGATTATGGCAAAGTAGCACTGAGTCTTTTGTAGCCACTCACGATGCGAAATATATTGGATGCTTCTATTGTGATATACCAGATTCTGTATCAGGTACACATTTGCATGCTCAAAATGCGTTTCCAATATTTTTAAGAATAATATAATTAATAATATTATGATTTTAATTGTAGACGACTTCGTGTCCTCCAAATGCGTCCTTTCCTGCAACAACAACAAGACAATGTATTACAAGAAATATATTAATTGGGAGGGCTTAATAACAATTGTTAGCCATCTCTATAAAACAGTTCCGGGCGGAAAACTTAATCGAGTCTTCTTCCCTGGCGGCGAACGTTTCTATACGGACAGTGAACTTACTGGACGTTATGACAATATTGAGTGTGTATAAGAATATGTAGTCGGATGAGAACTATCTCACAATACCGTCTGACATATGTAGTTGTCTGTCGAATATGTCCGGTTCTCATCCAACCATTATTGAACTTTTGGATATACAATGAAAGAATTTATTTGCGTGATAAAAGATTCTACTATCCTTGAAAAGCACATCCTCATGAGCCTCA
Organism: Parapristionchus giblindavisi; assembly: GCA_943737045.1. Taxonomy (NCBI): domain Eukaryota; kingdom Metazoa; phylum Nematoda; class Chromadorea; order Rhabditida; family Diplogasteridae; genus Parapristionchus; species Parapristionchus giblindavisi. The sequence goes on along the minus strand of CALSFV010000028.1, from coordinate 213,547 downwards.
TTATTCACAAGTATTATTGACACATGGTTTTAACATGAAAAAATACAGTACATTGTCCGTATAAAATGTACTTGTTAATGTACAATTGCTGGTAAAACGCAGAAGTATTCTATCGATCAACCCTCCTCGCACTCTCTCTGATCCACGTGCTATCTCGCGTAGACTTTCTCTCTAAACATAGAGACACATTGTTACTGTGGCTGGCTACTCTCGTACCAAATACTTATCATTCCCACCTCAAATTGACGTGTAAGTATACTTCAAGAGGTGTGTATAATGTAATGCATTTCGTCAAATATTCTGTCACTTGAAGTAGGCTTTAAGTAACTGTGTTTACGTACATATTTAAAGTAAAGATCTCTGTGTTGCATATGGTACCGTAGTCACATTTATTCTTGTCTTATGGGATGGCGCGGGGGTTCTTGGAACGATTGTTTCCTACTTGGGTTACGGTATATCTCTGGCACTCTTATTGATCGTCTCCTCTCTTGAGTTATTTACATATATGTGAGAAAAAGGCTTTCGCGTGAAAAAATTAAACATCATCTACATACTAATTCTCTAATCAGATCTAAAAAGGAACAAAATCAATATTATCATGGTAACGTTAGTTCAAGCCCTGTTCTTGCTACCATAATTTTGAAGTCATTTTACCGAACTTACGTTATTTAACGAAGGTGCAGACATGACGATTTGCGTCGCGATCAGGTCACATCACTTTATGCCCAAGTTCCAAGCCATAAGCAGAAACAGTGAGCCTTGAACTTAGGAAAATTACATACTTTATATTGAATTAAGGTGCATTTTATCAACTCAAAATGCACAACTCTAACTGACTGACTTCACTGACAATGAGTGTAAGAATCTCGTATGTAAGAAGAACGCAGCGTTTCAGCCCTGTGGGGAGAGCGGACATTGAATTTTTGGCAAGATGCCAATAATGCACATCAACTGAGCGGGGCGGAGTCTCTCTCCTCCGCGCCGCTTGCATGCGTCGCGTGTCGCGTCGCGTGTCTCTAACTGTCTGCAGTCTCTCTCGCCTCTCTTTGTCTCTCTTTTTCTCTCGTCACCTCGCTAAATTCCGCTCTCGAAACGCTGTGAAGAATGCAAAATTGTAGGTATTTATAATATATAAGTTTTCTTCTTATTAGGTCATTCAAATCCGCAAATACTTAAAGGCACACCCCGAACTTATTTTAGCAAATATTAGATTATGCACACTCTTTTTCGTTTGATAGTGTAAACGTTTCGAGAGAAATGATAAACCACGATGGAGGATTATCGATGGTAAGCGAAGATACACTATACATGATAGAGACCATATCTATGCGGGAGGTGGTAGGCACGACAGAGAAAGATTACAGAATGAAACCTATTGAAGCTCCAAAACTGCCACTGCACCCAAAACCGTCACCGATTTCGCTATCTAAAAATAAATAAAAATATAAATAAATAAATAAATAAATCTTAGCGACGGCATTCATCGATCCCCCATGTCATGGCATTTCATATTATGTATAGTATAATAAAGAATATTATTAGTAGAACTAATATGCCTTTACCCCGAGCCAATTCGAAACTTTCCGCTCAGTCAATACTCTCTCATTTACAAAGACAGCGAGCGAGCGTCGCAAGAGCGGCAAGTCGCAACTTAACTCGGGGTGTTGGAAACTAGCCCCGGGTGTTCCTTGTAATGTTATAATCAATTGTACCATTAAGCTGTTGATGTTGAAAATTAGCTCTGGGTATTGCAACTTAACTCAGCGTGTTGTAAGCTAGCCCCGGGTGTTCCTTGTAATGTTATAATCAATTGTACCATTAAGCTGTTGATGTTGAAAATTAGCTCTGGGTATTGCAACTTAACTCGGGGTGTTGGAAACTAGCTCCGGGTGTTCTTTGTAATATTATAATCACCTTCATCATTATAGCGAGTTCATCATGTGGTGGGTGTACGTATACTGACCCAGTTGGAAACTCGATCTGTGCACCCTCTGGCGAGAACCAGAGACTGTCATGTGATGATGATGGAAACATCCAAATACTGCAGGTTTGAAAGATCAAAGATCATGTATTAACAGAAAATGAAAAATTAAAGTCAATGAAAAACTATGGTTTATGTTTTTTTCATTTCAGGGTCAGAACAAATCTTACCAGAATCTTCTTTGCATTGAGAGTGAATGGGTCGGATTCAACTGTGACCTCTCAGTAAGTGATGTCGATGCCGTTTGTCAGTGGCCAGCGACGCCTATGTCATTTTTTTTAAATTTTGCAAAAATGAAATACATCGCCAATTTTCCATTATTCAGTAGTTCAATATTCAATATTCCAATATTCCAATATTCAGTGGAACAATATTCTAGGCTGCATCATTCGGATCAGCTATCAATGTTCAATGTTCCGGATCTGTCTGTGCTAATACATGTCCATTCGCTCTCTCTGGTGGACTAAAAGCACCTCAGACAAGTTGTGTTGATGACAACCTTGTGAAGAGTTGTGCACTGGGACAATTGAAGGTTGACAACAATCTTTATCTAATAACCTTTCTCATAAAAAATAGGAGAAATTCAAGTAATATCTGACAATTATACTGTAGAGGGTTAAAGGCTGATTTGAAACTCTCGGTCCTGGCAATGCTCTCTCGTTTTCTTTGTCTACTATACATACAGTGCTGCCAGAGCAGAGAGTAAAATTATCTCGGGGCCTTTAACATAATTTTTGGCTCGCGAGGCACACCGTTCAATCCCGTGGTGTACGCCGTGAGGTACACCGCAGGGTAGAATACTAGACGGGGTACCCCGCGAGCTGTGGCTCTAGACGGGGTGCCCCGCGGGGTTGGAAGACGGTGTGCCCCGTGGGTTGGAAGGGATGGTGTGCCCCGCGAGATTTGATGTCCACCCCGCGAGGTACACCTCCCTTCCACACCGTGGTGCACCTCCCGGTGTACCCCGCGAGATTTGGACTCTCAGCGGTGTGTCCCGCGAGCAAATAATACCGGAGTAGCTGACTCTGGCTCTGGCTCTAGATGGCTCTGGCGGCACTCTCTCGTAGACAAAGAAATTGAGAAAGTTTGGCCTGAGCGGACAGTTTCACATTAGCTCGTGGTGCGCCCTTAACCAAATGAAGGTCTCATTTCAGATCGATAATAGCATAACCACATACGATAATGCAATTTGTTTGAGTAACGGAAAGTGGTTAGGAACGAATTGTAACGGCGAAGCTCAAGTATTTAATGGAACACTTGATGCAGGATGCGGTATCGATTTATTTATTTATTTATTATATTTCAACTCTATGAGAGCTAAGGTTGTGCGGAAATACATCTCGGAAAAATTTGGAAAGCGACTCTGGTCAAAATCCAGGGAGAAAACGGAAAAGCGGAAAATCCCTGTATAACGCATTTTCTTGTGAAAACAAACCTTTGTCTAACATTTACTTTCGGAAGCACTCAAAAAGAACGTTATAAAACACTATCTGAGAGAATTCAACAACTGGGATATTTTTTGGTATCGATGAAAAATGGATTTTTCTGTTTTATGTATGACAATTACAGGCTCAATAAGTGAATTTCACTGGTACTTGGAAATTCCTCTCAATTGAAAATTCGCTTCAGGGGGTGACCACACAACGATTTGGCGCCTTTTCCTAAAAGGTTTATTTCGAATCCAATCGATGCGGGAGTGGACGCAATCGACTCCTTAGCTAATTCTAAGAAACTATTGTCAAGGGGAGTTTTTCGATCAACGGTCAACGAAGGCTGGAATTTTGAATTTTAGAAAAAAATTTCACATTTAATTAATTTTCACTATTTTGCTACAACAACCCTACGTTTTTTTATTTGCTTAATCGCTTCTAAATATCATAACACAGCTTCAGATTAAAAATCATAATTTTTTTTTAAATAGATTTACGGTGAATAAATCATTTTTATAATGAAGTCGTGAATTATGGTGTGGCACCTACAGTATCCCGAAGCGATCAATTTAGAAATCTGGTAGTTTTAAACATATTTTACCGCTGTTATTGACATGACTGAAGTATACGACTACTCCTCGTCTTCGGAGTGCACCTGTACGGTACAGTGCTGGCAAATATTCTACACTATTTTGGTTTTTCAACAATAACTTTCTTCGCAGTCAACCGTTTCTCTTTATTTTTTAGTATGTTTGTATAGATGATAATATGGTATAGTGATCCAATTTTTATCGATATTGGATCACAAACAAAGAAATAGTGATCAATTTACGAAAAACGTCAATTTTCATCGACATCAGCACCTGGGCACGGGTGCACTCCGAAGACGAGGAGTAGTCGTATACCTCAGTCATGTCAAGAACAGCGGTAAAATATGTTTAAAACTACCAGATTTCTAAATTGATCGATTCGGGATACTGTAGGTGCCACACCATAATTCACGACTTCATTATAAAAATGATTTATTCACCGTAAATCTATTTTTAAAAAATTATGATTTTTAAACTGAAGCTGTGTTATGATATTTAGAAGCGATTAAGCAAATAAAAAAACGTAGGGTTGTTGTAGCAAAATAGTGAAAATTATTTAAATGTGAAATTTTTTTCTAAAATTCAAAATTCCAGCCTTCGTTGACCGTTGATCGAAAAACTCCCCTTGACAATAGTTTCTTAGAATTAGCTAAGGAGTCGATTGCGTCCACTCCCGCATCGATTGGATTTGAAATAAACCTTTTAGGAAAAGGCGCCAAATCGTTGTTTGGTCAGCCCCTGAAGCGAATTTTCAATTGGAAGGAATTTCCAAGTACCAGTGAACTTCACTCATTGAGCCTGTAATTATCATACATAAAACAGAAAAATCCATTTTTCGTCGATACCGCACCTATGTCGATTTTCTAAGATAGCGTGTTTTATAATGATCAAAAATCGTGTAAAAGACAATGATCATCTAGAAACAAATTGAACTCCACTATCATTATATATTATTTTAAGAATTAATTTTTTTAATTAATTAAAATTATATTCAATTTTAAGCATGCGACTGCCCGATATCTTTCGATGGAAGCAACTATGAAATTTTAAAAACTGATGGGAGCACGGACCTTTGTGGAAAACCTGCAACATGCGACAGTAAGAATGGAAATATTGACACACTCCAAGCTAATTTTACTCCCCCCCCCCCCATTGACAATGCTCTCTCGCCAACAAAGAAGGCGAGAGAGTTTAGCCAGATCGGAGAGTGTCAAATTAAAGGGATAGTGACCTCACTCAATGGCCTCTTCATTGCGCACACTATTTCTCTGTTCTCTAACAACGAGAGAGCATTGCGCGTCGAAGAGACCATTGAGTGAGGTTACCCTCCCTTTAACTCGGGGCATTAACCGAACGCACTAAATAATAATTTATTTCAGATAGTTTCGTGAAAATAGATGAAAACGGAAAAAGCTCTAAGCTTGATACCACTACATTAACTTGTAATGAAAGAGGACAATGGATCGATGACAACGATGAGGAACACGAACATGCGATGTGCAATCAGTGTAATGGAGGATGTTCGCTGGACTCGTTCCCTGGAACGACCGCGGCCACCTTTAACGGATGCACGCCCTCGTGTCCAGAGGGATTCATGATCACTGTCATGACTGATTTCAAGAATGGCACCGGAGTTGGAATAGTGAGAATTTTCGTTACCATTCTCCCATTTCAAAACTTAAAGTAACATTTCAGTCTAATTTGAACGTCTCCGCTCTGCCGTGACGTATTTTGAGAGACTTTAAGTTTTGACATACCAGAGTATACGGAAACAAATTAAAGTAGATAAAGTGCACGAATGGGAATTCCGTGCACGCCGGAGCCGTCGTCTATACGAACTCTTGATAAATGTGTTTAAAATGAGAAAAAAATGTATACGTTAATGTGAATTCAGCCATCGGCGAGCCCAACTTGTTCGAGCTCCGGAATCTGGGAGAGTAGCACAGAATCCCTTGTAGACACCCACAATGCCACCAATGTTGGATGCTTCCCATGTGATGTACCGGATTCCGAATCAGGTAAACGATAAAGGTGTTTATATATATTTATTACAGTAATATAATAAAAATATGATAAATAATACTATTTTAATGATATAATTAATAATATTAATGTAATAATGTAATTTTAATTGCAGACGACTTCGTAATCTCCAACTGCGTCCTTTCGTGCAACCACGGCAAGACGCTTTACTTCCATAGATTTACTAAATGGAACGGTCGAGATACTCTGGTCTCTTCAGAACTGGGTTTTCCTGTTCCGGACGGAAAACTTTATCGAGCCTTCATCGGCGGCGATGGTTTCTATATTGACAATGAATATAGGGGGCGTTTTGTCGAATATAATTGTTCATAAAATTCGCAACTCTAACCAACCGCAATCGCTTAAAGCGACGGAACTCCATTACTCCCTTATTGCTTTATTCTTTCATTATTCTTGCTTTAATCTGATGGATAAATAAATAAATAAATAAAAAATATTACTTCACAATCGGACAGACTGTCTTCTCTTGTTTGCGTGATAAAACGTTTTTGTGCTATCCGTTCTTCGCGCATCGCCACTGGTATTCCTCATCCTCCGGTATTTTCAAACTAGCAATCTACTTAAAAGGAGCGTAATCTCACTCAATGGTCTCTTCGACGCGCAATGTTCTATCGTTGTTAGAGAACAGAGAAATATTGTGCGCAATGAAGAGACCATTGAGTGAGGTAACGCTCTCTTTAAATTACGTCAGTGTTGTGCATGCGTCCAGTTGCGCGCATTGCGAAGCGCATCGATGCGAATATTCAGGTTCAATATTTATCAGGTTCAGACTTGTGCAGGGATATGGTTGTTAGCCGTTGGTAGTACGCTATATTCCACCATCCTTTTCCGATTCTTTTCCTTAGATTTTCACGCTTTTTTTCCTTTCCTTTTTTTCTTTTTTTTTCTTTTTCCTTTTTTTTCCTTAGATTTTCGTTCCAACGAGTAGGGGCTTGCCAATCGGTCTTCGAGCAGCATATTGATGGGGTATCCAATTGGTGTTAAATCTGGCGCATTTTCGTTATTACATTTCGTATTTCCTCTTCGTATAAATAATTTGTTTATAATTTAAATGAGAAAAAAACAAATAGATGGCAAATCACGCTGGTCCAAAAATGAGGGGTACTAAACTACCGGAAAGAACTACTGTATACTGTATTATTCCGTATCGATCACATGCTCGCCGTAAGATTTGTTTTGAAAATTCACAGCGCCCACCATTTTCGGCCATGAATTCAGTGTGATTTGCCTCTCATCATTTTCTCATTTTGAGTGTGAGTGTGACTGTTTTTTTTCTCATGAATAGAATTTTTTCCATTTTCTTTAGTCTTTCAAATATCTTTTTTATAGCTCAAACTCATGAGTAAGTCTTTGAGAATCGAAAAATATTCATGCGCATAGGAAATAAATGATGAGGGCAAAAGTACGTCGTTGTCCGCCGCAGGGGCATGCATGCAAAACTCGACCGTGATGTGCTAACAATAAATAATGTGTTAGTCACATGTTTAAAAAACACGATATAATACACAGAATATTATTTCATGAATATTATATTATTCCAGCGACGGAACTCCATCACTCTCACTCGCTCTCTTTCTACGAGAGCAAAAGCCGCTCTCTTATGTGGTGTTACATTTTCAAAACGGGCGCACGGCGTGCGCACGTTTCAAAATGTAACACCACATAGAAAAATGCACGCCGTGCGCACGGCGTGCATTTCTTACGTTCGCACGCCGTGCGCACGTTTTGAAAATGTAACACCACATTATAAATTTCAAATCAGTTTTTTTTACTTTGGAACTCTGGCAATGCCCTCTCGCTTTATTTGTCCACGAGAGAGCGTTGATAGAGCGGTGGATTTGAAATTAACTCAGGGGTGTGACTTTAACTGATTGAATAAACATACATTTTCATACCCTCACAATGTGATGATCGACAAACTATATATGGCGCATTATCAACATTAGCCCACTATATAAAGCCCCTTTTGTTGCAAAAGATTACAATTTAAAGGGAGCGTTACCTCACTCAATGGCTACTCTTCATTGCACACACTATTTTCCTGTTCTCTAACAACGAGAGAGCATTGTGCTTCGAAGAGACCATTGAGTGAGGTTACGCTCCCTTTAAGCGAAAAATAAATAAAAAAATTTTTTTCTAAATCGAGCCACTACATACAAAAGATTCAGCGAGTGCGCCGAAAATATATGATAATAATAATAATAATAATAATAATTTATGCATTACAAGGATAAATTATAATAGCGAATAATTGATATCGTAAGAATTACATAAAATACGATGCCACAACTTAGGTAGCAAAGAAATAACAATTAATTATTACATTTCGAGTAACGACAAATTTATACATTTCCGGAAAGATGATAAATAAATAAGAAAGCGAATATTTAGCGCTTTTCAATTCGCACAGCGTTTCTATAACACAGTGAGAGCGCGCATTGAAATTTTGAAAAATGGCAAAAAAATTACGGTATCACTGCACCGTGGTGTACTTTCGTCGTCTGTGTCTCTCACTTTTGCGTGATCTCTCTTTTTCGCTCTACCTTTTCCTCTGCTACACCATGAGCGCTCTCGAAACGCTGTGAATTCGATGACGATGGTTACTGTAGTAGTAATGCAATTGGATGAGGATGTACTGTATTCATGGAAATGTATAGTTATTGTTGAACTTGTTTTAAAAGTTCCACGATTGTAGACTACTCCAATGCTCTGCAATTACTACACAATAACAAAATAAATAAAGTTATAGCAATTGGATGAGGATGTACTGTATTCATGGAAATGTAAAGTTATTGTTGAACTTGTTTTAAAAGTTCCACGATTGTAGACTACTCCAATGCTCTGCAATTACTACACAATAACAAAATAAATAATGTTATAGCAATTTCTTTGTCTACGAGAGAGTGCCGCCAGAGCCAGTGGTGCACACTCTCCATACCAGCATTTGCATAGACATTCGAGAGTCTACATCTTTAACGCATTTGAAAATTGCTAATCACTAAAAATTTGTAAATCACATTTCAAATTGGTAAATCACTTAAAAATTTGTAGATCACTTTTGAAATTTGCAAATCACTTTTGAAATTTATAGGTCACTTTAGGAATTTGCAAATCACTTTTGGAATTTTGTTAATTATAATGCAAATTTGAAAATTTTGAAATTTGTACATCACTTCATAACTCGCACAATCCGAACAAATGCAAGAATGTAACAATTTTATTATTACGCTCAAAACGAACAAAAAAAGATCAATAAACATATATAGGCATATCTCTGTGTTACATATGGCACCGTAGTCACATTTATTCTCTGTCTTATGGGATGGCGCGGGGGTTCTTGGCACGATTGTTTCCTACTTGGGTTACGGTATTTCTCTGGCACGCTTATTGATCGTCTCCTCTCTTGAGTTATTTACATATACATGAGAAAAAAGGGCTTTCTCGTGAAAAATTAAACATCTATCTCTAATCAGATCTCTAGCAATAAAAAAAGGAGCAAAATCAAAATTATTATGGTAACGTTAGTTCAAGCCCTGTTCTTGTTACGATATTGTATATAAGTTACACTTCGGAAATTCCAACTAAACATGCTAAAACGAATGGAAGGTGGTTGGGGGTAGCAAAAATCGATATATCCGTAATATTGAGATTGCACTCATTTCCTCACGATCGTGGCCACCTGAGAAATAATGTTCAAGATGTACCACCAAGTAAATCGATAAATCGATAATCTGTTTATTATTCGATATACTCATAGATATAGATATACTCTTGCACGATTCGATAAACATGGCCAAAACAGGGAACAGCAGGGGGGACAAAATACATCATCGATGTTAACAATCAATCTTTATGGTGTGGTGTACGGTAAATATGCACAGTGCTGGAGACGTTTATGGAACGACAGAAAGCAGTGAACGCACGCACGCACACACATAAACATACACACTAGCACACGTACACACACAACTGACAAATCGTAGTGAACGGATAAAAATGAGAGAGGGGGGGCATGAATGCTAAAGGAGACGAGGGTGATCAAAACTACCGTAATCAATCGTGTATATGGCAAATCGAGCCAGCTTAGCGCAAGAAAATGAAAGGGCGAAAATGAATGAGCAATGGGGCAAAATGAAGACTCTAAGCTACCCTGGGACAACGGGTGTACATGGATAATCTAGCAAAATAGAGCAAAATAGAGCAAAATAGAGCAAAATAGAGCAAAATAGAGCAAAATAGAGCAAAATAGAGCAGGAAAACTTCAAAATATAGGGGACGAGCTTGTAGGACCATCAAAACTGGATAATGAGCGAGAATAAGGCACTTCGAGATAGACGACGTTTGGAGGGGTGGACAAGGAGGAATTGAGGAGGGTCAGGAGGAATGGGGGGGGGGGGGGGTAAAAGGATACCAAAATAACGCTAAATGTATGGAAATACACACATACTATCTATAAGGCAAACTTGGTACGGTTTTCTATAGAGGTTTCGAGTAACTATATGTGTAGGGCAAGTTGGCTAGGAAGATATATGTATGGTAGGCAAAGTATAGCAAAATAGTAGAGGAATGGGTAGAATGGGCTGAAAAGCAAGAGCTGGCAAATGTCAAACCTAGGATAGGATAACTAATACTCCAGGACATGGGAAAAACGGAAGGGGCAAAATGTAGAGCAATATCAATAAATCAAGGATACAGTAAGAACGGGCCGGAAACAAGAGTCGATCGATAATCGATCGAATAAGCAATAAATCGCAAAAGAGTGAAATAGGGAGGAACAACGACAAATGCCAGTTAAGAGAGGAGCGCAACCCACAGTACGGTCTTTTAATCACTGATCCCCCGCGCAGGGCAGAAAACAGAAGCCGTGTCCATTAAAGGGAGCGTTACCTCACTCAATGGTATCTTCATTGCGCACACTATTTCTCTGTTCTCTAACAACGAGAGAGCATTGCGGTCGAAGAGACCATTGAGTGAGGTAACGCTCCCTTTAACGTTGGTAAACCGTTTGCCGACAAATGTGACATCGCACGCGCACGCCTCCGACTACGGATATGACGTCATGTTTGTCAGCAAATGGTTTGTCAACGTTCATGGATACGACGACCTCAGGTGGAATAGTGATTGAAATGAAGACCGACCGAGGGTTACGCTCTCGCGCGTTAACATCTACGGATATATATATATATATAAGCCATTTCATGCAAAGAATAGGATGTACGATACGATATAGGACTGGGATTACTGTAGATTGTGAACACCGTAGTCAAACGGATGGTGTGTGTAGAGTGCGCCGAGCGAACGCGACGGATGGGAAACGGCAGACCGTAGAACACGACGAAGACGACAAATATATAGAGAATATATATATAGTGCAGAGTAGCAAACGAAGGACACATTGGAGAAAGAGAGAGAGAGGGACACTGGATACGGTGATCTGAAAGACACAGAGTAGATCGATTATCGATTGATGACGACAAATAATAAATCGATAACGATGACGATGCAACATTTACGCATCGCGCTCAGGTGTTGTTGTTGTTATTGCAAGGCTTGCGACTACGGAAAACGTGCGGACGGCAACAGACTAATCTCTCACTCTGACCTTTGATCTTTGATCTTTCGCAAGTCACAATTCCTCATACAGACGGATAGACAGACATAATCAGGCTACAGTATTAGCAGCCTTAGTTACTGTAATAAATCGACAAAAAAGTATAGAGAAAGTGCATGTAAGGTTTAGTGTGCGAACAAATATCAAGACATGGAGCAAAGAAGGACAGATTTTTGTAAAATTTTTGAAAATATTTTTTTTTAATTGCGAAATTCTCACCATGACTAGACGCCCAGATGAGCGTAGGGATGACTGCGGGCGTTCTTCAGTTGGACCTGAACATTAGCACATTACGATCTACCGTAATCCATCAGGCTACTGTATTAGCTCAGATGGACAACTCATTAAATAAGCTACTTCTTGACTATAGCTCTAGTAATTCAGTTATGATGGCTCCTTGGCAGCACAAGGCTACATTATTGATTGATCCAAATCCTTCGATACCGTACCTTCAATCGCTTGGATCCGATCGCGAATCCGTTCATACCCGAGATCGCGTTAGCGGCCGAGTTCGAATTGTCGTACGACACGAAACCTGTAATAGCAATAACTATAATATAATTTGCAAAAAAAAACAATATTTATCACATGATCATATGCTTTACTTTTAATACCACAAAGAAGATGCTTTGAAATATGTCCACAATGTAACAGATCAGTCATTGGTAAAAGGTCAAATTATTCAAATCCCGTTAATCTAGACACACGAAGTCCTGCGGGAGATCACGGCTAGATTAGAGATGTTATCGATTATTAGTTTTAAATCACTTTCATAATTATCGATTAGCTTAGATCACTCACCAAAGCACTTGCTCAGATTCGTCTGCTTGTCAATGAACACCTTCGCCGACAGCACCGTGCCGAACGGCGAGAACGTGCTGTACAGATCCGTATCCGTAAAGTCCTGAACACTGTCGATTAGGAAACGGCGCCCTACAGTATCCACCACATCACCACACCACACCGCACCACATACCTGGGGCAGATGGTAGATGAAGAGATTGCATCCTTCGGGTCCTTTGGACTGTCCGTTGCCGACCAGAGGAGCGGCCGCTCCCACTGCCGTCTGGGCGAGGTTCACTTGAGGCACGAGACCAACTGAATTTAAATTATGTATATAATTAATCAATTAACTAGTCCCTTAATCTTCCCGTTATTCAAGGCACACGAAGTTCAGCAGGAGCTAAATGCTATGCCAGTGACCGTTCAAGGCCAATTCAGTAATACGTACATGAATATAATCGATGGAACAAATAAATAATTAATTAATTAAATCGATTTAAGCTACTTAAAAATCAGCAAAAGATGGATCGGAACTTCTTAGAGGGTTTGTGACTCCCAGTAAGCATCGAGCACAGGGGTTGTATCATCATCTCCACCGGCCGGGCATCGAACCAACGGGGCACCGTCGGCTAGACGCACACCTAACCCACTACACCATGGGCACATATTGAGGGAGCTAGGCACACTCACGTCCTAGTGCTTGCAGTTGGCTCGCGTAGGGATCGTACACGCCGGCGCTGGCCTGTAGCCCCATGAGCTGCTGCTGCTGTGCGGCAAATAGGCCCGCATCCTTCGGAGATGAACCTGTAATAAAATATTTATATAACACGCTCTAAACCGACTATAAAATACGCTCCCAAAAGAAACAACAACAAATTTTTGCAACATTTTACAGTTATTACAGTAATTCCAATGATTACAGTATCCTACAGTATCCATCTCAAGTTTATTGCTAAACAATTTATTTAGCTCTCGGCCGAGACCTGGCTAGAACGGCTCTAAAACCTGTCTAGCGCGCGTATCAGGCATTAAGTAGCGTCATACTTCAATTTAAAATTATCCGAAAATGGTAGCAAATGCACTAATAATGCTGATTGTGAGCCACACTGTTTTGCCAGCTCTTTCATAGCCAAGTTTTAGCCGCGAAATGAACCGTAGTAGACCACTTCTCCCCGCACCATACATTTTCGGTACCCTCGCCGTTTATTTTTATATAGTGGGTCAATTCTCGAAATAGGGTGGGTTGATTCACAAAATTCGTTATTTTTGCATAAAAATCGTCACTTTTGGCTTCATTTTTTTATCAAGTGGCCTAAATGGGCCTTATATAGTGGGTCAATCCTCGCACTGCGAGGGGCAATGTATGTCCCCGCATACACACCTTGATCGGGCCTACATGGTGGAGCATGACTAGTCATGACCTTGCTCGTTTCATCCCCACCTAGCGATGATCGCTTGACGTGAATAAATATTATTATTATTATTATTACTATCATTACACACCTTGATAGAGAGCGAGATTGGAGGTGGGTGAGGTGGAGCCGGCTGCAGCTGCCTGCATCTGCTGTTGCAGCAGGGCAGCCGCCACTTGTTGCTGTTGCTGCTGATGGTGGAGCAGCGCCGAATCTGTAATGATCTTCTTCTTGATGACTGACTGTGTAATATAAAATGTGAAAGGGCGAGCCAAATCATATCAGTAATACTATGAATATTGACCTATATCAGGTATACCTGGAACATGAATCGAACTGGAGAGTGGGGGGTATCATGCTCATTCGCATCCTTTTAGCCCGAAACTAGCAAGCACCCAAAAGCCAAAAACAACAAGAACCCACAGTGTTCTCTTGGCTTTGAAAGACAGAACGAGTGTTCAACACAGAAACTCTCTCAAATACAATGGCCGCTTGTCTGGCTTTCAAAGAGGAACTCTTATGCACTGTTACATTTGCGTTACGTGCATACGCCGTAACCCCCTTCGTCGCCTCTACGACGCGGCGGAGGGGGTTACGGCGTAGGCAGGTCAGGCACATGTAACAGTGCATTACTTTGCAGGGTAATACTATAGCAAGTAGTGCGCGAAAAGTTACTTACTTTGTATTGATTTTTACTCATGAGATAGCGAAAAAGTAACTAAAAGGTAGTTAAAAAGTAAGTAACTTTTAGGCGCTACTTCCTACAATTCCAAAAGGCGAATATTTTAGACTGGAACACTGTGGCCCAAATCCGACAACCCATCAGCCTACCTGCTCCGTACTTCTCCTGTTGCTGCGCAGCTGCAGCCTGCATCATGAGCGAGTACTCGAGCAGCTTCTGCTGCTGTTGCTGTTGTGCAGCCACCATTAGCTGCTGTTGTTGCTGCAGACCCGAGACCAGGGCGGGGTTGACTGAAACGAAGCACCACCCTTGCCATAATGTATACATGAGCAACCATCATCGATTGAATTTTCAGGATCAAATCTATCAAAATCAAATTTCAAAAAAAAATAAACTGTAAGCCACACAGCGCAAATCAAAGAGTTGAGATAAATCAATCAATAAAGCCCTCAAATCAATCAATATCATGCTGTCAATAGTGAGAATGGTACCGTAATCTTAGTGTAGTCACCGCAAATCATATCATGGAAAAGAGCAGTAAACGGAAAAGTAAATTAAGAAAAAGTAAATAACTGAGCAAGCCCAACTGCGTTACGTTATGAATGAGGAGAAAACCCGTCATTCTCTCGATGGTGCAATTATTGATCAGTGCGGAATACTCATGCAGTGAGAAAAGTTTCAATCAATACTAATTAATCAATAATCGATACATCGTGGAGCAATCAATAATCCTTGTTTTCCTTCTTCGAAGATACCGTAGTCGGAGGAACATCAAATCACAGAATTATGTCGATAGTGAAGGGAGAATGTGAATTGTGGTGCGAGGTGTGAGTGAGGGAGGGTACGGTAACGGAAGAATGTAGAAACGTAAGAATCAGGCACACACACGCGGACACACTCTGAAGTCTCTCTCTGATCTACCTGCTGGGTCCATCGATCGATCGGCGGTTGTCGTATGCGATTGGGCGGCTACAGTATGCCCGGGCGCACCGGCAGAAGACACTACAGTAGGCTGTCCGGCTGCGGATACGGATACAGCAGACTGCTGCTGTTGCTGCTGCTGCGCCTCGGTTAGACGACCAAGACCGGTGAGCACTGTGAGAGATCGATAACATTCACTCTAGGACTCGCTCGCTTCGACAGCTCTGGCTCTTTATTTATTTATCATTTATTTGATACAAAAGTGGCAGGCGCGATACGGAAGTGATCTCTGTGCTCTCTTTCATCTTTCATCTTTCATTGTCATTACTGGTTATGAAACTGGCATGTTTTGCGCATCACCATCCTAATATATTATATGAAATTCGCAACATTTTCAGTGTATTGCAGGTTTAACGTGAACAATTCCTATAGTTTCTATAATTGCTATAGAAACTAAACTATTCCTACATTACCATTACAGTACCAAGACTAGTCTAGCGCCGCGAGACAACATCCTACAGTATTCCACTACTCTTAGGCTACAGTATTCCACTATGCCGCCGAGTACCGTAACTCCATCTCTCTCGCACACACTCGACCTACCATTTCCCAGCAGCGAGAGCACGTTGTGCTGGGCTCCGGCGCCAGCAGCTCCAGCGACTCCGGCCAGCGCCTGGGGATTCTGCAGCAGAAGACTGAGCAGGTTGCCCTGCTGCAGGAGCTGCAACACGGGATTACATAAAAAGGCGGCAATGCCATTCGACATTCATTGAAAACACACAAGTATTCATATTCTTTCATACAAGATTGGCCAGAGTTCAAAGAAAATAACTAATAGCCCCTCCCCTTCTACGGTATACCTAATTAGCCCAAAGATCACGCCTGAACTACAGTATACCTGGTTAGCAGCGGCGGCAGAGGCTCCGCTGGTGGCGAGGGGCGGCGATGCGCTGGTCGCCTTGCCATTGGCCGATGAGCCTATAATCAGTGATTGCTGATTGTAAATTCGAATCTCGCACTCAACATTGTCACTATT
The DNA here is from genome assembly GCA_943737045.1 of Parapristionchus giblindavisi. NCBI lineage: Eukaryota > Metazoa > Nematoda > Chromadorea > Rhabditida > Diplogasteridae > Parapristionchus > Parapristionchus giblindavisi. Next base: position 197,058 of record CALSFV010000028.1, on the reverse strand, counting down.
TTAACATTTTTTCAATACAATTTGTAATTATACAATTGTGCAATTTGTTATGATTATAATCGGTGCTACTATTGCAGAGTTGCTAACAACCATAGCACATACCATTGGACGTGGTTCCCGTCGTCTTCGTCTCCTTATCCTTCTGCGTATCGGCGAACTTGACGACAATCTGCGTCGAGCAACCCTGCGAAAGATCAAAGATCAACAAGGATTCGGGATCAAAGATCAAAGATCAATCAGGCAATAGTCCAGGGAAAGAAATCAAAGATCAAAGATCAAATTAAGATCACAGTTGTTAGTGGTAGCAAATCATACGTTTCGAAGCGTTGACAAATATGATAGATAAATGAAAAGGATATTTTTTCAAAGAAAAAACAGAGACAGAAGAAGAGCAAAACAGTACGATTATCGATAGAAAAATCGATAATGTTACAGTATATCAATTCTTGACTCTACAAGAAACAGGACAGACAGAGGAATTATTGATTGGTTTGCGTAATCGATAGACGGCGACAGTGAGAATCTGAATGAGAACAAAATCGCCAAGTGAGACATCAGTGACATTGTTGCGCGACAGAAATACATTTAGATTATTTTTTAATTTAAACAAAAAACAGCGACAGAAGAGGAGAGCGAAACAGTACGATTATCGATAAATTCAATCGATAATATTACAGTATACCAGTTATTGGTTCAAAGTGAGAAATAAATAGGACACCTCCATGATCTGCGAGTGGTGCATGTGCTTGATGGCGGTCTGGGCGTTGGCGCGGGCGGCAAACGTGACGAAGGCACAGCCTGAAAGACGGATACGGATATGGAAAAACATGGAAGGGGCGGCGGGCAAAACCCGGATGCGGATGTACGGTTCCGAGTTTGCAGTTGCGGGCCTCCTCTACCCATCTACTACACCACTATCAGTGCACATTTGATCTAACCCACGTGGCGGCACAACAAATCGATCGATTATTGATTGACTGACAACAATATTGATTATTGATTGATTGAAACAATTATTTGCGTACAGTAACCACCGGACTACGGTAAGACCCGAAACGATGCAGAAACGAGAAATGATAGGAAGTAATGGAGGAAGACAGACATACCACTACACTTAGGGGGAGTACGGTAGGCTAGGACTAGAGGTCTACGGTAAGGAATACGTCAACAACGGGTCGGTCGAGACAAAACAGATATCAATAAATATAAATAAATAAATAAATAAGCTCAATATAGGTGTGAATCGAGAAAGCGTACATGTAGAACAATCAGTTACAGTAACCAATCTACGATACAGTAACCCAGACCCGTCAAGAGACAGTCAGAGCACACATAAATCAATCGATAATTGCAGGCAATCAATCGATAATCACTACTCACCCTTTGATCTACCGTCATTGTCTCTGAGCACGGTGCAGTCCTCGATGTGGCCAAACTGCACAAAGAGCGCCTTGATATCCTACAACGAAACGACGCAGATAGATTACGGTAGTCGATATCGATCGATAGAACTCTTGGCAATCGATAAATCAATAAACACACCTCCTCATTGAGCTTCTTGCTGATCATGCCGACGAAGAGTTTGCGCTCTAAAGAAGGAAAATGATTACAAAGACGGTTTAATTTTCATTTAACCCATCGTTCAGTAAATGCACATCCCGAGCTAATTTGAAACTCTTCACTCTGGCAATGCTCCCTCGCTTTCTTTGTCTGCGAGAGAGTATCGCCAGAACGGAGAATTTCAAATGATCAATGGTGACCAACTAGCCCTCATTCCAAACATAGCAATTATATACCACCAATGACAATAGCAATGCCAATACCAATGCCAATAGCAATATCAATATCAATGACAGTAACAACAATGACAATGACAATGACATACCATTTCGATTCTCCGAATCGGCCGGCTTCATCTGGATGGGATGGTGCATCGTGGGCAGCGTGCGAATGTTGTGCAGGTCGGACTGCGCCGCCATCGCGCCCTTGCGGTGGTAGTACGTCACGAAGCAGCAACCTGCATAATGGATTACTCTGTAATTCGATTTGAAGTACGGTAATACGGATTACTGTAATTCAAATTATGGGATACGGTAATGCGAATTACTGTAGGTGACTAGAATTGGTGTATTCCGGGAGAGATAGTAAGGGCAATAACAGTAGCAGAAGTGAAACACTAGTTAGACACTTTAATTCTTGGGCAACGAAATTACAGTAACCAAAAACAGTTGGTCTTAGCTCAATTGAATCCTACTCACTATAACATGTCGAAACACACCGATTGTTTGTCGATAAATTAAATCAAATTAAGTTAAATTAAAATAAATTAAATTAAATACCTTTGCTCTGCTGTGTCTGCTTGTCTCTGAGGATGTTGAGCTGGTAGACGGGACCGTACTGCTCGAAGAGCTCACGACACTGCAGCTCGTTGTACGTGCGAGGCACCTGCAAATACGGTAAATATATGTATTGTTTGGAGTACTGTATTATTGATTAGAATACATTGAGAAATTTGTCTCAGTATCTTCAATTTATTTATTTATTTACGCCCGAGGCGCAACGAGACATGAGATAATTTAAAGAAATAAAGAACACTTGGGGGGGGGGATGAAGAAGACTTGTTTCAAACTATAATAACAATAAGGTATTCTATGCTTCCTTTGCCAGTAATATGCTTATGAAAATAAATAAATACATAACTTATGGTGTGCATACAGTGCATACAGTCAGACCCTATTTCATTTCTACTCTTTATACATACTCGTAAAAGCGCCAAACCGTCTGTTCAACACCCCCGCCATATATCAATCGCCTTGAACGCCACTACTCGCTTCACTTACTCACGCATACTCAAGTATACATAAATCTAAACCAAACAAGACACCATTCTTACTCAGAACCAACCCGTCTTGTGGCAAACTATTCTCTCTCACTGTATCTTTTTCTGTAGAAACGCAAGCAGGAAATATATCACTCATTCAAAATGTTATGTATTAGTATAACCATACATTGCCATACCCTCGCAGTGCGAGGATTGACCCACTATATAAGGAGCATTTTAGGCCACTTGATAAAAAAAGGAAGCTAAAATGACGATTTTTAAGTGAAAATTTCGAATTTTATGTATCAACCCACCCTATTTCGAGAATTGACCCACTATATAAAAATAGACGGCGAGGGTACCGAAAATGTATGAGTATAACGTGAAAAGCATAAGTTCTTCACTCCGACTGCATATCGATAGAATAAGTAGACATGATTTTAAACATGTATAAAAGCACTTTCACGTGGTACATATCCCGTACCCAAACAACCAATCCCTCTCCCATGCATTTCGCATCATCATTTCACAGTACGACTCCACTCACTCCAACGCCACCCATACACTGCCCCACTGGTACTGCTCATTCCACATTTGCATAAACAACCACATTTGGCATTTCATTCGCCTTACGTCATGCCATACGGAAACGCGGAGATTCTTTTACGACTGAATCTAACGGGATTGGAATCATCCTACATAATCCAAAATGTGTCCCAAACACACATATCCCATTAAAGCATGTTAAGAGCACTGCACAGGATAGGCAGAGGTCGCGGGTTCAACTCCCTGCTTGCATCAATCTTCTGTCATCATGTATCAACGATGAATCCATGATATCCCTCCAGCCCATCCATATCCTATCCTCATCACACTCCATTCATGCACCACAGTATCTCAAAATTCAATTTGGCTCGAGTCAGAATTGGAGTGTTGTGCTGAATAGAAGCCAACGAATCCCTGAGGGATAGATGGAAAAGTGCCACCATCACAAACCACTTGGGTAATTCAACAGATGGGCAATACCATCGCTAGAGCGAGAGAGAAGGAGACTGGAGAGATTCAGCGAGATGAGAGGGTGGAGACTCAGACGGAATGAGGAGATTCTTCCAATGATCTCTCTCAATCAACTTCCTATTCACACCATCATCTCCATAACCAAATCTATTACCGTACTCAGACTTCATCCCTTTCCTATTCCATAGTATACCAAGGAAAATCTGTTCACTATGCGGTCCACGAAAACCATGAATACAGATATCTTGACTGTGTATATTGTATGCAAATGTACAGAAACCCACAAAACTATTAACAATTTTATATATTTTTTAAAGTTTAATTAATTTTTATTATGAATTATCTGGTTCTTATGAAATTCAGTAATACTGCTCCCTTCCTCCTTAGCTCTGTCTCTTCGATCCCTTTACTGATACGTACAAGGCCAAACGGTCTGTGCGCGTGTCACTTTCCTTGTATTGTACCTTTTCCCCTCCCTCTCCGTCTCCGCCCGTACACAACTTCTCTCGTTGGTTCAATAGTATAATAGGCTAAACTGAACCAATTACTGCCTGGGCAGCAAGAGTAACAGTGTTTATATTGAAGGAGAGATGAACAGTGCAACAACATAATATAGAATATAATATATTGAATATAGAAGAGATATTTATGACATTGAATTTATTCATAATACTATACATAAGCTTAATTTGTTTGATTCATCTAATCTGTTTTCTGTTCTTCCTTCACAATACAATCGTTTATCTCATCCATTTCATATTGTTCTCCCTTATAGGATTTCTACTACCCATAATACATGTGCCTCTAGAAGTATTGCTATTTGGAATTCACTCCCCTTAGAATTAGTTCTTTCACCCCAAACCCTTAAAATAAATCTCCCTCCCAATATTATCGTTAAAGTTTCTCGAATCCGTACCTGAAACCCTTCCCATTGAAAGCAGCCACTGGCCAAAACCGAAATCGCCTTGTACGACGGAAATCCATCTACCCCTTTCCCCTTACACTCATCACCCTATTATCATATATATTTGATGGAATAAAGAATAAATAAATAAATAAACATGGTGCATAAGTTCTACAACCGTTTCTCTAAACATACCCAATACAAAATATGTCTGCATCGTTAGCTTGTGATCAGGATGAAAATCTCCAGTATAATTCCCATTTATCGCGGTTGAAATATTGAACTGACATCGCTCAGTGGGCCAAGTCCTCATCTCTCCCAATCAATACACCCATCCCTTCTTCCTCTATGGTCGCAGGCCGGAGTTTATCGAACGAGAGAGGAAAAAGTGAAGAGGACTCGACACATGTTTGTGTCAGAAGATCAGAGAAGATAATGGATTGGCTGGGGTTCTGTTCCTCTAGACGCAGGAGGATGAGGGATTGTTAGAGTGAAGTGGAGAGGAGGATCGAAAACAAATCGAGAAAAGACTCTGAGCCTCGGATGATAAACGACGTCGTTGCTGATTTCTGGCAGAGAGAGATCGAGCCGATCGCACAAATCAATGAACCACATTCCCGGAGTAAGTGACAGCGAAGGAAGTGATAAACCAATCGTAACTCTCTCATCCACCATTCTAGTGTTTCCAATAATCACCTTAAAGCTGTATTCACGTAATTTCATCACTTCTATCAAGTCACATGCTATCACAAGCATCTCACACCATCTCTTCCAACCATCCAAATCTCGTTTTGGCTCCATCCACCACACCCTGGACATCGTCTAGACCACTGTTCGTTCGTTCATTCATGATCTCAACTTCGTGTTATCACTCACTATATGTACAACAATTCCGTCTCGCATAATGGCTCACATCACCATAATGCCAAATCTTTAAAAATGGCCCAAAAACAAAGTAATTCATCATATACAAATCACTACGTTCTTCTTCCTCGCCAAATCGTCTCATCATCTTATCATTATCACTATCAAATCACTCATTACCTTCAAATCAACATCAGTCTACACCATCAACACCGCCCACTGTACATTCCAAGTATACAAATCAATCAATACTCTCACCTCCATCTCCTTATTCTCTCCCTCTCGTCAATCACTCCCCCCTGCTTATCAATCTCTCTAATCACAAAGATGGTGATGAGGAGTAGTTGCGAGAGAGGGAGAGGGAGAGGGAGAGGGAGAGGAAGAGAGGTACCATGGCAGAAAAACTCTGATCACATATACACAAGTAAGTTTGGAGCGTAATCGATACTGACACCCAAAAACTTCCTTTGAGGACGAGAGAGATAGATTAAGAGAGAGAGAGGGAGAAATAAAGGGAGAGAGAGGGAGGGAGAGAAAGGGAGAGATAGAGAGGACTGAGAGAGATAAAGGCAGTAAGAGTAAATAACTCCATGGTAAATCAATTAAAGGAGTAGGCAGGGACAAAAAGACGACAGATCATTTCTATTTCTAATCACCCACATATCAATCATGCCATACAGATTTATACCCAAAACTTTGAAACAAAAAAAATCGATAAATCAATAGATCGAAAACTACCGTACCTGGCCCACGAACATCTTGATCGTGTCGGGATCGGGCTGCGACGGGGTGCCGTCCATCTTCACGCCTGAAAAGTCGCATAAAATCAACAAATTAAAGAATTCAATGGTGTGGCGCAGGTAGCAAAACCATACATTTTCATACCCTCACAGTGTGAGGATTGACCCACACCATATACGGCTCATTTTCAGGGTCGACCCACTATATAAAGCTCATTTTTTCAGGTGAAAGATTACAATTTAATCGAAACAAAACGATTTTTCTAAATACTATATAAATATAAATCGGTGATGGCACCGAAAATGTATGAGCAAGGCTACGGTAGCTTGATCTGTGGCCGGCCAAAGATCGCGCGCATTGCACAACGGATGGGCCAGCAGCTTAGGAGGCGCTGCTATCATCACTATCGTCATGCAGAATGGGCATGATAAGAGCGCCGTTAAACGCCAAAGCGCTAGCTAATATATCACAAACAATTGATAAACGACGGCGCTCTTAAAGGCACACCCCGAGCTTATTTGACACACACACACTCCGCTTTGACAATGCGCTCTCTCGCCTTCTTTGTCAGCGAGAGAGCGTTGTCAGAGCGGAGAGTCAAATTAGCTCGGGTGTGAATTAAACGTCTTTCTCGCAATGGCGATCAGTGTGATTATGAGTGTGACTATTCGAGTCGATAGCATCGACTACTTCCCCCTTCTACCCACTGCATAAACCATATGTTGCATCTAAACGGTTGTGCAATTTGCAACTATCTACAGTACAGCGAAAGAAAACAATCGAGTACTAGCCCACCATAACCTAGATAATAAATCAAATGACCTAGATAATAAATCAATAAATACGCCAGCAATGCACCACCGTAACCCAAATAGTCTAGAATGTTCTGCAGCCCGGTGTCTCAAGACCAATAAATAATCATCAAAACTCGGTCAATTAATCGATAATCAATCATCTACCGTAATCAATCAATAACCAACTACCGTACCTGAGGCTCCCGCGACAGACGTTACCGTAGTCGATGACGAGGGCGACGTCGTCATCGATGATGAAGATGAGGATGAGGGCGAGGACTTGTTTGTCACGCCGCCACTCGCTGCTGCCTCCTCCATGGAACGCAGTCTGCAATCAGGGAAAGATATTATTGATTGATCGGGAAAAGATATTATTGATTGATCGGGAAAAGATATTGTTGATTGATCGGGAAAAGATATTATTGATTGATTGCAAGAGATCACTGATTGATGGAGTGATCAGGGAAAACAATATTGATTATTCAATGAACGAATTCTTTAAAGGAGGCAGAGTATCGATTGATTAAGCGAATTTAAGAGGGCCTGATTGTCAGGAAAATAAAATATTGCCTCTGTGCCAAGAATTTGTCAAATTGCGCAATTGATAACCACTTGAGAATTGGAAATGTGTGTAAAAGGCATCAATATCAGGAAAAAAACAACAAATCGTAATGGCCATTATCATCAACAAGACGAATTCAATAAGGACAAAGTGTCTGTCGTTGTAGGACAGAGTGGGGGAAGATCAGAAAAGTGCGGGAGAGGAAGATGAGGAAGGGAAAGAGAGATGAGGAGAGAGAGAGGGAGGAGGAGAGTGGGAGAGAGAGAAACAACGAAATAAGAAGAGACGCAGTGGAAAAAAAAGAATGAATGAATAGATAGAGAGTCTATCTCTTCCTCCTCCTCCTCCTCCTCCTCTTCTCAGTGATCGGGTCAATACAGCAATCAGTTTCTGGCGAGACTTGAGGGAGGGAGAGAGGGGGGAGAGGAAGAGAGAGAGAGGAAGAGAGAGAGAGAGAGAGATAGGTAGAGATAACGTAATTAGAGTTCCGGATCGAACGGTGCGAGAGAGAGACCACCATTCCTTTCTTGCAGCACCTTTCACTCCCCCATCTTGTTCCACTACTAATAGTAAGTAGAAGACTAATCGATCAGTTGTTGAAATCGAGAGGGAGAGAGAGAGAGAGAGAGAGAGAGAGAGAGAGAGAGAGAGAGAGAGAGAAGTAGGTATCGGGGGTAGCAAAAATCAGTGTATATCAGACACTCAATGAGATCGAGGATAGTGATGAGAGAGGGAGAGGAGGAGGAGAGAGATAAGAGAGAGAGAGAGATAAGAGAGAGAGAGGAGCAGGAGGAGGAGAAATGAAGAAGGAGAGCGGCCAAGCAAAATTTTGGCTAGATTGATAGTAGGTATGCGCGACGGAGACGGAGAGAGATGATAAGGCGAAATGAAGAGAGGAAGAAGTGATTTACTGATATCGGCACGAGGGCCAACCCAGCGATGAATTGGCACAGTGCCAGCCAAATCAAATCTACTATTCCCAAGTCTTTACATTATTATAATTATTTTTCTCATCGTTTCTGTATTTGCTGTCGCACCTGTCACGGGTGTATCAAATAAATAAATAAATAAATAAAATACTATTATTCCAAGAAAGTCAGATCACTAGTGATCACCAGCTGGCTGGCTCCACCCCCTTCTCATATCATACTATACCAGTGGGGGGGGGACCAAATAACAGGCCTCCCTACATCTAGTACTTTACCTGATACTAATAAATTGATAGGCTATATATTTAGCTCTGCGTACTCCCACATAGTGCCACTACAATCACAACCACAGTATTCTGGTCCAAGCCATTTTTCTTCCAAAGCAAGACAAAGGAGATACCATTGTATTCGAGAGAGTTTGTATGTTGAGCGGTCGTTCTTGCTTTGAAAGTCATGAGAACGCTGTGCAACACACGATCACCACGACTACACAAATTTTAACAAAAAAAAAACAAGTAGTAGTCGAGGCTGGGAAAGTCGCGGAGAGAAGAAGGAGGAGAATGATGCAGCAGAAAAGCTCGAATTATGGTTGGGGAAGAGTGGGAGATATCTCATTCCATAGTGGTATATGAGGAAGAAAGACAAAGATATCAGCGACTAAAGATAGCGAAAGTGAGAGAGAATGAGAGAGAGAGAGGAGAGAGAGAGAGAGAGAGAGAGAATGAGAGAGAGAGAGAGAATGAGAGAGAGAGGAGAGAGAGAGAGAGAGAGAGAGAGAGAGAGAGGAGAGAGAGAGAGAAAGAGGGAGGGAGAGACAGAGAGATCCAGAGATAATGAAAGATAAATTACATAGGAACAGGAACATAGTGGAGACTGATCCTGACGAGTGGGCGGGGCTTAGTGATAAAGATAATGAATGAAGGGATAGTGTGAGAAAGTGAGTGGAGGAGGAAGCGCTAACGAAACTAAAGTGGACTAACGGAGGATAGGATAGGATATGATAGTGTGGTGGTTATCTAGAGAGGAGAGATGATAGAAGAGGGTTACAGAGATCAGAGGATAAAGTGAGAGAGAGAGAGAGAGAGAGAGAGAGAGAACGAGAACGAGAGAGATCAGAGATCGAGATAGAGTGGAGAAAATCTTAGCGGGTTTTCTAGTGCCGATCGAGACAAAAGAATATAGAATAGAACGAGAGAGAGAGAGAGAGAGGAATTTGCAGAGCGTACCAAAGATAATAATGATACTGACTCAGTATTACTGAGGAAGGAGGAGGAGGAGAGTGATAATAATTCTAATCAATCAATTAATCAACCAATTAATATACTCGACGAGAGAGCACACACCATTTAAGAGACCATAGGGCACAGACGAGAGAGCATAGAGGGCAAAAGAGACCATCAGACTCGGTTATTTCAAAGCTTAAAGTCTACTTAAAATACGTGACTGACTTGAAGTTCTCCAAAACCTACGCAAAGAACATTCGACGAAATGCATTACAGTATATACACGACTTGAAGTAGGCTTACAAGGCTACTTCAAGTGAAACTAATAAGTAGACTTCTAAGTTCAGAAATACCAGAGTACTGCCGGCTGTTTCATGTTTCAATATCATCACATCAGTCTTTGGAGTAAAATATTCGATGGTATCTTTTCCTTTTTTTCCTCAACTCGGTTAAACAGTACAAATATGATAATTCTATCAGAAATGCCAGCGTAGACGGTAGAGAGACCACAGACAGGTAAGCAGAAGATAGAGGGAAGGCTCTAGAAGAGACCGGCAGACATAGTAGACTGTCTAGAACCTAATGGCCGAAACAGTTAATCTCGCCCCAACCAAATTCTAACTTACATTACAATACATACATATCCTAGTTCAATTGCAAAATTACTAGCATCGATTTCTATTTAATACGATCAGAAGAGACCATAGATCGAAAAGTATGTTACAAAGCACCAAGCCTGACCGCATTTTGAGCCAAATTTGCCAAAAATCGAAAAACCTGACCGCATTTTGAAAACCGATAACCTAGCTATTCGACCTATGGAAGAGACCTTCAGACAGGCGAGAGAGGGGAGCTCATAGAAGAGACCGCCAGACACACAATCAGCGATAATACAGTACACTACATGATCCAAATCTTCACAAACTATGGCATAGCTAAGCACAACAATATCAAACTAGCCACACTGAAGATAGCTCGGCATACCATCTTTACTCAACTTATAGTTGATGAGCAGTCATGCAATCAGCGATAACACAGTACAGTATAGAGAGGTGTTAGTAGTAGTAGTAGGGGGAGAAAGTGAATGTGTGGAAGAGGAAGAATAGAAGTTGATCATGAAAGAACATTCGTCTCTCTCCCTCCTCCTCCTCTCTCTCTTCCTCTCCCTCCACTCCACTCTACCTCTTCTCTCTCTCTCTCTCCTCTCTCTCTCCCTCCTCCTCTCTCTCTCCCCCTTCTCTCTCTTCCTCTCCCTCCACTCCAGTCTACCTCTTCTCTCTCTCTCTCTCTCTCTCCCTCCAGTCTACCTCTCCGCTCTCTTCGAGTAGGACGACCCCATAAGCTTGCCACTGAGTCAAAGTAAGAAAAGAAAGAGGAGGGCAAAGAGAAAGCGATACAGTGAGAGAGAGAGAAGTAGACAGACAGACAGTCTTGGGTGGCAGAACGTCTCTCTATACTCTCTCTTCCTCCTCTCTCTCTTCCTCCTCTCTCTCTCTCTTTCTTCCCTCCCCCTTATCTAAACCAGCTCTTATTCTCAGTGTTCAACCCTTTCATCCATCAACCTTATTACCATTCTAACTCTTCCCCTTCCTCTCTCTCGACAATACCCACACATTAGATGAGAGGGGGAGAGGGAGAGAGAGAGAGAGAGAGAGAGAGAGAGAGAGAGAGAGAGAGAGGATACATCAAGAGTTCAGATGGAACAACTCCCCCCCCTCTCCTTATAGATCAAGCTACTACAACGAGCAGATTCAGGAGGTACAGTAGTAATATGTACAACAGTCAGATATCCAGAGATCTTCAGGATTTGCAAGTGCTCGAATCCCAGCATCGCTAGTTCAGCCTGTTGTCAGGAATGGATCAATGCACAAAATCGAAATTCCTCCAATCCCCCCTTATGAAATTCCTTATGAATGGAATGAATCATTCAAGTGATTAGTGATAATGCTATCACTCACAATCACGAGCTACCATAGGCTATCGATCGATCGATCGAAATCAATACCAAGCAATCGAAGAACCCGAGCTATTGTACAGACACTGGTAGAATGCAACCTACGATGAACAACCTACGATGAATATGCATATTATGATGGAATAAAGAATAAGAATAGGTAGAAAAGTATGTTACAAAGTGCCAAGTCTGACCGGATTTTGAGCCAAATTTGCCAAAAATCGAAAAACCAGACCGTATTTTGAAAACTGATAACATTCGACATACGATGAACATAGGCCAATCCTCATCTGAGCATATACTGCCCCATTCGATAAATTGATCGATTGATTGACCGATCGATATCGATCGATTGTGGTATTGGTATAGAAAGGCAGAGAATGGACGAAAAAAAAGAGTCCAATATAAGCCGATAATACAGCCAATAAAAAGCAATAATAATAGTGGAGGAAAAAGATGCGATGGATGATGATGGGCACTTATCGGAAGATGAAGAAGAGGAAGAGGATGAGCAGAACGTAGAAGAAGAAGAAATATAGGAGAGGAAGAGGAAAAGAAGAGGAAAAGGAGGAAAAGAAGAAGAGGAGAGATAGAGGAAGCTATGAAAAGTAAGAACCATCTTAATCGCAGCTTGATCACTACTTTCTTTCTCTGAGTCTCCTGAGGGAGATCACTGCTAGGCCAGTAATAATTCTATCACTGGTCTAGTAAAATATAAAAAAAACTAATAATAAAAATAAGAATTGTATCGAATGTCTCTCGTGGTTGAAATGGCTGTGTACGGAGGAAGATGAATGGTGACGGAGGGACGAAGAAGAAGAAGAGGATGCTATCATCTTTTATTCCTCTGCCGCTCTCCTCCTCCCCCCCCCCCCCCATCCTCCTCTATCTCTCCTCCACCCTCTCCTCTCTCTCTACCTCCCTCCTCCTCCCTCTCCTTCCTCCTCTCTCTCTCTACCTCACCATTCTGAATCGCATCGTTGGCGCGCAGGGGGGAGATGAATGCAGACATATATCGCTGTATTGTAATGGGCCACGACTGAGAGAGGAGAGGAAAGGAGAGAGATTCAGAAAGAGAGAAACCGTTATGATCTCTCTCTCTCTCTCTCTCTCTCTCTCTTCCTCTCTCTCCCACTCCCTCTTCCCACCTCTCCCGAAGCAATAGAATGATCATATACATAAGGCATACGTCTTTACATCATCGAATGAAAGAGAGCAATAGCCTATTATTATGATGTGCACAAATGGTCAAGGTGGATCTGTTGCACATCATCCCCAGAGGAATTCTTCCTATTCTTCGCCTTATTCTTTAATCCGTCATATTATACACAACGGTAGGCGGGTCACTGGTGCCAAACTGCCCAAGAGCGTAATCTATGGAAGTCACACCTCCTACGCTAACGAAAACGATATCAGAACATCGGACCTCCAAGTGAGTACTATACACGACAAGAAATGTGATTCCTTGAGGTATCGATGAATGTCCGCCGCAGCGGGTACGGTGACTGTCAACTGCAAATGAACGCGATCTACCGTATCCCATTCAGTCGAGCGCACTCGCACAGTTCAAACGGAGAAAATGTACACACAGAGCGAGAGAGAGAGCACGAGATCGGGAGATTACGGTAGCCCTCTCTCTTTGCGCAAACACAAAAATCCACAATAAGTGAAGCGCCAAAAACATAAAAATATGCAACACAACTCATCTGAATCCCTTCATTCTTCATTTTCTGCAGAAGGAGAGAGAGAGGGGGAGGGGGGGAGAGAGGGAGAGAGAGAGAGGGAGCATAGCCTATAGGAGAGTACGTTGGTTGGGCACTGAAGCCTCAGATCTCTAATACACTTTATTAATGCGAGTGCATTTCGGCAAGAGTCACATAGGGAATCTGGGTGCCTCTCTCTCTCCCTCTGTCTCTCCTCTCCCTCTCCCCTCCCTATCTATCTCTCTCCCCTCCCTTCCTCCCTCGCCCCTCCCTCTCTCTCTCCCTCCCCCCTCCTCTCCCATCCACTACAAGATACGGCAATAGATGAATGTCCATCAATGCCAATGATTCTCATCCCTCCCTCCCTCTCCTCTCTACTAAACACGATTACTCAACCGACGCTTCATGGTCCTCTTCTACCAAAAGAGAGGGAGAGAGAAAGAGAGAGGGGGAGAGAGAGAGAAAGAGAGAGAGAGAGAGGGAGAGAGAGAGAAAGAGAGAGAGTGAGAGAGAGAGAAAGAGAGAGAGAGAGAAAGAGAGAGTGAGAGGAAGAGAGAGAGAGAGGACGTACATGAAATTCAGCAGATATCCTCTAAAGGGATAGTAAGAGTGGGGTAGCAATAGAATGGCAAAACAAGCACACATCGATAGAAGACCATATCCCCAATTCTTCGATGATGAAGACCTACTGCAAGAACAGAACAAGTCTTCATTCACTGAGAGAGGGAGAGGGAGGGAGAGAGGAGAGAGGGAGAAATAAAGTTAGAGAGAGAGGGAGGGAGAGAGAGATAAGAGGTAGAGGCAGAAGCTCCAGAAGCCCAATTCCCTGTCCTCATCATTCGGCCTGCTTGATAGGATAGAATAAATACGGGACGAGAAGACGGAAGATATACGTTTAGAATGGAGAGGTAGAGGGAGAGGGAGAGGGAGAGGTAGAGAGAGAGGAAGAAGGAGAGGTAGAGAGATAGAAGGCAAGACTGATTACTCCATCTACTACTACCGATGAAAGTGGAATGGGATGCGATAAAGCAAGAAGGAGAGGAGGGAGGACGTTCAGAAGAGAAACGACATACACACAGAAACGATTGAGAGTGCACGAATTGGTGAAAGGGGAAAAAGATTAATGAGAATGAAGAGAAAGAAGACCTAGTGACGGTGGAAGACCTATTATGCTCTCCGGATTCATACTTTAAACGCCATCAAGTTACTTTGTTGAGCCTTCTCATAGGTGGGCGCGTGAAATCAAGTTTATTTTGCGCACAGCCTTGCCTTCCCATTCGGGCCTTGCACATAGCTTTGCCTAGCAAAAAATGGAAAATTTCCAGTCAAATCTTCAAAAAGATAGCCATGCGCACAGCCTTGCCTCACCTTTCCCCGGTTTTGCGCACAGCCTTTCCCCCGGCGTGCCCACCTATGAGCCTTCTAGATGATGAGTGCTGACAGAGGGAAGAAGAAGAGGATGCTATCATCTCTAAAAAACTCCTCTAAATAAATAAATAATTCTTTTATTCCTTTGTCCTTCTCCTCTAGCTCAGCGAGCACAGAATATCGATTACATATGAGGAAAAGAAGAAGGAAAAACACGAGGAAAAGATCATGATCGCCTAGAAGAAGGAGAAAGGAGAGAAGAATAGGCGAGATGAAGCCCATATGAATCATTCGAAATAGCGCATGCTCATGTTGTGCTATATAATCACGAATCACCGCTGTCCAACAAAAAGAATGCTCCGGCATGATTAAGACAGCGCTCAAACAACGGAGCCGAGGATTACGGTAGCTCATATCACTTGAAATTCTCGTTTTTTTCACTCATAAAGTGTTTCTCTCTATCCCCCCCCCCCCCCCACTTGAAACATAGCTGTGACGGTCAAGAAAGGAGGCTGAGCAAGTCGAGTGGAGCCGCAACAGCAACACAGTGGCAAGAAATGAACAAGATCAGTGCTAGGGGGGGGGGTGGTGAAATGAAGAAAAAACTGGAATTATGACGCCTCGCCCTCTTCGTAGCACACACTTTTCGTGCGCATGATATCAAGGAGGGGACAGGAAAAAAGGAATAAGGGAAAGAACAAGGAGGTTGGAATAACGAAGCGGGGAAAAACGAGATATGTAACGGGAACAGTCCAGTTGCGATGGCAGCACGGACTTTGGCTCGTCGAATTATCGATCGACCAATCTCGATTTGAAACAAATTACAGCGATTCTACTGAGATCAATCGAACCATGGGTTGTAGAGTGACTCCAACCGAGTTCGTGGACTCGTCGCCGTCTGCGACAAACGCGTGGTATTTGTTGTGGTCGTGCGAGAACCGTGCAGCGCAGCACTCCCCTGTTCACTGGCAATCATACATGGGCGGCATTGCCGCGAGCTGCAATACCCACCCGATTTTGGCACCAAACCCACCCGATTTAACCAAAATTCATTGAAGAATTGAAAACGATTTGGGCAAAATTCACTCGAAAATGAAATTTTTGTGCAAACCTACCCGATTTTGGCGCCCGACTCACTCGAATTTCATTTCCAGCGGCAATGCTCGCCCATGTATGCTGGCAATGTCGCCACAGTGGCGCACTCTGCACCATCCATACGAATGTGAAGCACGCTCATACACAATGAGTGAATGAATGAATAATCGCTATGCATATGCACCCGATGGAGAGATGCGAGAACGAAGAACGATGAATCCCTTCGTCGTCGTGTGTTATGACAAGAATAAGAGAGAGAGGGAGAGAGAAAAAGAGGGAGGGAGAGACATATAGGTGGAGAGAGAGAAAACGACATGATGAAGCGATTGTCAGGAACAGCTACCGAGTATGGAGAATAAACACAAATAAATAAATCAGGAACATGCAATCAAAGCCTGATAGTAATTACTCATCCTTTCTCATTGTCTACAAATTCTCTCCGTGCGGTCTCACGATTCCGAGATCCCAATACTTCAACTCATACTATGGGTTCTCCTCCTCCTCCTCTCTCTCTCTCTCTCCCCTTCCCTCGCTCCTCTCTCGTTCTCCTCCTCCTCTTCCTCTCTCTCCCTCTCCTTCTCCTCCTCCTCTCCCTCCCCATATATCTTCCAGTAATCGAGGAAAAGCGCACTGGTACTAGCCAGATGATGAGGATGATGAAGGAGGCAAAGGGACGGAGAAATAGAGAAACCCAATTCCTCCCCCGAACCAACATACAGTAACCAAGATTGGTTTTTTTTTGGACAACCTTCGTCGCTGGAAATTAAAATCGGGTGGGTCAGACGCAAAAAAATAGATTTCTAAAGTGGATTTTTGCTAAATCGGGTAGATCGGGTGCTAAGGGTACATAGACCATCAAGTGAGCATCAACATAAACCGTATACCACTAATGACCATAACCGTGATGGACCAATGTAAAAACTGAGTATGAAGAGAGAACTCTAGCGGAGGAGGAGAGAGAGAGGGGCAGAGCATGAACTGCTTAAGTGTCGTCGAAACCAGTGATGAATAGGTAGGGAGAGGAGAGAGAGGAAAGGTGAGAGAGGAAGAGAGGGGGAGGAAGAGGGGAGAGAATGATAGAGCGAGAAATCAGCCACTTTCTTTCTGCCTCCTCCTCTTCTTCAACCATGTTAAAGGGCGCCATTGATTGATCTCATGTAAAAGTGTAGAAGAAGATGGTAAAGAAGATAAAGATGAAGTACGAGGAGGTGGAAGAAGAGGAAAAGAAGGAATCACGAGTTTGAAGACATAGTCGGGACGATGTGATCAGTCCTTTTTGGAGAAGCCTGGACCAGTGATCTTTTGGAACGAAAAATTTCGGCTAAAAGAGATTGCAAACTCCAACACACATATCGGACCTACTCAGTCGCAAATCGCAGAAAATCAATATTCTTGTAGTTCCTGATACGAGACCGACACAGAGATAAGACATATAACCGAATACATTCACATGGAACATGAAAGAAGAATAATTAAAGAAAGAAGATCCCCTTTTATGACACTTCAGATTCAGTGGAAACACTGCTTACAAGTTAATCTTGTTTGTCAATCTTGATAAAGTGATATACTGTTTACATGGAAGGCGAGAATGAGAAGGAGTAAGAGAGGAAATAAGGAGAAGAAACAAAAGAGAGGGAGAACGTACACTGGAACGATGAGAGTTAGATAAGTGAAAAGAGGAGTCGGAATGACAGATGGGGGAGGGAGAAGAAGGGGAGAGGAGAGGGGAGAGGAATGGGAGGGAGAGGGAGAGAGGAAGAGGGAGAGGGAGAGAGAACACAACACAAAATATATGGAATAAAAACAGACTGAATAGTATGGACGGCGGAGTGAATGGCGCGGTAGAGCAGGGGAGGGGAGAGAAAGAACGAGGGAGGAGAGAAAGGGTGATAGAGAGGGAAAGAGGAGGAGAGATAGATAGATAGATAGATAGAGGAGAAGAGAGGAGAGAGGGAGAGAGAGAGTTAGGAGAGGTAGAGAGAGAGAAGCGAGGAAAGAGTTAGAGAGAGGGAGGGGAGAGAGGCAGGATGGATAGGGAGGGAGAGAGGGGAGGAGAGACAGCGAGAGAAAGAAATAGAGAGAGGGGGAGATAGAGAGATAGACTAAAGGGTCTCGTTGTGTACTGACCAGTCTATCTCCTCTTCGCCTCCTCTTATTCTACTTTAAATTTCCTCCTTACAATTGTATTGTACCACCACTTGTATACAACAGTTGCCACTGACCTTCTCCTCCCTACCGTCTCTCTCTCTCTCTCTCTCTCTCTCTCTCTCTCTCTATCTTTCCGAAACTATCTAGGTGTCTTCATCTCCTCCAGTATCTCCCCCCCCCCCCCCGATCAGCTGTTCAGCATCTACGGTCTGATTTGCAGCCCTCCAGACAGTTTTACAATTTGACGCTCTTTAAAGGAAGAGTAACCTCTCTCAATGGTCTCTTCATTGCGCACAATATTTCTCTGTTCTCTAACAACGAGAGAGCGTAGAGCATTGAAGAGACCGTTGACAAAGGTGTCGGTCTCTTTAAATCGAGATCAACTAAGCAGTGAAATCACTGGATCTGGAGTGTTAAACAACGGGATCTTACTTCTACCTTCCTCTATCTTCCCCAATTCCTCCCTCCAGACTTCTCCACTCATACACTGATCTTCCGGTCCACCATCGATTGATCACCTTGCCAAACCGTGTTGTGAAGAACTGATCACCAGCAATGAGCAATCATACACAACAGTAATACTGCCATCGTACGAGACGCATACGTCGAGTTCCGCCGGGTGTGATATCATAATATGATTAAGCCAACACCGTTCACTCAACACCCATCCTGGGTGCCATGTCATACATTTTCGCCCCACTCACAATCAGTTGTTTTTGCGAATTATAAACTGACCCGAAATTAGAACAAAACTGACCCGATCTTACAAGGGAAGTGTAAGAAATATCTTTTAGACCTATAGACGAGAGTATTTTTCCTCGATAGCTATAGGCAATATAAGGTCGGAACCAAAAAATCAGCGGCTGGCATGCACTTTCCGATTTTATATAATTAATCAAATTTTGTACATTCGAAAGCGCTGTTTTCATTCTGTTTAGGCTATGAAATAAGACACCCCTGATAGAGCCCTTGAAAGAGCAGTGTGAACACGGCGACGTGGTGTAGTGGTAGCGTGTTCTCTTCTTGATCACTATGTGGGTGGTTCTAATACATCTATGGACATTTTTCTTTTGCTAATTTTTAAATGTTCCGGACTTGTAATTTTGATCAGAAAAAAAATTTAAAATCCTTTTCACAATTTTTATGAAGCTTTTGAAACTGAATTTCATCATTTAGGAAAACAAAAAATAAAGCAACATTTCGTTTACCAGCATAGTGATCATTTAAATTTTGGGAGAGAGCTTGTATGCATACATGTACCAAGTTGCTACGGAAGAATATCATTTTTATAACTTCTGCAAATATGTTTGATTAATTTTTCCAAACTACTCTTCCTTTGCACGGGGACATCGATGGAGTCTCAACGGTGAATCCAAACCTATCAACTCTGGTATTTTGCCACTTAAAGTCTACTTAAAGTTTCCCACTTTAAGTATACTTTAAGTAAACTTAAAGTGAGACGTAAGTCTACTTAAAGTGGTGTGGTATACTGTAATGCATTTCGTCAAATGTTCTTTCACTTAAAGTTTACTTAAAGTCTACTTAAAGTCTGTGACGTAGTTTAAGTAGACTTTAAGTGGCAAAATACCAGAGAACGGGCATAATATTATATTTTTTTCATAAAGCTGTGGCCATCCATAACTTTGCCGTATTGCAATCGGCTATTCATTCACATTTGAAGCATTTCATAAAAAATCTCACTGATTAATTGTACCCGTGGACAGGAAGAGTAGTTTAGAAAGTTTGACCAAACATTGCATGCACCCATGTAGCCGCTTGGTACAGAAGAACTCTTCCAAAATTAAATGATCACTATGCTGGTTGCTTTTTTTTGTTTTCCTAAATGATGAAATTCAAGTTCAACAGCTACATAAAAATTGTGAAAAGGATTTTAAATTTTTTTCTGATCAAAATTACAAGTCCGGAACATTTAAAAATTAGCAAAAGAAAAATGTCCATAGATGTATTCGAACCACCCACATAGTGATCAAGAAGAGAACAAGCTACCACTACACCACGTTGCCATGTTCTCACTGCTCTGTCAAGGGCTCTATCAGGGGTGTTTTATTTCATAGCCTAAACAGAATGAAAACAGCGTTTTCGAATGTACAAAATTTGATTAATTATATAAAATCGGAAAGTGCATGCCAGCCGCTGATTTTTTGGTTCCGACCTTATATTGCCTATAGCTATCGAGGAAAAATACTCTCGTCTATAGGTCTAAAAGATATTTCTTACACTTCCCTTGTTAGGTGATTATTACTAATCTCGATCTCCCGCATATCCCTAGATGGGTCTCGAGTTTCAAAACTGACCGCATCGACAAAAAGTGCTCACTCACAATGTGGGTGCTCGAAAATGTATGTGCCATGTAGATCATCACTGATCAAATGTGCACACATATCAACAACAAGGTAAGGAATACTCTGTCCTCCACCTTGTCTCCTCTGTTGTGCATTCCTTCTCCCCTATCCCGTCCACAAGTCTGTTCTCTAACATTTTGATACATCGCCTTATCACTGTATCAACCGCCATCTTGCATCGTCGCAAAAACAACTCAAAATAGTCTAATGATCATCTTCGGCAAAAGACGCGAGTGCGGGCGACCATAACAATAGAAATATCGGGAGACATATCGGCAATACGAATGATAACGACACAATAAGGGGACGAAAACGAGGAGTAATGAGATGAATAATGAAATAAAATTCAGTAAAACTGAAAAAAAAACATTATTGCGATCGAACCAGAATATGGGAACAGTCTAGGAAGATATAAGTAACAGAGGGGAACAGAGATATGGAGAGAGAGAGAGAGAGAGAGAGAGAGAGAGAGAGAGAGATAGAGAGAGAGAGAAACAGAGACATAAAAGAAAACGGTCGGGCGCTGTATAAGAAGAAGATTGAACGGATCTGATCTCCTCTTCTTTTCTTTATCTGGCAGAAGGGAGAGTTAGATCGCAGAGATAGATAGACCAAGAGAGACGGATGGAGAAGTTAGAGAATCAGAGACATAAAGAGACCAAGATAGATAGATGGTTAGAGAAACATAGATATAGAGAGACACAGATAGTGAGAGAGAATCAAGGAAAGATAGATAGATAGATAGATAGATAGAGATAATAAGAGAACCAGGGAAACAGAGGCAGAAAGTAAATGATCAATCTCTCCTTCCTCTTCATATACGTAAGGTATTCATATTGGTCTCCCATGTACTCATTAAATGTCCTTTTCTTTCCCCACTTATTCTCCTTATTATAGTAGAAATGATCGAGATTAGGGGAGGAGAGAAGGAATAAGGTTGTGCGCAGTTTGTAGAGGCATGGGAACAGAATGGGGGGGGGGGGGGGGGGGGGGGGGGGGGGGTTCAGTGGGAATGTGGACGAGGAGGGGCAATCTCGTGGTAGGAGTACTAGTAAGTTGGGGATAACGGAGTTTGATGGGAATTACGGGAGCAAAAGAGGAGAGGGGAGGAGAGAGAGAGAGAGAGAGAGAGAGAGAGAGAGAGAGAGCCAGATCCCCTCGCTCTCGACTACAGTATGCCCCAATATAAGATGCGCAGAGAGGCATAGAGTCAGAGAGCCTTGGGGGAGAATGCGGGAGAGGACGGACAGGGAGTCGAAACAATAGCCCTCAATCGCTGCCACTTTTTCAACAGAGAGAGAAATAAAGAGAGAGAGAATCATAGAAACAAAGACAATAATATGTAGATAAGGCAGCCATAAAGACAGCAGATAGGGGCTACTCACAGTGTAAGAGTAGTGTGTGTATGGTAGTCATCCCAGAGAGATGAAACGGATAGTGGAACCGTCTCTTCTCCCATCTTCTCCTCCCCTCCCCTCTCTCCTCCTCCCTCACCTCTCCCCTCACCCTCAATCTATTCTTATCCATGAAAAGAGTCTATATACTTCTCAACACACTACTTCACAATCCTCCTCACTTTCATTTTCTCCTCTCCTACTAGTTTAGTCTTGATCACAACTTCCCTACTTCATTACTTTGATGATCCCTTATGCATCTCCTTCTCCTCCTCCCTCTCTTATCTCTCTCCGTCCTCCCCCTCTCTCCCATCGTCCCGCAAGGCAGTAACCTCGTGTAAATGTCGGTCAATTAATAGCCCCTCGTTTTCTCTCCCCTTCCTCATCCATCCATCCTTGCCTCCTCTTATATATACCAATGGGTCGAGAGTAGGGACAGAGAGAGAAGGGGGAGAGGGAATGAGACATACAAACGATTTGAGACATTTAGGAACCCACGGGGGAGAGAGAAGGGCACCGTAAGACCTTTACTGCCTCCCGCCACCTTTCAACACCGAAATGGAATTGATTGTTCCATATTTGCGGAGTAATATGTGGAACAAGTTGAGCATTAATCAGCATTGATTAAACGCTAAAGGCCACTTATCTGCCGATTAGTTCGTTAGCTCACGAACTGCCACTGCAACCAAAAACCCACACTGATATCACTAGCCTTTCATACTTCGAAAACGTTCTCGAAGAACATATGAGAAGGTATCTGGAGCATTTCCTTCTGGAAACAGTGGTTCCAAACCAATTCGATGACGGCTATAGATGTGAGTCATATAACGCGACAATAACCACAGGTGTCCGTGTTTTTTGTTGTGTTCTAGGACACTCGTCGTCCCCTTTTGTCTTGCTTTGCTTTCTTGTGTGGTTACTGACTTCAGTATTTCTTCCACAAAAAGAAGCAAGAGGAACAGGGATGCAACAAAATGACGAAACACAGAATCGCTGGAAATCACATCACTCCAGAGATTGATGCGGCTCTTTGCACTACTGTATCCAAACAATGGGCAACCAATGTCACTCAACATTACAGTATACCCAAGGAATACCGTAGAACAAGAAAGGATACAATTTTGATAAACTCCCACTGATTTTGTGTAAACGTGAGATATCCACGCAAAAACGAAAATCATCGACGTAATGTTGAAAAAGCTGAGTTAATAGATATATATGACATATGATACGAAAAATAAGCGCCGTGATGTAGTATGAAATACTCTAAGATTCTCTCCGGCACACATCTTTCTGCGATGGGCCAATAAAAATCTAGGCGCCATCAGCGGCCGAATCATACAAACGCTCAACGATATTGATCGTAAAGCGTAAAGGGACTCGGGAGATGGGCCGTAAATCGAAGAATACATTCGATCGATCCATATCATAAATTCGTTCAGAGAACGACGATGATATGTGCAACTGTACTCGTAGGGCTCGGGTAGCCAATGAATCTGGTGCACGCATGCACGAGATAAGAGGATTGTCATAGGATGTCTTCAATTTTGATGGCCGCAAAATTCTAAGACGATTCCTTCTATACCCTGCACGAAATCAAGTGACGAATCACAACTCAAAGCACACCACACCTCATCATCATCAGGGTATCTCATCACTTTGTCAAGCGTCTATGATTGTGTCAGAAGCAAAACTTCAGATCAGGTTTCCCTCGCAACTTCAATCAAAAACTCTTCACCATCGATCGATACAACGACTCGAGGGAAAATTCACACACACTGCAACAGCAGTCACGACTTCAGCCACTGACTTTCTCACACAACTCAATATTTGGACCGAGAATTAGCGCGAGCTAGGCCTAAAAGATGGATAAATTCTTCCATCCACTCCTCGTCCTCCCTATCAGAAGTGAACGAGCACAAACGACACATGAGCAAAAATATAGAGGGTGAGAGAAAGGGAGAGAGATAGGAAGTACCTCTCATTTCCTATAGGCACTGCTAATATCAGACACTCGTTCGGCACCCTCCACTACCACTACAGGTGAAAACAACTACGCGATGGTGGATGACTCTCTCAAAATATTATTCGCGTTAGCCCCAATTGATCTATACTATTGCATATATGGGGATCGCTTAAGATAAATCGATAAGGCAAAGATAAATCGCGAATTTCGTCACAGTCGTCTGTCACGAGTCGAAAAGTACGTTACAAAGTGCGAAGCCAGGTCGCATATTGCGATTTTTTCTTCAAAAAAATCGTAAATCTGTAACGTAGCTATTCGACCCAAGTCGTCAGCTGACACTACCATTCGCATTCACGAAATCAACATGGGGTGAGACCTAATGAATCACATGACCGCAGCGACTAAACGATCAACATCTTACACAACCACAACCCAGCGATAGATGAACCAAGGATAGACCAAAGATCAACGAGTATTAGAAAGATCAAAGATCAAACGTCACTGAGAAAACAGACAAACAGTGGCGTTACGTGTGTAGAATGATGAAAAGAAGGTGAGAGAGGACTGTTAAAATGGGAGAGGAACTCTCTCTCTCTCTCTCTCACTGTGTATGTGAGTGTGAATAGAAGAAGAAGAGGAAGACCTCAACATAGGGTGGAGAGGGAGAGGGAGAGGGAGAGAGAGAAGAAGAAGAGGTAGAGAGAGAAGAAGTAGAGGGAGAGGAGAGAGAAAGAGAAAGAGAGAGAGAAGCATAGAGAGAGGGACATAGACAAAAAGAGTTTACAACGAGGAGCAGGACCGCCTGGCCTCTGTTGAGGAAGAAGACGGGGAATGAGAGGAGAGGGGAGGGGGGAAAGGAGAGCGACAGAGAGCCAGGAGGGAGGGGAGAGAGAGAGGGAGAGAGATAGATAGATAGATAGAGAGAAAGAGAGAGAGAGAGAGAGAGAGAGAGAGAGAGAGAGAGAGAGAGAGCCAGGAGGGAGGAGAGAGGAAGAGGAGGAGGAGGAGGAAGAATGTCAACCGATTCGGACGTCGCGATCAATCGACTAGATGGATCGCCAACTGTTGCAAAAGAGGTGATCCGAGAGGCGAAGAGGTATAAAGAGGACCGAGTGAGATCTCCTCTTTCTCTTTATCTAGAGAAAAGAAAGGAAGGAACCCGATCAGAATCCAAATCACACTTTTTGGTCGAATTAGAAAAATCGTAATTTTTTTGCTTAAATTGTAATTTTGTAACATATCAAGGAGACTGAACCGTAATACTCGGATTATGAGGGTATGAAAATTCATGATCCAAATTGTGTAATCGATAAATATAAACGAATTCTGGATAAGATTGCTGATCAAGGATCAGATTGATCGGAGATCAATCACAACTACCGTAGTACCCCTCTGTCCAAAGATCTTCTCCCTCCTGACCCAACACATAAATCCGCTAGGCTATGGCTTACTTAACGACCACAATCTATCAAGCAATCGATAGCAAATCCTAACTTTATTAGATGAGATAGTCTCTTTCAACGAGAGCATAAAAATACGCCCTAGTGCAAAATTCGAATGGAATGCTGGCATAAAAGCATCGTTATAACTATTATATTGCGCTTATGCCAAAATGCCGTTCGAAATTTGCATTCTGCAGAGTTTACGTGAACGTATCCGTCGTTACGGCGGAGGCAATTGTAACGACGCATAAGGGCAATAAACCGATGAAAAACCCCGGAAGAGCTTCCCAGCATAGTTCGAAAAGTATGATACAAAGTACCAAGCCTGACCGGATTTTGAGCCAAAATTTCACAAAAATCGAAAAACCTGACCGGATTTTGAGCCAAATTTGCCAAAAATCGAAAAACCTGACCGGATTTTGAAAACCGATAACCTAGCTATTCGACCTATGCTTCCAAGGTGCACTTTGACAGCGAGAGAATCAGAGAGAGATAGAGAGGCACAAAACGCGAGAGTATCAATGACTGACTCACTCTCGGCTACTATATCCCTTTCAGCTTCTCACTCTCTCCGTCTCCGGAGAGCCACGACCATAACTCGATTGCCCTCCTGCTCTCTGCGTAGTAGTATCTCCTCTACTCATTTCAACTCGCCTCGCCATCACTCCGCATTACGCTCACTCATTCCCGCTCTCTCTCTATCCACATGCCGTCATTTTCCCTCGCTTTTATCAATCACACGCCGTGTAGTTAAGAAAAAAACATTTCAAAAAAACAAAGCGAAATATGATTTGCCGCGTGAGGTATTTACAACATCAAACATCTACATTAAAATGATTACTGTACAATTGTTCCAATCACTTTTCCAACCACATTTCCAATCACTTTTCCAATTACGTTTCCAATCATTTTTCCACTTTTCCAATCACTTTTCCTCACCTATTCGTCGCCGGCAGTCCCATGGTGATGGTGTGACCGAGGAGCAGCGCCATACTAAATACTGCTTCTTCCTTCCTTCCAGATTCCTTCTTCCCGTCCTTGCTTATCTCTAGTGTGAGTTGCCCGTTATGCAGGGCCTTCAGGAGTAGAGATGGAGGGGAGCAGAGGAAGGAGAGAGAGAGCCGAAAGTGGAGCGGATGAGCTGTAAGACGGTGTGTGAATGCTTATGGAGTGAGAGGTGGGGGGAGGATGGTTTGAGGAGGAGAGCGAGGGAGGGGAGAGGAGGAATGGTAGAGCGATTGAGGGGAGGAAAGGGTGGGGAGAGAGGAGGAGCAGAAATGGTAGATCGAAGAAAGCACGAAGACAAGTGATTACAGATGCAGGAAGGGTGGAAACGAAGAGGAGCGGAATATGGAGGAAATGCGATGATTCAATGAAGGCAAAAAACATGGACCGAACGCACGAACAGCGAAAGACAAGGAACAAGCACAGCTGTGCCACAAGTAGCTATTTATATTAATGAATTAATCGCATCTTGGAGAAAAGAGATTTGTTTCGTAGACAATTAAAATACATATTAAAACAAGAAGTTGCGACGATATAGCTACAATTATAATATCGATTGGTATATTGAACATGTTTAGATGTTTGAGAGAAAATGATATGGGTGTACTTTAACCGTACGCGCTTCATTTACACATTTTACGTTTTTACAACTTCATCAGAAGATCAGGGTGCGACGTCAGCAGGGCTGCGATTAGGACATAAGGCATAATGAAGTCTATTCAATTCTCACTACTGCAAACTACTCGAACGAAACACACATAGATACATCATGCATTTTCCGCACCCTCGCGGGGATTTTTTTATATAGTAAGTGGGTCAATTTTCGAAATATTATGGGTCGATTTAGATAAATCTTTTTCTCTCGCTTAAAGTGTAATTTTGTAACGAATAAAGTGACCTGGAAAAGAGCCGTATATAGTGTTGGAGGGAATGAACTTGTATGATTGAGATCCTACGCAAGGCAAAATGAAGTCTATTCACCACTAGAAACTACTGGAACGAAACACACGTACATAAACACATTAAAACGTCTTAAAAGGGTAAGGCTCTCCCGTTATTCAAAGCACGCAAAGTCCTGCGTGACATCACTCTGCTAGGCCTGTTATCATTATCACGCCCATAGATACATATTTATAAATAGAGAATCAATCAACAGCCTGGGAATGTATCTTTGAATCTGTGAGAAGAAGAAGAAAACAGCCAAGCATAAGGAGATAAGCGAGATTGTTTTGATTGCTCTACTTCTCCACGCACAAGTGATCGTTGTCCCTGTACGCAAATTATATAAAAATATTTTCCCTACAAAACTCACAAATGGCAAGCACAACACTATCGCGCTGTCTGACTAGTAGCAAAAAAAGCAACAAAACCACAATAGTCCCCACCAGTGTTTCAAGAGCGGTCGTGGTATGACAGAGAAAAGATGGAGCGAAAAAAAGAGATTATGCAAAAGTGAGAGAGGGCGCAGACGGTTAAAGTACGACTATGTGGACATAACGTAGCTTTTTCACATTCTGCGTTTTGAAAAAAAGTTTTCAATGACCGCTCTCCCTATGTTGGAGAAACGCTTTGTGCTCATACGCAATGAAATGAACTCTGTGATTCAGACAATTTATCAGGCTTTCAAACAGGGAAGAGCGCAGGATGGATTAATGTAAGTTTAAGAAAACAAGTACACCGTCATTACTAATAATAATAATGATAAAAAAGAGTAAAAAAATATGTACAGTGGAAGAGCGATGGAGACATATAAAGACAAAGAGAGAAACACAAGAGACAGTGAACGTATTAAAGCTGTAATCATGTAATTTAGCAGCTATCGTCGAATCTTATTCATTTCTAAAGTATCGCTTTGAGTTTATCTTCTTTTCCTCTTTATATAAGAAGCGATAAATATAAATAAATAAAATAAAAACGGAACAGAGATGGAGACATAGAAGGAGAACAGAGCAAGAGGTAGAGAGATGGAGCAAGAGGCACACAGTAGTGCAGCAACTCTCAATCTACACCCCCTCCCCACAGCGTTCTCATGACTTTCAAAGCAAGAACGACCGCTCAACATACAAACTCTCTCGAATACAATGGTCTCTACTTTGTCTTGCTTTCGAAGAAAAATGGCTTGGACCAGAATACTGTGTCCCCTCTACACATACTCTTTCACTTTCTTGTCCTTATACACCTCCATCTCCCCTCCAATCACACATTAATCAACCACAACCTCTACTAACTAACTAAACTACCTAACACTCTCTAACATCCTCTGCCCGTACTCTATCTCTACCTATCTATCTCTCACTCTCCCTCTCCCCTCTCAAGATGGCCTAAATCCTTGTCTCTTCATTCATTCATTCACACTGTTTGTATCGTGAGGGTGAGTTACTTTCCCCCCACACACTCACTCCTTCGTCCAATTCATATCCTTTAATATACTTCCTATCTCTCTCACCCCTCCTCCCCTCCAACACCTTTCCTTAATCTCATAACAACCACAATAACTCTTTTTGTACCCGAAGAAAAGTTCTCAGATAGACAAACGACAATATATTTTCCTTTTATTTTCTCCCTGAAGGCACCCTATGACATACTCAGTGCTCACTCAGTGAACTATGAAATATTAATGCAGAACATCACGCATAGAGGTTCTTCTACTTGGGCATCCGTACATTCTCGCAATAAAATATATAAGTATGACTGAATCTATCTATGAATCTGATATGTATGAGTATCTGAAGTATGAGTATGTAAATCGGAAAACGGGAAATTCTAGATATCGATCTATTCAACGATACATACTGAAAACATAAGGATAATAGAAAAATCAATAAGTTCTCATATCGATCGATCAACTGATCTACTGCGAGATGAGAGACGAAATGAATGCAAACCAATTCGGAGAAAGAGATATCGGTCGCGAGAAATGGTTGACTGGACAAATTAATTAGGAGGAAGGAGCGGAATCACTGGATCAAGAAGCGATTGCGGAACTAGAGAGGGTATACGGGAGCAGGGAATACTACATTTCCCGCACCAAGATATTCCGCCAAATTAAGAATTTTGCCCAAGTAGCTTGGGGCGTTTTGCATTTCGAGAGAATTGCATAAGGCGGAAATTTTGAGGTCCCGGGAAAGGGCAATGGCTAACAAGTTCAGGTAACGTGTACTGTCAGAAAAAAAAGTGAAACAAGAATCGACCGTATCTTCGAGATTTAAAATGCTTACCGCACGACAACCAATCGGCATCTAAATCCCTTGCCATGTCTATGCCGAACAAACCGACGCACAGGAATACGTATGATAGTGTATAACTAAATGAGAGCTACCAAAAATAGAACCAAAACGAGAGATCAAGTTTAGCTTATTCAAAGCAAGAGATATCATAGCGATAACCAATGAGAGCCAATGAGATGCGAGAGGTGATCGAAAAAAATAATTGGAGCAAAGGTTACCACTCTTTTAATCTCAATGTACACCATCGAAATACCTATCGATGACACACCTACAGTAACTCTTTAGTTGATCAACATTGTGAACCTTCAGTAACTCTTAGTTAATCAATATAGCACACCTACAGTAGCTATGGGTCAATCAATATCAATCAATAATACTCAACTATAGTAACTCTTAGCAATCAATATCAACCAATTATTGCGCATATGCATACATCTTGCACATCATATCGATACTTTTAGTCACACGGTAAGTTATCTCAAGCGCTATCTAACACAGTTCAGATCGCCAATCGGTTGGTTTTTCCACCAACAAACCCCCCGTACTAATCAATAATCGTACAATTACAGTAATTTCTCCAACGAAAAACACGGCCAATAAATTGGAAACTGTAAAAACTCCAATGGATCCTACGGAACACACGAAAAAAGCGCTGTCGTTCGAAATGGAAAACTAAAGAAACCAAAGGAGGGGAAGAGAGTGGAGATAGATTGGGAGAAAGTGGAAGAAAAGCTAATCTCCGATTTATCTCAATTCCTCGTCTCCGTTCTCATATGGGGAGAGTGAATGGGAGAGCTGCTGATGGGGGAAGATCCAGGATGGATGGAATAAGGGAGGAGGATGAGAGAGGGAGGGGGAGGAGGAGGATGAGGAGGACGAGAGAGGAAAGGGAGAGGGAGAGAGAGAGGGGGGAGAGGGAGAGGAAGATGGAGAGGGAGAGACGGAGGATGTAGTAGATGGCGAATCATGTGAATGCGAAGAGGTGAATTAGCTACGATCTAAGATTGCACGGAGATGAGGGAGAAGAGAGGGAGAGACAGACAGAGAGAAATGGACATGGAAACACAGAGTGATGGCGAGGTGAGTAAAAGTAAAGGGAAATATCGCTAGAACCAGCGGTAGAAGCAAGGAGAATGAAGGAGAGAGAAGGTGCAAAGGTAGAGCGAGTCCACGGAATCGGTAGGGAGAGCAGAATGAAGAGGAAGAAGAAGAGGAAGAAGAAGAGGAAGAAGAAAGAGATGGCGGCGTGTGATATCGTAGCAGCAGGTATAGTGAGTCGATCGATTAGTAAAGTATAAGAATATAGATTGTATGTAATAGAATAACTAGAAGAGCGCATAGACGATGATAGAACGATAGATATATGTCAACAAGCATATGGAAGGAAGAAAGGAAGGTACGGAGCATGGCTGCTCCATGTAAAATTCACCTTAAAATTTACCAAAATTTACGTATTTCATTTTGGATGAAACTGTAGAATCGCAGTTCCCAATGTATGGTGAGCAAAAGATAGTAGAGAAAAAGAATACAATATCAATGAGTGCGACGTAATGCTAGAACAATCAATAGAGGTGGAGAGGCAGATAAGTAGGAAAAGGTGTTCCGAGGTGTGCTATAGATTCTGTAAGACACAATAATATCCATAACTCTATTTACACGTCATTCTCTCGCAGATCGACTAGTGAACAAAAGCAAAATAGGCATTCTCGCTTGCTCTAAGATTGATATCAGCCATACATGGGCGGCAGCAGGGGGGTACCCCGTGTAAAATAAGGGATTTTCGAAAATTTGTGGAACATCCCCCCGTAAAAAATGACGTTTAGGTGAAATTTTTGAAAATAAAATGAAGGCCCCCTGTAAAATTAACCATTTTCGTTCGGATGCCCACTGTCCAATCGAGCTCCAGGTACCCCGCCCATGTATGATATCAACCCGTTGATATAAGGTCTCGATAAGACGATACAACTGAGTGGGCTACATCGAGCACGATCTCATACGGCTGAGGTTGGTATTACACCCAAAAGTCCTAACTTTACAGGCGGCACCTCCTGCGGAGCCCATGTACGAGCTTAAAACCATGACAATTCTCTGTATTGGTTCATACAAGGAAGGGAAGAGGTGTCGCATACGAAATCGCTAGTTAATAATAATGGACGGTCAAGAGGAGCCCTCTGATAGGGTAGATGGAGAGTGCATACGAAGAGGTATAGGAGACAGTGACAAGGGAGGACACAGTAAGAGAGGTAGAGGAAGAGGGAGAGAGAGAGAGAGAGGGAGAGAGGGAGAGGGAGAGAGAAAGAGAGGGAGGGAGAGAGAGCAATAGAGGAGAGGGAGAGGGAGAGAAAGGGAGAGAGAGAGGGAGGGAGAGAGAGAGGGGGAGAGAGAGGGAGAGTGAGAGAGAGGGAGAGAGGGGGAGAGAGAGAGTTACTACCAGTGGGGTAAGAGATTGGGACCTAGAGATAAAGGGTTAAGGGTACTCGCGTAGACCACCTGGGAGGGTTACTACAATACGGGGGCAGTGATAGAATTGCGAAATGATCGCATACAATAGAGGGTGTCGCTGCCAATTCCAAGATACATCCTCAAGGAGAATCCATGCTGATCAAAGCCACGTTACGTGTTAGACCAGAGATCAAAGATCACAGACCAACGAACAAATCTTCCTTATAGGTAATGCTTTTACGAACTCGCATAATAAAGTATTATTATGATTATTATTTAATAGCAATATAAATTCAGTGAACATCAGGAAAATCACCTACATCTAACACGAAAAGGGCATGAAATACGGGAAAGTCGGATATTCGCTGAAAACGGTAGATACATCTCATTGAAAGACCATCATCATAAGTTTCCCAATCGTCTCAATCGTATGCTCTTGACTCTCTCCAACCCTTTTCGTGTCCATTTCTCATCGGCAAGGAAATGGGTCGCGTGTAGATAAAAGAGAGGGAGAGAGATAGAGAGGGAGGGAGAGAGAAAGAGGGAGGGAGAGAGAGAGAGAGAGAGAGAGAGAGAGAGAGAGAGAGAGAGGAAGAGGGAGACAGAGAGGGAGAGAGAGAGAGAGAGATGGAGAGAGAGAGAGGAAGAGAGAGAGGGAGAGAGAGAGAGCGGAAAAGCGAAAGCTCAACATCAGGCTAAATGCTCTCGTAAATGAATATCTATCTACATTACTCGACTTTGGAGATTGGGTTAATTCCAGTCTTCTTTTAATATCTGCATCTTCTCATTGTTTCAGTCTAAAGCAAAAATTCACATGACTGTATAAATACACACCACATCCAGTACAAAGATTCTACAGTAGTCTCATACATTGGCTCCGAAAGGGGTTCCCCCCCCCCAGTGAAATTATGGCTTTTCAAAAATTGCGTGGGATGCCCCCTTGTAAAAGGGACAAATGTCAGAAATAAGTGCGACGCAGCGGAATGCCCTGTGAAATTAACATTTTAACAATTTTCAGTGCAGAGATCCCCTGTAGAATCGACCTCCCCGCCGTTCTACAGTAGCCACTCTATTCCATAAATGAATTTCTTTAGCTACAGTAACCGCCCTTTTCAAAATCTTTACGCACCTACTAATTCGTTGTCTTGCTTGATTCTACTTTATACCCGCGTTCGCATCGATCAGTCCAGTAATTGGATCAATCAATCAACGACGAGATAGAGGGAGAGGGAGGGAGAGAGAGCGAGAGGGAGAGGAAGAGGGAGAGAGTAATCGGTTCTCTGTACCCCACTCACAAACCATAAACTAATCGGGAACGCAGATGCGGTTAGTGCGATAGGCAGTTCGGACTAACGACCAAAGATAATTCGAATATTAAGAACTATTTACTGTAACTAACAATGAACTCGACTTGACGAAGCTTATTCTTCTTACAATTAGCAAGGGCGTAAGAGAAGTCGAGACCAGTGGCCGTATGCAAGAACAACGGAAAACCGTTTTCCGGGAAAATGTGACGTCATTAGCGTAGGCGGAGGATTTTTGGAAAACGCCTCCGCCTACGCTAATGACGTCACATTTTCCCGGAAAACGGTTCTTGCATACGGCCACAGGGCTGTGCGGCAAGGCGTTGCCGGTTTGCCGAAATTGCTCTAATTAAGACAAAAAAGCTGAAATATCAATAAAATACATTTTTGGTAAAAAATGACGAATGTTGCCGAATTTGAAAATGTGCCTTGCCGCACAGCCCAGGTAGAGACAGGGGAATTATACGGTTTCGGCAGCCAGTTCTCCCGAATTAGCCAAAACTCACCTAAAAAAGGAAACTTTCACATCCAGCCCACCCGATATTAATAACAAAATGTTAATTTTACAAGGGCCATTCAACTGCAGCGCACGCATTTCGGAACATTTTTTTTATAAATCACCACCTAAATTTAATTTTTTACATGGAGGCCAGCCACCCAATTTTCGAAAACTCCTATTTTATATTGGATTACTGTATGCATTCATTGCACCGCCCCTGTCGGCGCCCATCTATGATTACAGTAATCCAACTAGTATCGTTCACCCGCGCAGACTATTAAACGGCACGAAACACCTATAAAGACGTTGTTTTGTTGGTGGCCGAGGTGGCAGACCGGATAGGGCAGTCTGCGCTCACGATAAGGAATGGTTCACTCGGCGCGTTAACACTGCTTATATCAAGTTTATGCCAAGTTTATCGCCATAATCTGTGGATGGAAAGATCAGTGAGGGCGATTGAGGAGGCAGTAAATCAAAACGAAATAGTTACTGAGAGCAACAGTTACACAAGATGGCATACAACACACAGATAGAAAAATAGACAGACACACAGATAGTCAATTAGCCGTTAGCTAGATTAGTTAGAGTATCAGATAGACTACAGGAGTAAAGGTGCGTTATCGACCGAGACAGAGGCAGAAATGAATGAACGAGAGGGGGTAGCTCACTCTCAAGGAGAGATCAACTGGGATGATAGCGGGATGGTTAGTGATGGAGAGGAGAGAGGAAGAGATAATGAGAGAGGTAGAGGCGTATGACAGTCCAAGATTGGTCATTGACGAGGAAAAGTGGTTAAATTACATCAACGTACCATAATTTTGTGGCAATTGCTAAGTTTTAAATGTCCGCTCTCCCTGTGTTGAATAAAAAACGCTTGCATATTGCAGTGTGCATTGGGTCATTTGATTCGATTTCGCAACATCTTATTAACATTAATGGACACAAGGAAAAAAGTGTATTCCGCAGTCCACAATACCTGTGAAATGTTATATTTAACACTTTTTGTGTTAAACACACCTCAAAAAGTGCTCTGTGGATTACACTTTTTTCTCTGTGTGGAGGGCTAACCGCAACAACAGACCATAGCAGTGGTATGATTGCATTATTACACTGAAATGATGTACACCACCAATGAGTGTATTGACATCAATTAGACAATGGAGAAAAAAGGCGCGAACAGACATTACTCCTTTGAACGTTGATCGTAAAAAGAAGTAAGAAGAAGAAGCAGTACAAGAGGAGAAAGATCAATCAATCAACTGATACAGTCGTCGGCAACAAAACCAATGCGGAACAACTATCGTCACTAACACGTGTATTACAGGGAACTACTTTAGAGCACCGGACCAAACGTATAGTATAAAAGTTTAGAATAAAAGCCCCCTTTAGTTCGTGTTTATTCTATTTTTCGCACCCGTCTGCACTGGTCCTGCTTTCTGCAGCAGTGCCCATTACAGAAGGTGCAATAGTGACTAGCGCTTTAACATTTGAAACGTTGAACGAGAAAGAATTTCAGCATAATTGCAAAAAAGAAGAGAGATTGCCGAATTTGTATTTTAAAATTCGATAAACGCAAGACTAACTAATTCGATTGGAGAAGTTGGCTGCACCTGGCGCAATGCTAGGCCTAGATCCTTCTCCATCGTCACTGCCTGTTGATGGAGAAAGGTCCATCCCGATTAAAATAAGTCCATAATGAATATGAATATATTCGAATAAATAAATAATGAATTTAAAAAAAACAATAGCAAGACAGCATTTTCAACAATAACTTCTATAGCAGGAACAAAACAACTATATAATATGCGCATTTGATCACAACAGCTGTTCTTTGGCGTGATAATGAAAACAGAAAGAAAGAAAAAATAGGAAATTCAAAGAAAATGAGCAGAAAAAACCAGAAACAGTTGATTCATATACTAACTTTGGAGCTGTAAGAACATAATAAAATGCAAAATTGGTAACTGAAATAGCGAAAAATGATTAAACAATGGAAGAAAAACTAGACAGTGGAATGAAAAGCTAAGTCGAAATTCAATCAATTGTTGGATGAAAAAAAGATAGGTCTCATGCGGAAATTACGGTAGCACTTCATTGATCCAAAAATATTATAATTTTAGGTTTTTTATTATCACATTTCCTCTTTCTTGTGAATTTTTTTTCTGTTCTGCATTTAATATTTTCCTTTTCTTTATTCCATCGAGAAGTCATTTATGTGCACAACATTGTTTATAAAAATAAATTATTATTATTATTATTATTATTATTATTACAATTACTACAACGTATTGTTTATGCGTTATGGTGAATTTGTTCACCGTAAACTTAATTGCAAGACGTTGAAACATTATCAATTTATGCATATCAACACAAGTTCAGAGAACAAAAAGTGATTGTTGCACTTAGGATACCGGTTGCCTTCTAATCGATATTTACGCATAATAAACACAAGTAAAGCCATCAGAACATAAAGAAGAGAATCAAAAAAACAATTACATGTAATAAAACGGAAAGAGGTAATTTGGGATATGAGGATAATCAATTATTTAACAAATAAAAAAAATTTAGCATTTAAATAAGCGAAACTAATGAGAATCTAATTATTTTAACAGGAAACAGTAAGCAGGAAAATTCATTAGGTGACATAATACTCAACAACAAAAAACCCATTCAACAGTTACAGTAACCAGTTATCGTACAGTTGCTACAGTACCCCGCATCAATATTACAGTACTCCAGCATACAACTACAGTAATCCTACAGTAATCTTCATTCTTCTTGTGCATGATCAGAATTGAACAGGGCGAGGAACATCCCAATTGTCCACTCATCACTCTTCATGCCCTCCATTGACGCCGTCGACGCGTCGATAGGCGATGTGTCCTCCACGTCGCGCGCCATACGATAGATACGCTCGTCAACCTGCAAAAGATCAAAGATCAAAGATCAAAGTACAAATCATAGAGGGACCAAACTACAAACCGTTGCTTGGGCGAGCACATGGTACACGTGAACCGGTCTCATCTGTCCCATGCGATCGCAACGTCCAATTGCCTGAAAAATCAGTAAATACTAGTTAGCAAAGACATACGTGGGCACCACTGCCGCTAGCGGCAATACTCTCCAGATTTTGGCACCCGAACCCCCGATTTTCCAAAAAAAATTGTTTATTGAGTTGGTTATAATTGTTTATTGAGCCGAAAATGTAAGGGTATATAACAATACATGGCGGCAAAACGC
This sequence comes from Parapristionchus giblindavisi, assembly GCA_943737045.1. Lineage (NCBI taxonomy): Eukaryota > Metazoa > Nematoda > Chromadorea > Rhabditida > Diplogasteridae > Parapristionchus > Parapristionchus giblindavisi. Next base: position 160,053 of record CALSFV010000028.1, on the reverse strand, counting down.
ACCCGATTTTCCAAAAAAAAAATCACTCAAAATGAAGTATAAATGCTCCATTTTTTGCCTCTGACCCCCCGATTTTTGCGTCAGACACCCCGATTTTCATTTCCAGCAGCAATGCCCGCCCACGTATGAGCAAAGATCAAAGATCAAAGATCAACCTGTCGTTCCATCGACGTGTCCTCGATCGGATCAGCGAAGATGATATGGTTGGCCACGGTCAGATTGACACCCTTCGCGCCCGATCGATACTGCATCAGCAGCACCTATATCATACAACAGTAGAGTGTAATCAAGTACAGTATTCCAAAACGACAGTAGCCATATCGCAGAATATGGTGGAAATAGGACCGGTAGTATTCTAGGAGGACTAACTAGACCATGGAACACGATCAATGACGAGAGTACCGTAACCCGATGTCATGGCTACCGTAGCTCAAAAATTCAAGACGTGATGTACGAGTAGCGTACCCGCTTAGCTGGCTTGTTATTGAAGGCAGCGAAGACGGCGTGTGGCTTGGCGCCAGGGGCCAGCGCGACGAACGGCAGGTCGCAGCGCTCGAACACGCTCATGATCGAGGCCAGACCGTACGCCTCCGATGTGAACACGATTATCTAAAATATTGATCGGATACCGTAGTCACTGTTAGGCAATCAATATCTCTGGGATACTGTAGCCGTAGCGAAAATCAATAATCACCTTCTCGTTAGGATCCGCCTTGAGGATGGCGTCAATGCGGCGGACGATAGCCTCGAACTACAAAAATAAATGATTACCGTAATCAATCATAAAATAATTCGGAATACGGTACTTAATGAACTAAATACCGTACCCAGTCCACGATACACTGCGCCCAGTACGCAACAAACCCACATACTTCCAAAATCAATCAACAGAATACCGTCCAAGATCCACCAGATACCGTATCCCACAGTAGAATACCGTACCCAATTCTACCGTAAGAAATCAATACCATACATGGGCGCCGACATGGGGGTGTCCCCTGTAAAATCAGGGCTTTTCGAAAATTTGTGGAATGCCCGCTGTAAAAAATGACATTTATGTGAAATTTTTGGGAAAAAAAACTGTGAATGTCCCCTGTAAAATTAATCATTATTCGTTCGGATGCCCCCCCCCCCTGTAGAACCGAGCTCCAGGTACCCCGCCCATGTATGCCGTATACCTTCGCACTGAGTCGGTGCTTCGCGATGGAATCATCGAGGGGCCGCTTCCTGCGCTCCGCCAGCTTGGAGTTGACCAGCATGACGAGACGCTTGTCGCACGGCTCACGACATACCGTACACTTGATCTCTCTCTCGCCTGCCGACATCCTGCAAAATATAAAATAATAATAATAACAATAATAATAATAATAATAATAATAATAATAATAATAAACGTAATCATTACAATATTAAACCACGGTATGGCTGTTTAGACTATGGTATATACTATGGTATGATTGCTTGTTAGAGAACTGTATGTACTACGGTATGGCTGTTTAGAGTACGGTATACGTTACGGTATGGCTGTTTAGAGTACGGTATACGTTACGGTATGGCTGTTTAGAGTACGGTATATGTTACGGTATGGCTGTTTAGAGTACGGTATACGTTACGGTATGGCTGTTTAGAGTACGGTATACGTTACGGTATGGCTGTTTAGAGTACGGTATGGCTGTGGTATACGGTAATGACCATAGGTGGGCACGCTGGGGGAAAGGCTGTGCGCAAACCGGGGAACTGTAAGGCAAGGCTATGCGCATGGCCATTTTTTAGCAGATTTCACTGGAAATTTTCAAATTTTTGCTAGGCAAGGCTATGCGCAAGGCCCAGCAAGGGCAGACAAGGCTGTCCGCAAAAAGAATTCGTTTTCACGCGCCCACCTATGGTATTGACTCACTTCTTCAGTCCCACATAGCAGAGGTCGCAGGTGTAGTGGGCACAGGGCAGCACCATCCACGATTCACCAATCTCCATGAGACAGATGGGACACTCTCGGACCTTCGGCGCAGTCTGATTGCAGGATGTGGCCGCGTCGGCTACCGTCTGATTGCCGGATGTGGCCGCGGATCCGGCCGCGTCGGCTACCGTCTGATTGCCGGATGTGGCAGCGGATCCGGCTGCATCGGCTACCGTCTGATTGCCGGATGTGGCCCCGGATCCAGCTGCATCGGCTACCGTAGTCGTACCTCGCACGGCGTCAGCACCGAGCTCGCTCCTGGTAAGAAACTGGTGATAATGTGCCATTAACGCTCTCATGGACCAGAAACGTGCGTCGAATAGCCACGTTACAGATTTTAAAAATGCGGCCAGGGTTTCCGCTTTTATAAGTATTTTTCGGCTCAAATTTTATTGCGGCAAGATTTTTTGCAAAATGCGGCCAGGTGTTCAACAAAAAAATTCCCAAAATGCGGTTGGGCTTCGTAGTTTGTGGCGTTCTTTTCGGCTATAAATATATGCAAAGATGGGAAAAAATAGCAAAAATCGATACTTGAGCGTGGAAGCGTAGCGCAAGTTGGCAACAGCCTTCGTGTACGCCTTCGTCGCTCGCGAGAGCTTGTACTCAGTTTTACCAGCAAGTTTCTGTAATTTTAATCACTTTAAAAATCTTATTTCCACACCGATATACACAGTGATACTGCCTACGATAATAGCATATCGAATGACAATCAATCGATATTCTCATATTGCTCGAAAATCAATAATTATAAAGTAAAAATCGATACTGACTACCAGTCCACGCGCCGATTCATTCCTTCCTGCGCGCTCTGTGCACTGACGGAGCTCGCGACTGCAAAATCAATCGATCAATCAATCAATAATTAAACCAATCAATTAGAGTTAAGGTAATGAAAGAATGGTTTGCAAGTAGGCTGTATTGTAAGGGAAAACTACTAAATGACTAATGTATGTAGGAGTAAATTCGATCCAGTGTTTCGGCCCTGGTCCTAGACACTGGACCGGCCCGTGTGGGGTGGGGGAATAACTAAATCGATACAGTGAATGAATAGGCTGGAGTGCTACCCGACACCCCCTGACTACTTCAGAACAGAGAACTCCTTACGTATAGCGTCACCCCCAGAGGTTATCCGTATAGCTCGAATAGCTGGGTTATCGGTTTTCAAATTCCGGTCAGGTTTTTCGATTTTTTTGGTAAATTTGGCTTTAAATACGATCAGGTTTTTCGATTTTTAGGAGATTTTGGCTCAAAATCCGAATAAAACCATTACCCGGTGCACAGTGTTCGGAGCAAGTTACCCAGTCAACCAATCAATAAATGAAGAATAAACAAAATCGATTGATCAAAAAAATCGATACTCCCAAGAACAACTACCGTACGTACACTCTATAAATCTTGTTGAGAGCGGCCATGTGGATCGACTGCCACTGTTTCGGCAGTTCACAGAACGCTTCGAGGGCCTCATCGCAAGCCTTCTTCTCGCCGAGATCCAGTGATGCGACCATATCGGGAAGCAGCGAGTCGTCCCTGAGGGCATGCAGTAATCAAACGAATAAATCAATACCCTAAGGGCATAAAGTCGTCAGTCAATCCCCTGAGGGTATACGGTAATCAATCAATCCCCTGGAGGCATACAGCAATCAATCCCCGGGGGGGATACAATAATCAATCAATGCCCTGGGGCATGCAGTAATCAATAAATCTCAAGAGGGCATACAGTAGTCAGTAAATTCCCTTAGGGGATACAATATTCAATCAATCCCTTGATGGCATACACTAGTCAATCAATACTTCTTTTAAATAGGTAAAATCAATAAAATAAACCTCGTAACCGCCGCGAACAGCTCATTGATGATGAAGAGCACCCTTCGCGGCTGAGAGTTCTTCTTGTTCCTCCTGACAACAACAATATGCACGTTACGGTAGCTTCATTACACAAAACAGTGATTACGGTGTGTTGGATATGCCATTATTACTATTGTTATTAATGTAAAATTTAAGATCATTATTATTATTATTATTATTATTATTATTATTATTATTATTATTATTATTATTATTATTATTATTATTATTAACATACTTGCTCCTCTCATGGGTGTTACGATCTGCAAAGCACTCTGCTACAGTGGCGGTGGCGCAGATGACGCATGAAGCGGGACTAGTCCTTAAATTATACCAATCAATAAAATCACAAATCAATCAATAAATCTAATCAATAACTACCGTAACCCACGTTTTGGCCTCGTTGGCCCTGTAGTAGCCCTTATCCTCGCAAACTAGCGCGCTCTGTAACAGCTCATCCACGCCCGCGTACGTCAATCGTCGAGCACTCTCCAACGTGTTAGTGGCCTTGGACACGTCCGCGTCCACGTTCTTGGACTAGAAAGATCAAAGATCACCAACTCAACATAGTAAAATGAACATACCGTGATATAATATCATTCTACGCCACAGCTGGGTAGTACAAGAATAATAATGAACATAGAAATTTAATGTTAGATTTTTTTAAATAATAAAAATAAAATGATTATAGCACATTGGATTATGCTCTGGCATTTCCACTTAAAAGAAGTCACTGACTTGAAGTTCACTTTAAGTATACTTCAAGCATAAGAACATTTGACGAAAAGCATTACAGTATATGCATCACTTGAAGGTTTACTATTCATTTTCACTTAAAAGTCGCAATGATAAGCAGACCTTAACTTTTGAAATAACAATGCGAGTCACTCGTACCTCCTCTCCATTATCCTCAATGTTCTCCCGTTCCTCTTCTTTGTCTCCATCTTCTCTTCCTCCTACTTCTTCTTCTTCTTCTTCAAAATCTTCCTCGTAATCGTCGTCCTGCTTCGACACCTTAATAATATAAATAACGACAATGTTTAAAAAAATTTATTTAATAACACCATCAGAAAGTGAATAAGAAAATCAGCACATAGCGATTTCGGGATAATCAAGCATTTTCATACCTTCACAATCCAAGGATCGACCCCACTATATTTTGGTTATAATCGTTTATTGAGCCGAAAATGTGAGGGTATATAACAATACATGGCGGCAATACGCACCCGATTTTCCAAAAAAAATCACTCAAAATGACGTATAAATGCTCCATTTTTTGCTTCCGACCCCTCGATTTTTGCGTCTGGTCCCCCGATTTTCATTTCCAGCGGCAATGCCCGCCCACGTATGTATTCTATAATTATAATGAAAAGCTAGACGACCTTTCCGCCGTTCCGTACGCCATACACGACCGCGACGTCCGCCTCACTGTACGCGTCATCCGCATCACCGTCCAGCATTGCCACCTTCGAGGAAATACATTTATTTATTTATTTATTCCATCAAATATAAATGTTCATAATCGCATTAATAACACAGGGAAGAGGGGATATGGATTTCCGTCGCTTATACGCGATTTCGGATTGGATTTAGAACAATAGAATAGAAAAATACACTCGGTCCTAAAAGAACAGAAAGATCAAAGATCCAATGGGTAATACAGATCACAGGAATAGCGCATGGTTTAACTGAAAGCGAGATGGCAGTAAAATAAATAAAAAAAATACAAAGACAGGATAAATTATTTTTGTCATTATTATTATTATTATTATTATTATTATTATTATTAAATTTATTCGAAAAAATGCCAAAAAGCGATCACAATGCTACGTTATCCTATCACAAAGCTCGGCTTAAATCAATCGATCAATAAAGACTGTATCTACAGTACTCCATACAAATACAGTACCTGCAGAGAGTGAGAGATCATCGTGGAGAAGGTCTCCGCCACGCCCACCATCTCCTCGAACGCCTTCTTCGTCCATGCAATCAACTCATCGGCGTTGGCAAAGTCCAAGCTACAAAGTACAGATCAAGGATTAGAGATCAAAGATCAATTAAATCCATCAGACCTAGCATCAAGGAAAATCGCATAGCCGTGCAAAGATAAAACTAATAATTTAGTTCAAAGGACACATTATCCATATACCAGAGATGAAAGATCAATAACAACCAAGGTACAAACCACAGTTAATATCGATCAAATATCAAACTACAAACTACGCAACGACGTACAATGTACTCTGTATGATCGATCGTCGCAGAGCTTTGAATAAGGAACGATCGTTGGCCATCGCTCTTGACGCCAGCTCGCACAGCCGTCCTATGTAGTCACAGCACGACGGAGAATCCTAAAATAAGAGAAAGATCAAAGATAAAAAATGATCAAAACGAGTCATTTATACGGATCATAAATCAAAGATTGATAGATATATCATGCAGAATATAGATCAAACAGCAGTATTTTTTTCGGAGATTACACTTCACACAAATTGGCTAGAGATCAAAGATCAACGATCAAACCTTGAAAGGCAGCTTCTCCTTGAGCGAGTACCAATCCGCGAGGCGCTTAGCCAGTTGCCTATTCTCCACTCGGGTGTACGATCGATAAGCCTACAAGATACTGGTAGTCGGAAAATCGATAAATAAATAAACCAATACCCCACCATTGATTCATCGTGTTCCGTACACTACTACGGTACATGCGATAAATCAATAAATCAATAGCGTACATCACGATAGATGGGACGTAGCGTGTCGACAAGAGACGTGCACGCGACCGCAAGGCCCGCGAGAGGCGGTGAGAGTTCGTGCAAATCTTCGGCAAGTGCCCAAGTGAGATTTCTACAACAACAAAAATCAATAAGTATATATCTGTGGCCGTGTGCACCACAGTCGCGTCGTTTTCCATGTAATTCAAATTCGTGTGCCAAAATCGGAGGAGTATTGCCGCTAGCGGGGCAGTGGTGCCCACGTGTGATCCATAGGTCGAATAGCTAGGTTATCGGTTTTCAAAATGCGGTCAGGCTTTTCGATTTTTGGCAAATTTGGCTCAAAATGCGGTCAGGCTTGGTGCTTTGTAACATACTTTTCGACCTATGGTGTGATCGTTGAAACAAATCTACCGTACTTGTATAGATGCACAATCTGCTTGGCACTACACGTGATCGGTTTCAGATCGAGTCCGTGAGCATGGCGTACCACCACTTCGCCATCGCCCATCTGCAAATATACTTTTATTATTATAATAAGTTGTTTTTTTTTAAAATAATTTTGTTTTGTTTTTAAAGTTGTTTTTAAATAAATTTTTTTTTCAAAACTGAGCTCTTCTTCCGATAATATCTACGTTACAGATGTTAAAAAGAATTTAAAATGATTTAAAAATTATATAAGATTATCATTAGAAGATTGATTATTAGAAGAGTATTTAAATTATTTAAGATTTAAAAATGCGGTCAGACTTCGGCGGTTTTTCCCTGCGAATGGCACGAACCGATCACCAAGTTATTGCTCGCAATATTTCCAAATCATTCCAGGTATTTTTCATTACTATTATCAGTTTTTTTTGCTGAAAATCAGCAATTCTAAAATGTATAATTCTAAGATAAAAAATAAACCTCTCCGCCGTTCGTCTGACTGTCCACATCCATCTTCTCCTCATCTGAAATGCAATCAATCAATGGTTCAATTTGCAAAAAAAACGTAGCCCATACTAATTTTATTATTATTATTATCAAAAAGAATTTATGTGCAAGCAATCGAATATCTGTACTCTCTAATAATCAATAATTCATTTACCATCACGCGAGCTCTTCTTGTTGTTCTTCTTCGTCTGCTCACCGTCATCGATACTGACCACCTAGGACAATCAATATACTGCAAAAATCAATAATCATGATCAAAAATCAATAATTACAATCGAAAATCAATAAGGACCGATAATATTCGCTTACTACGGTAGCCGGTTGCATGCCCATGAACTCGTTCAACTGAGCCGTGGCTAGGATCAGATCAGCTGCCTGAAAAATCGATAGATACAGTAATCTTACAGAAATCACAAAAATCGAACAGACGCACCTCCTTATAGTAGCGTAGCGCCTCTCGGAGGTTGAACGTTGGACAAGTACTCAGTGCCCTCGAAACACCGGCCATTCCTAAAAATCAATCAATCAATCAATAAAAGGTATCCCAAGCAATTGATCCATAACAAACGCCTATGACAACCCCCCTACGCTACAGTACCCGGTGGAAATCATAACAATTACACCCTCTACAGTAATCTAAATCCCACACTGGAGGACTTACAGTAACCGGAATCCTACAATGTGACCCAAAAGCACCGTAAACAAATCATAGGTCGAAAAGCTAGGTTTTCAATCGGTTTTCAAAATGCGATCGGGATTTTCGAATTTTGGGAAATCTTGGGGCTCAAAATTCGGTCAGGCTTGGTACTTTGTAGCATACTTTTCGGCCTGTGAACCAAATACTACTTACTAGTGGTGTACTTGATTCGATCTCGCAGTACACTGACCACCTCCTCTCGATTCGTCTCCATCAGCCGCAAGTACATATTCTCGGGACTGTACGGTGTCTGTAAAATCATATATGTCATTGGCGAAAATCGATCATCGATATACAGTATCCCATTCCCCATTACTTTCGATTGAAGAAATAAAAATTATTATTATCATTATTACTTCTAGTGGAAGTAACACCGAAAGGACATTTTCTTAAATATTCCAAAACATATGTGGGCTGGCATTGCCGCTGGAAATGAAAATCGGGGGGGGGGGGGGGTCGGACGCAAAAATCGGAGGGTCGGAGGCAAAAAATGTACCATTTATACGTCATTTTGAGTGATTTTTTTGGAAAATCGGGGGGTCGGGTGCCAGAAATCGGGGGTGTATTGCCGCTAGCGGCAGTGGTGCCCACGTATGTTTCAAAATACCGTACATGCTTCCGCAGAGTCGCAGCCAGAAAGACGTCGTCGTTCAGCACTTCATCCACCTTAATAAACAAATAATAATAATAATAATAAATAATATAATATAACATAACATAATAAGACACTAAAACAATACACAATATTATAAATAGTACAATTAATAATATAGATGAAATAATATCATTTAAAGGGAGAGTAACCCCCTTGAAAAAAACAAAGTCCGGAAAATCAGTTTTGAATTCCCGCGAATCTAAAATTGGCGTCTTACAACGATAACTCTGCCACGACATACGATGTGTTGCCTGACATTGATTGAAAAGTAATTTTGCATACTAGTTTTGCATGTCACACCGATAATTTAGCTTGCTATATGCAAATCGCCATATACAGATCCCATCAAGCCTTATCTCAAGCCTTATAACAGCGCCTTCAACTGACACCCATAGTCTAATGGTAAGTGTCCGGTTGAAGTAACGATCGAGCGAGTTCGAGTATAGACCCTTGCTAATGATTTTTGTCATTATTTCCTATATCTGTGGCAGAGTTATCGCGTTGGGGAACAATTGCGGGAATTCAAACACTGAAAAGTAGAGGGGTTACTGTCCCTTTAATATAAATAAAGCACAATGATGATGGCGTTTGTTCAAACCATGCCTATATCTATTTTTTTTTCATTATGTATTTTTTAAATTTTTAATAAAATATTTTTTGTCCAACATACCTTGACAAAGCCTGCTCCATTCCTCTTCGCCTTCAGGTTCTCCGTAGTCAGTAGGAAGAGACGGGCAATGGTCAGAGCCTGCGTCAGTTGTCCGGCCTGCTGACGAGAGAGCGACGAGAGCGCAAGGTGCTTCGGCACGTTCTCCAGACACTCTCGCATCTGCAAGTATACGGTAGGTAGATAGTAGCGATCGAGTATACGGTAGATAGACATTAGTATACGGTAGACAGATATTAGTATACGGTAGGTAGATATTAGCAATATCGAGTATGTTATTATTACCGAAAATGGGACAAACGAGGCAGAAGTTTGAAATCGGGGTAATGTAATGAGACGGTCGAACCTACAGTATACCTGATGACCATAACCCCCAAAACTAGCTACAGTACCTATCAGTTACCGTACCTCACTGTCCATCTTGCGAAGCAGATCATTGTAGAGACGTTCCTCAACGGGCGACAGCGTCACGAGTTCCATGTGGCGAGTGACCGTGGGCAAAGACGACTGCAATTATCGATCGATAGATTACGGTAGGTAGATCAGAGTACGGTAGCTTGATAATGGCTTCTATCAAACGTCTATGTGTTTGGCATTAAAAAAAAAACTTTAGTCTGCTTATTTTCAAAAACCAACCGTAATGTGCTTCTTGGCAGTTCGCCACATGAACTTGGACACAAGATCGATCAACGACCGCGACGCGTGACCGCACGCGTACGGATTGAACAGTAGTCGTTCGAAGATTCGCGGCCAATTGATCGGCGTTAGATCCAGGAAGTACAGGAGGCCTTGTAGATCTGATATGGATCGAGTGAACAATCTACCGTATATATCTAGGAATCGGCAGAAAGGAACGCACCATTGACTGAAGTAGTAAACGGCGTTCCGCTCACGCACCATCTCGCACGCGCGTGCAGATCAGAACACATAATCGATAGAACCGATCTTCCTACCATCTGTGACTCGTCGAGGCAAATCTGCAGCTTATCGATTGATTAGCCATACCGTATACAAGGCAATCTCGAAATTCATTATTAATCAATCAATAACCAATCATATAAGCTACCGTACCCGCCACCAATTGATCGAATAGAGAGGTGTGTCCTTGATGCGTTCCAGGATTCGCTTCTCTCCACCTGAAAATATGGTCCAATGATTAAAGATCAAAGTCCAAAGATCATACTTTTGGGAGTAATGGCAGCAGGCCTGCGGAACTTTCGCTCCTTAGCCATCACTTCGTATGTCGTGACGACGACGTCGAATTGATTCAGGTAGTAGGGATGCTTGAAACCGTCAACGGCCGTGCCACGGTAGATCTGCACAGGTCGAATAGGTTATCGTTTATCAAAACACGGTCAGGTTTTCCGATTTTTGACAAATTTGGCTCAAAATGCGGTCAGGTTTTTCGAATTTTTGTGAAATTTTAGCTCAAAATTCGGCCAAGATGATCGATTTTTGGTAAATTATGGCTGAAATGCGGTCAGGCTTGGTACTTTGGTATATACTTTTCGAACTATGTAGATCTAAACGGCATTATCGATCCAAAGCTACCGTAGTATTACGACTTGTAGTGTAACTACTATGATCATAAATCACCGAAGTCAATATTTACTGTAATATTCAAATACTGTAATATACCGTAATCTACAAGTACAGCAATCATGATACCGTAATCTACAAAGGCACTAATCAAGATACCGTAATCTACGAGCACAGTAATCATCTACCTTATTCTACAACTACAGTAATCCCCTGTACCGTACATCAATGGATACGGTATCCTTGACGTGTCGTTTGATCTCCTCGTACCACTGATGAACGATCGCGTTGGGAACGATAATGAGCGTCGCCCGAATCGGAATCGGCTCATCCTGCAATAGAAAGAGATGGTTGTGCCATGGTGGTGTATGTGGGCGACGTTTCGGAAAACGCACCAGAGCAGCGACGCACTCCGGGCACAGAAACGTGTGCTTCGCCGACAACTTCTTCGACCAGTGCACGCTCTTATGCGCGCAACTCATGCCACATTCGGCGCAGTTGATCAGTGGTCCGACGGCCTGCACTGTAAATGACACCGGTACACCATGCGACTACAGTATCAATGTGGTACACCGGTACACCATGCGACTACAGTATCAATATGCTACACCGGTACACCAAACGACTACAGTATCAATATGCTACACCGGTACACCATGCGACTACAGTATCAATATACTACACCGGTACACCATGCAACTACAGTATCAATGTGGTACACCGGTACATCAAACGACTACAGTATCAATGTGGTACACCTAACACAGGATAGTCGCATTCGTATACCATATTGATTTATGTAATCATAGTAAACATCGTTTGGCAAATGATACCCGTTCTACAGTAGCTAAATAAACTACAGTAACCAAAACTTACGTCTTTCTGTCAGTCGATTAGGTATTATCTCATCGAGCAGTGGATCAGTCGAAATGACGAATGCCTTTCCACGCTTTTCCTGAATTATGGTTTAAAACGCGCTCTCTGTAAGGGCGGAGGGGGGAGGGCACAAAGTTTCAAAATCATCCCAGACCATTCATATTTGGTGGTTAGAGTCCCTAGGGGTGGGATACACTTCAGCCAAAAAATTGACCAGAATTATCGATTTTTGATCTACCCAAACTGAAAAAATCAAATTGATTTTTTCCTATTGTGTCATATATCATTCGAAAGAGCGTTGAAAGTTATGTAAAACTGACAAGTTTCAAAAGATTTCGTTCATTGGTTTTTGAGAAAAATCCGTTTTTGCGAAAAAATGCAAGATTTTTTTCCTTTCGATAAATAGCAGACCACTTTCCAGAAATCTCTTGTTCCTGCCCCAGTTGAAATATTGTGTAAAAATAGCAGGGCTATCCGAATAACACAGTCATTTTAAAAATCTGCGTTCCGGAATATGACATATTGCCAAAAAACTAGCGCTTTTTAGCGTTACAATCGTCGACGCGGGTTCGATTCCGGCCAGGGGTCACAATTTTTGCAAATTTTTTTTAGTTCCCTTTTGGCTTCTAATCATCTTTTTTCGATGTTTAGGAATGTTTTAATTGGTTTTCATAATAAGCCACAACATTTTTAGTTATTTCAGTTGTTGTTTTTCTGTGACGAGAATTTATTTTATAACGCAGATCACTCAAATCGATGAAAGTATTGATCGTATAAAATACACTTGTTTATTTGGTACGAGAGTAGCCAGCCAGAGCTACAATGAATTTATATGTTTAGAGAGAAAGTCCAAGCGAGATACTACGTAGATCAGAGAAAGTGTGTATAAGAGAAGGGAGATAAACGGTTTGATCGATAGAATACAGCAGCAAGGCAATTACACAAGTACATTTTAGACCGATCGATAAGATCGTTTTGTAACATCGTAAAAACAAGAATGGACTTTCGATCCGAATAGGAATACGAATATTTTCGTGAACAGAAAGTGAAGAGAGAAAGGTAGCAAAAGTTATTCTGCATACCATACATTAATTATTTTATGCTAATTCAGCTTATTGATCGCAAGAATCATGAATGAATCATCCTTGATCGTGCATGCAAAGGCGCGAAATTTTGAAAATTGGAAAATTTTGCAATAGGTTACGAACCCGCGACGTTACGCTAACTAGACAGCGCTTTTACCACTACGCAACGTGATTGATGAATCTTTGTGATAAATTCTTGTATATCACATGTCCCTTGCATATCAGATATGTGATTTTTTTTAACATTCGATAGCCTCCATCTTTAACATTGACAAAAAAAGAAAACAAAGTAGAATTAGAGCGAAACGTTCTACAATCGATGTGGATAGCGATGAAGTAAATTTCGATATAGAATTGAGGAATTTGCTGAACGAATTGGATAAGAGCAAAGTTTGATTCAATTGACGATGATGCGCTGATATTTTGTGAAGATCTAATGGTTACTTCCATCAGAAACAACATGAACGAATTTTTTAAGGACGAAATAATTGAATTGGAGAATTAACCAATGTTAATTCTGTAGAGAAATATGTATTCAAATGATGACGATGTATGTGCTTGATTTCAGAAATTTATCATTTGATAAACATGCTTAAAAATAGTAACTTCCACTTTCAGAAATCGTCACAAAAAACAACAACTGAAATAACTAGAAATCATGTGGCGTATTATGAAAACCAATTAAAACAGTCTAGAACATCGAAAAAAGATGATTAGGAGCCAAAACGGAACTAAAAAAAATTTGCAAAAATTTTGACCCGCAGCCGGAATCGAACCCGCGTCGACGATTGTAACGCTAAAAAGCGCTAGTTTTTTGGCAATATGTCATATTCCGGAACGCAGATTTTTAAAATGACTGTGTGATTCGGATAGCCCTGCTATTTTTACACAATATTTCAACTGGGGCAGGAACAAGAGATTTCTGGAAAGTGGTCTGCTATTTATCGAAAGGAAAAAAATCTTGCATTTTTTCGCAAAAACGGATTTTTCTCAAAAACCAATGAACGAAATCTTTTGAAACTTGTCAGTTTTACATAACTTTCAACGCTCTTTCGAATGATATATGACACAATAGGAAAAAATCAATTTGATTTTTTCAGTTTTGGTAGATCAAAAATCGATAATTCGGGTCAATTTTTTGGCTGAAGTGTATCCCACCCCTAGGGACTCCAACCACCAAATATGAATGGTTTAGGATGATTTTGAAACTTTGTGCCCTCCCCCTGTCGCTGCCCCCCGCTGTTAGGGAGAGTGCGTTTTAATAATTACTGTAAGTATATGACAAAAATGGCAAATACACCGCCTTACCAGCGCACGTTTGCCCATTTCACCGTCTACCGAGGCAACCACGGATGAGATGATACTGTTCACTACGTCACGAACTTCGTCGATCCTAGGTGGTAAATGATAATTCTCTCCAACCGCACACCACACCATTTCTACTTCTTCAGGGAAACTGATAAAAGTAGAACAGATGTCTACAATATTATAGAACTACAGTACTCACTCATCATCGTCATCTACCGTAGTCTTCTCAATCGATGGGGTGTGCTCCGGGGTGACGGACATGACCAGTGTCAGCACTTCGACCGTCTTGCCCAGACCCATTTCGTCGGCCAGAATGCCTCCGCACAAGGATAAAGGCGGCGGTAGATCCTTCGATGGATCCCTGAATCAGGGATTAATATCGTAATAATAATAATATAATATAATAATAATATAATATAATAATAATATAATATCATAATAGTGATACGGATATTACGTAGTAATTACGTAATTACGGTATAATGGATATTACGGTCATTATTGCAAGTGTCTACATTTTCCACAGCGGCAACAACCTGAGTTACTGTTGCACATATAATTATCGATGAGCAGCATTATCGATCGATAACTCAATTATCTAGCGAAAAAGCACTTATCCATTGATAAAGTAATTATCGATTGATAATTGCAACAAGACTACCGTACTGGGCGCAGCAGACACCCAAATTGGGCAAGTAGTAGATCGGCCCCTTGTCCGTTTCGATTTCGACACTCTTGAAGTACTTGTTCAGCTGGAATAATAAAGTCAGTTCGTGATGGTAATTATCGTGCAGACACAGTATACTCACATCGAAGCCAATCTCCGGGTGCAATTCCCGATCGATCATGAACCGGACCGATTCTCGCTGGTATGGACGAAGACGGGCGCTGAGCGACTGAAAGAGTGGGAATAACGTTGTGTTGTGTGAAACGGCGTCTACCGTATACTCGTTGGCAACCCAAGCACTTGATACGAAAAAGCAACGAAATCATGAGTGGCCAACCGCGCACATCAGTCTATTCTTGATAAATATGTTTAAATAAGTAAATGCCATTATATTTTACAAGCCATATATTTGCCTACCGTAACCGACCGCTCAGGTTACTACCGTACCTCTGTTCTTAGAGCATAATTGGCGATTGTCGGGCGGCTCTCTCGAATGCTATCGAAAAAGGCCTGAAAAAACATAATCTTTAGCAGCATTATCAAATAGAAATTGAAAATTCTTTTGAAATAATTTAAATCACTTCGAAATCATCAGTGAGCTTGGTCAAGTGTGGATGGTCCGCGTCACAGGCGCCGTTGACGTGCTTGTGCGTCTGGCAGAAGACGTTGTCGTCCTGAAACAAGAGATATTTGGCAATGTGCCAAGATTTATTTGGCAATGCGCCAAGAAATACTTGGCAATGTGCCAAAACTCACGTCGGCGAAATCAAGCGCACGAAATGTCGCGGCCAGCTGAGCTCCGTAGGCTCCGAAGACACCATCAAACTCGCCGCTGAGAATATCACCGAGATCGGGGTACACCTGAACGAACAGGACTCTCGTGTGGAATATCATACATGGGCGCCAACATGGGGGGTGCCCCCTGTAAAATTATGGTCTTTCGAAAATATGTTGAATACCCACTGTAAAAAATTACGTTTAGGTGAAATTTTTGCCAAAAAACGTGAAGGCCCCCTGTAAAATTAGCCATTTATCGCTCGGATACCGACTGTAAAAGCTCCAGGTAGCCCGCCCATGTATGTGGAATACAGAAGGATACTGTACCTTGTTCTGCTTCAGATACACGTTGATGCTCAACCGATCGTCGTCAGTGAGCTCTGCGGTGAAGCGGAGAGGATACGAGGATGAGCGGGTACTGTAACAATCGATATCAGGGGGTTAAGAGAGAGGCAATAACACATTCTGTAAAAAAAAGGTAAAGGTAAATCCCGTTATTCAAGGCACACGAGGTCCTGCGGGAGATCACTGATAGGTCAGTGATCATTCAAGGCTAATTCTTTTCATTCTCTACCTCATACAAATATCAGTTCAGTGCACATTTGTACAATTCGCTAAAATACACTGCAGAAATCGGAGAACGCGCGACGTTTCCTAATAGTGAGCGAAAGAATGACGCACTCTTTGAGATACGGTCCCATGAACAACTTCGTCGGCGCACACTCTGCAATGTAGGTGAAGCTACGATCGCGACTGACCGGCTTGCCGGGATTGTCATCCGCAAACAGCTGAAATTCATCATTTAATTTTAAATTTTATTTATTCCATACGTGGGCGCAAATGATAAGCGCCATGCGTGGGCGGCATTGTCGCTAGACCCACCTGGTTTTGGCTTAAATTCACTCAAAAATAAAAACGGTTTAACAAAAAATTCATTCAAAAATGAATTTTTGCATGAATTTTAGAAAGACACACGTACATAGAGTTGTCCACCAAAACGACGAATGTAGATGAATGCAGGCGCTCTCCGCTTCTCCAAATCCATCAAGCTGCAGCGCATCTCCTGCAATATGGACCATGATCATAGGTCGAATAGGCTAGGTTATCGGTTTTCAAAATCCGGTAAGGTTTTTCGATTTTTGTGAAATTTTGATTCAAAATCCGGTCAGGTTTTAGATTTTTGTGAAATTTTAGCTCAAAATCCGGCCCGGCTTGGTACTTTGAAACATACTTTTCGACCAATGGCCATGATTAGGCTAAGGCATAAGTGAGTAGGACGTATCATATATATAGTTGATCAGTATATAGGTGTATCATAACATGATCATGTGACGAACCTTCTCGATGGAGAGATGGATCGTGGAGATCTTGTAGTCCTTCGAGCAGTCCACGGAGCCATCGAGACATACGGCGTGCACATTGTGTAGTCGTAGAGTGATTTTTCTGTTCTCTTGGGCAGAAAGCGACTGAATAAAGAGTTAAATCGATTGATACAATCACAATTGGCAAGAAACAAGTGTGGAAATGAACCACTACTATAATTAGTGAGCGTGAAAAAGCTGAATGGTTCTCTATAGAATAAGTCCCGCGGTTTGATACCAAACAGCTTACCTCTGGCACCGCGTTTCCTTCATTCTCAGCGTTGCCATCTTCGTGAGGCTTATTTTCCTTGGATTCTCCATCTTTCACTGGCTTTACCTTCTCGCGCAGTCTCTTCGACTGTCGAGTCGAAGGGGCCCTTTGAGGAGCCCGTTCCATCGCGCAGCGCCCGCGCACTAAATAATAATAATAATAATGATGATGATCATATATTTATCATCGCTAAATGGAAAAACAATCGTCACAAGTGAAATACAGACTTATGATAACGTTAAAATTCAAGTAAATAGTGATCCGGAAATTCAAATTTGAATAGGACCGCAAATTAGCTCAGATAAATTGCTCTCGCATACAGTAATGTGCACAATAATGTTCAACAGTTTTCTATCACAGAATTTTTTGTTATTGTTAAAAAAATATTTTAATTTTGTAGTTAAAAACAAATGCTGGTATTGAATATAACATGCTAATTCTTTACAACATTGATAACACTATGCTATGAGAAAATATTTGTTTTTTTTCGTAGAAGGCACGAAGCTCTAAAAATAAGATGTTGTACCACTTAAATAGATCTGGCAACACAAAAGTGAGAGGAGTGTGAGCAAAAATAAGAAAAAAAGCTTTATCGTAGAATTAAACTATAGCCCAGTTAAAAGGAGACGGCGGAGAAGAGTAAAATCTTCTAACAAATTTTGCACAAAAATTGAAATTACAAATTTTTTTCACAATACCATACATGAACGGGGTACAGTTAACTTGTCTCTACGGAGGCATCCGAACTGAAAATTGTTTGCTCTGGTAATGCACTCTCGCTTTCTGTCTACGAGAGAGCGTTGCCAGAGAGAAAGGAGAAAAATTTGCTCGGGGTGTGCCTTTAATGGAAATTAAACTAAGATTTTCGTACTTTGAACAGGGCCGAAACACCATACAAGATGCATACATACATACATACATACAACAACACATTATTGGCTAAACTACAAAACAATTATTGGCTAAATACATGCAAACATATATTTGTACAGCAATGAATATCATTATATTATATATCATGAATGAAGTTAATTGGAATTATGGGCCAGACACATTGTTCTTTCAAACATATTTTAATATATTCAAAATGAGATTATCTCATTAAAATGATTATGTTGTCTCGTGTACTAAATTCATTCCACTCGGCATACAAACTAGCGGTCGTCGCACTATGCCCAAGCGTAAGTTGGCAACGTCCATCGAGAGCGGACACGCGGATCCGACACGGCAGCACGCGGACGCACCGGATTCCTGTGAGTTAGCACATTATTGACAATCATATTTAAATCATTATACTTTATCATAAGATCATAAGATTTATGTATTTCAATAAAATCCCGAAAACAGTGATTTTTTATATATATTTTTTTATTTAAAAATGTATTTTAGGGATTAAAGCGCTTCTCAGAAGCGGTTCGCTGCTCAGTTCAGATCGACAGACAGATGGCACTAAGGTAAATAAGTTATTAAGACAATAAGGTAGGCGATGAATCCTGAGATATTATGGTATCTCTCATAGTCAGTAGTGTCTATATATCGGAAAATATTCCCTGCGTAGCTAAACTGAGTATCATTACAGGTCTCGTACATCTCGAATGTTCGCAAAACTAGAGCTAACGCGCACGAGTGGGCTGCATTTCCATTGCTTGATGAGTCTGAGGTAATCACTACTATACATTTGTTGCATTTTACGTATCAAACACTATCTAGATTTATCTTTAAAATATTTTTTCTAGACTGATTCTACGAGTTCTCTGCGGGACTGTGTCATGATTCATGTACCATCACTAAAGGTAAATTTGAATATCGATTTATTTTTTAAAGTTATTTAATTTTAAGGAATTCCTGGACAAGTTCGAGCAAGAACATCACTCGATCGATAATTCTACCGTAGATCTTAACACTACCGTATCTGCCATCGTGTCTCCGCGCACCGTAATTGAGCCCGTTGATGCAACGGCTACAGCTGCACAGTCGCTCGATGATCTTGCCGAAGTTACTTGTGAAGAGTTCCACGGTTCCTCCCATTCCGACAGGTATTATACTTTGAAAATCTCAATTTCGGCGAAGATATTGAGTGAATTTGACGATCAAAAGCAACGAAAAGTACGGAATAGGACGCTAAAAAGGCTGAAAAAAAGCTCTACAACATAGAGTAAATCTTTTCAGGCACTAATGACGTCACTTTTTCCCGGAAAACTGTTCATGCATACGACCACAGAATGTTTATATTTTCAGTCCTGCGTTCTCCCCTACCGTCAAGACCGAAGATCTCGCCGAAGTTAGAACTGAACCTGATGAAACGATGGATAAGGATCGTAAGTTGTTTGTTTTTATTTATTTATTTATTTATTTACCCATCAAAAATACTTGGCATGATACAATGTCGAAATAAGATGAAGTTCCACCGCATATTTGCGATTTCTTTTTTCGTTTGGGATTTTTTAAATAATTTTCAATGGAACGGTTTTAGGGAGTAATTTAAGTGCATTTATTGATTGAATAAATATCGACTGTTTACAGTATTCGCTGAATTCTTCACTCAAATGACTGACGAGGATACTGTAGCTGCTGCTCCCTCAGGAATTCCAGTCAAGACCGAAGAAGACATGGCAGATTGCGATCCTCATCATGATCAGAAACCGGAAGAGGCCAAACCTGGCACAACGATGGAGGTGATCTTTTGCTCATTATCTTTGAGCTTTATTTTTCTATAATCTGATCTTTGATCTTTGATCTGTGCCATTCGATCTTTGAACTCTGGCATAGGATCATTTGATCTTTGCAGCTTGCTCCTCAGCACTCAACAGCGGTACTTCTATCTGAACCGCATCCCGACAATTTCCTCTCACCGTGTCCTCTCTGTTTCGTGCACATTCCCAACATGGCTGACATGCTCGCCCATATTGAAAAGGTATACGGTAGTTCGATTGGGGCACAATCATGACCTACCGTAATCCACATGGTTTTAAGCGAGCCTGCATCGGTAGCGAGATCAACGCGTGCGACGTGTGCGGCAAGCGGCTTGCGACAAGATGGACCCTGAAGAAGCATGTTTCGAGACATGAGGTACGATATCGGTGGATTACTGTAGCTGATGTTTTACGGTAGTAACGGACCACTGTACTTTATTTTTAGTGTACCCATAGCTTACTGTAGCTTATGTAATACAGTAGTCAAGCATTGCTGTGTTTATTAGATTTTTTTTCTAACCTAGCTTCTCTACTACCACGGCGGCTCAATGATAGTAACTAAGAGGTTCTTGCCGGAGAAAAAAAGAATCGCAAACTGAGTGATGATAAGCAGTAAAACATCTAGGTTCTCCCAGCGCGAAAGTTGACTACGGTATATCTGGGCGCTCGCTTCTGACTAGACCTATCATCGAGTTTTACGATTCGCGAGACATGCCGAGATAGCTTAGTGGATAGAACTTTTGTGTATCTATCCGAACCTCGTAGGTTCGAATCCCGCTCACAAGGGAAGCACCAGTTGCGACGGAACCAATTCTGTAAGGGACCCATATGGGTAGTTAGTGTTGAGGGGGGGGGGGGGGACCGACAAAACTGTTTTCAAAAGCTGCACCGCGGACCTACTAAACGATAATATCGATCGATGCGCGCGACGCTTAAATACCCAAGGAGATGCAACGTAGACTGCACAACTGCCTCGGCGGCTCAACCTGGAGCGCATCACACTAGCACTGCCATACCCCTTGGTTCGATTCCCGTCCCGGTCATTATTCTTTTGCTGATTTTTACAAACTTCCTCAACTTCATTTTCATTGTTTTATCAACATTTCAGAGTTCTATCATTCGAATAGACTACTGTGAATGAAGATATATGCAAGGGGAACCACACTTAAATAATCAGTATTGGTGCAAGTTCGTCAAAAAAATTCGAAGCAGAACGGCTTCTCAAGGAGTGCATCCTTCTTCATTGCATTCACATGGATAATCGCTGCCTTTTTCCGAATATTTAGGCCTTGGGGCAGGGATTTTTGGAGGGTGGTGGGCAATCAATAATTAAAATTATCAATTAGTAGGTCCGCGGTGCAGCTTTTGAAAACAGATTTGTCGGTCCCCCCCTTAACCCCAACTACCCATATGGGTCCCTTTCAGAATCGTTTCCGTCGCAACTGGTGCTTCCCTTGTCAGTGCAAATCAACTTTTTTTCGTAATGCAAGAGGCTTCAAGCCAAAGTTAAATGTAGGGATTTCTCCTCATTGAACCGCCGTGACTACCTACTTCAATATTTTTGCATTGTTGTTGTTCATTTCTACAGTACTCTTCATCTACAGTAATCATTTTCTACAGTAATCTCTTTCGCTGCAGGAGCTGGCTCGATGCGTGATCTGCACATACGTCTTCAATACCGTGGCTGATCTTCGCTGCCACAACCTCATCACCGGTCACATGTTCAGGTTTGTAGTTTGATCACGTCGTAGTTTGCTCAGCCTGTAGTTTGGTCGTATTGTCGTTCGTAGCTTGATTGATCTACAATTTTCAGCGAAGACGAAGCTTGTGGCGGTAGTTACCAGAAGAGAAGCAAGGCTGAGAAGTCGATCTTGGTATTGTAGATTTCATTAATTGAGCTGATTATGACCGATTCCGTATTGCACTGCAACTAACCTACTTGTCTCCGGGCCAAGTGCGCAGATTTCAACCGTACAACATTTCTAGCTAAACGAAATATATCGGGGTTTGCTAAAGTTAGTGCAAAAATCGTTAGCCACACGGCAATGAAAACCAACACCATTGGATATCCGGTCGAAATCTGTGCACTTGGTCCAGAGGAGGCCCCGATCTTACACGGAGCCGGTGTTATATATATTATTGATTGATTATCGATTGATTTCAGGCCAAGTCAAAGGCTTTCCAGATCGGGCATCCCGAAGGAATCGGGCGAACCAAGCGTCCTTACAATAGGGTTCGAAATTATGATTTTTTCCAATTTCTGACCCGATTGACCTACCCTATTGCTGGAGTACGGTAGGTCAATTGAGACAAAAGACTTGACAAATACATGATTTGATCAATCGTTTCAGAAGAAGAAGGACTCTATCGCGAGTGATCAAGGCAGCGGTGATGCGGTAGTTGTGGTGCCGCGTACTGCTGAATTATCTACCGATCAGCCGATCAATATCGATTGATATACCGTATTCTTTCATGGATCGTTTTGTGTATGTATAAACAAGTTCTGTTTTGTTTTGACTTCGGCATGATCGTAATTGTTACCCAAATGCTCATAAAATATAGTTAAAAATGATCATTAAAAATTGGGCTTAATCCACTGCGAAAATTCTTCTCGTAAAGCAAAATTATCGCGAAATAATATATACGACCTTGTGATCTTTATCGAGCACGGAAACCTTTATCGAGACCTTATCAAGCACGGAACCCTTAACAAACACATAAACATTTGGGAGGGAATGGCTGCCTCTATCTATATAGTCCGCAGAATCACCGCCTTTTAAGTAAAAACAGGCGATCACCGCGACACGTTGCGTGTTGCCATTATTGCCATGCATGTTAGTTCAAAATGCGAGAGATATGGGAATAGCTGTGCGAAAGAGATGCTGAGGCGACTTTTCTCAATCCTTTGGTGTGCGGTTTGGTGTGTTTTCGCAATCTCTTAATAAGTAGAGTTCATTAGTCAGAGCAGCGCATCTCAGACAGGTATGGTCACGCGGAGGAGAGTGTGACAGAGAGAATGACTGGATGCTATCTCGCAAGCACAAAACTTTTTTATACTTTCTCCCCGCGGGGCACGCTGTCTTTAGTTACCCCGCGGGGTGCCCTGTCAACTCAAAGAGAAAGTAAGCCACCCTGCGGGGCACCCGGTCGAAGAGAAACTTCCCCGCGGGGCGCCCTATCATTTTCAGAGACTGAACAAGCTGTCCCACAGGGTGCCCTGCAGCTAATAATAATTTATTTATCTTTGACGATAAACAAAGAGGTAAAAGAGAAAAAAATAAAATAAAATAATGCTGGCCCCAGAGGGTGCCCGGCAGAGTGCCCCGAGGGGCGAGCGACAGGGTGCCCCGCGGGGTAGAGTTTCCAGAGATAGTTAAAACCAACCGAAAATTTTGCGCAAATTTTAGAGTGCGTTTTTTCAAGTGGGGGGGGGGGGGATTTTACTATCGAAATTTGCGTGGTGTATGAAAAACTTTTGTAATTCTAGCATGTTGGAATGACTCCAATGTCTAGTAGTCAAGCGATAAGAAAAACATACGATAAATCGTAAAGATATTTTAACAAGTTACATCCTGTCAGTCAATGCAAACTTATAGGGAGCGTTACCTCAATCAATGGTCTCTTCATTGCTCACACTATTTTTCTGTTCTCTAACTACGAGAGAGCATTGCGCGTCGAAGAGGCCATTGAGTGAGGTTACGCTCCCTTTATTGTAAGTCCTACGGGAGATAGCTGACAGTGACAAAAAAGCGTGAGAAAGCGTGCGAAATCGAGAAAATTTCATAATTTCTCAATTTCTCTAAATTGATGCTTCACTTTCTTCAATTTCAAAAGCTGCACCGCGGACCTACTAAACGATAATATCGATCGATGCGCGCGACGCTTAAATACCCAAGGAGATGCAACGTAGACTGCACAACTGCCTCGGCGGCTCAACCTGGAGCGCATCACACTAGCACTGCCATACCCCTTGGTTCGATTCCCGTCCCGGTCATTATTCTTTTGCTGATTTTTACAAACTTCCTCAACTTCATTTTCATTGTTTTATCAACATTTCAGAGTTCTATCATTCGAATAGACTACTGTGAATGAAGATATATGCAAGGGGAACCACACTTAAATAATCAGTATTGGTGCAAGTTCGTCAAAAAAATTCGAAGCAGAACGGCTTCTCAAGGAGTGCATCCTTCTTCATTGCATTCACATGGATAATCGCTGCCTTTTTCCGAATATTTAGGCCTTGGGGCAGGGATTTTTGGAGGGTGGTGGGCAATCAATAATTAAAATTATCAATTAGTAGGTCCGCGGTGCAGCTTTTGAAAACAGATTTGTCGGTCCCCCCCTTAACCCCAACTACCCATATGGGTCCCTTTCAGAATCGTTTCCGTCGCAACTGGTGCTTCCCTTGTCAGTGCAAATCAACTTTTTTTCGTAATGCAAGAGGCTTCAAGCCAAAGTTAAATGTAGGGATTTCTCCTCATTGAACCGCCGTGACTACCTACTTCAATATTTTTGCATTGTTGTTGTTCATTTCTACAGTACTCTTCATCTACAGTAATCATTTTCTACAGTAATCTCTTTCGCTGCAGGAGCTGGCTCGATGCGTGATCTGCACATACGTCTTCAATACCGTGGCTGATCTTCGCTGCCACAACCTCATCACCGGTCACATGTTCAGGTTTGTAGTTTGATCACGTCGTAGTTTGCTCAGCCTGTAGTTTGGTCGTATTGTCGTTCGTAGCTTGATTGATCTACAATTTTCAGCGAAGACGAAGCTTGTGGCGGTAGTTACCAGAAGAGAAGCAAGGCTGAGAAGTCGATCTTGGTATTGTAGATTTCATTAATTGAGCTGATTATGACCGATTCCGTATTGCACTGCAACTAACCTACTTGTCTCCGGGCCAAGTGCGCAGATTTCAACCGTACAACATTTCTAGCTAAACGAAATATATCGGGGTTTGCTAAAGTTAGTGCAAAAATCGTTAGCCACACGGCAATGAAAACCAACACCATTGGATATCCGGTCGAAATCTGTGCACTTGGTCCAGAGGAGGCCCCGATCTTACACGGAGCCGGTGTTATATATATTATTGATTGATTATCGATTGATTTCAGGCCAAGTCAAAGGCTTTCCAGATCGGGCATCCCGAAGGAATCGGGCGAACCAAGCGTCCTTACAATAGGGTTCGAAATTATGATTTTTTCCAATTTCTGACCCGATTGACCTACCCTATTGCTGGAGTACGGTAGGTCAATTGAGACAAAAGACTTGACAAATACATGATTTGATCAATCGTTTCAGAAGAAGAAGGACTCTATCGCGAGTGATCAAGGCAGCGGTGATGCGGTAGTTGTGGTGCCGCGTACTGCTGAATTATCTACCGATCAGCCGATCAATATCGATTGATATACCGTATTCTTTCATGGATCGTTTTGTGTATGTATAAACAAGTTCTGTTTTGTTTTGACTTCGGCATGATCGTAATTGTTACCCAAATGCTCATAAAATATAGTTAAAAATGATCATTAAAAATTGGGCTTAATCCACTGCGAAAAATCTTCTCGTAAAGCAAAATTATCGCGAAATAATATATACGACCTTGTGATCTTTATCGAGCACGGAAACCTTTATCGAGACCTTATCAAGCACGGAACCCTTAACAAACACATAAACATTTGGGAGGGAATGGCTGCCTCTATCTATATAGTCCGCAGAATCACCGCCTTTTAAGTAAAAACAGGCGATCACCGCGACACGTTGCGTGTTGCCATTATTGCCATGCATGTTAGTTCAAAATGCGAGAGATATGGGAATAGCTGTGCGAAAGAGATGCTGAGGCGACTTTTCTCAATCCTTTGGTGTGCGGTTTGGTGTGTTTTCGCAATCTCTTAATAAGTAGAGTTCATTAGTCAGAGCAGCGCATCTCAGACAGGTATGGTCACGCGGAGGAGAGTGTGACAGAGAGAATGACTGGATGCTATCTCGCAAGCACAAAACTTTTTTATACTTTCTCCCCGCGGGGCACGCTGTCTTTAGTTACCCCGCGGGGTGCCCTGTCAACTCAAAGAGAAAGTAAGCCACCCTGCGGGGCACCCGGTCGAAGAGAAACTTCCCCGCGGGGCGCCCTATCATTTTCAGAGACTGAACAAGCTGTCCCACAGGGTGCCCTGCAGCTAATAATAATTTATTTATCTTTGACGATAAACAAAGAGGTAAAAGAGAAAAAAATAAAATAAAATAATGCTGGCCCCAGAGGGTGCCCGGCAGAGTGCCCCGAGGGGCGAGCGACAGGGTGCCCCGCGGGGTAGAGTTTCCAGAGATAGTTAAAACCAACCGAAAATTTTGCGCAAATTTTAGAGTGCGTTTTTTCAAGTGGGGGGGGGATTTTACTATCGAAATTTGCGTGGTGTATGAAAAACTTTTGTAATTCTAGCATGTTGGAATGACTCCAATGTCTAGTAGTCAAGCGATAAGAAAAACATACGATAAATCGTAAAGATATTTTAACAAGCTACATCCTGTCAGTCAATGCAAACTTATAGGGAGCGTTACCTCAATCAATGGTCTCTTCATTGCTCACACTATTTTTCTGTTCTCTAACTACGAGAGAGCATTGCGCGTCGAAGAGGCCATTGAGTGAGGTTACGCTCCCTTTATTGTAAGTCCTACGGGAGATCGCTGACAGTGACAAAAAAGCGTGAGAAAGCGTGCGAAATCGAGAAAATTTCATAATTTCTCAATTTCTCTAAATTGATGCTTCACCATCGATCGCAGCGAAAGAGCACATAATTCACGTTGATGACTAATCCAATTCATTGGCTCGGCCGAAATCTGTGATCTACCCAGCAACCGTCTCTTTCTGATAAATTCTCAACCAAAATTTATCTATTTCGGAGTAGATTAACTATCTCAGCTCGCGGAAGGCAAACTGGATGAAAATTTGCATAGACATAGCCGAACGTGTTACAAGATCATTGGAGAAGTCCAAAAGTTGTAGAAAAGTTCCTGGCGTGCAATAGCCGAGCCAGAAAATGGATCCAAAGTGGTCGTATTTGCAGAAACTTCGCCTGTAAACGGTGACATTACATAGCAAAAATTTCCGCCCAGTCCGTCCCAATCAGTGCATTGGGCAGGAAAGTCAGTTTTGCGAAAATCATAGGTATGCACTGCTATGGGAGGAGTGAGAGGAAAGTTGAAAGGGAATGAAATTGAGGAATGATCGGAATTACGGAAGGGGCGGATAGAGAACAGTCAGTGACAACATTTCGGAGAGGATAAAATTTGTAATTTGAGTACAATAATTATTATAAAGTACATTAAGATTAAAATGAGCTGATTATTTTTGAATATATCAACTTGAACACATCATTATGGGCTAAGAACTCATATAGAACCGGTTGAATTGAGTTAAATATTCATTACATTCTCGTTTGCCTTCTCTGGTTCTCGTTTGCCTTCTCTGATTATCTTCTATACTCGATTATCTACTCACTCAAAGGTACGAATCTTCTAATCTAATCTAATCTACGGTCTTCAAAATGAGCGCGATTGATCTTTGGGTGGGCAGTACTCTAGAAGCCCAGATTTGGGATTAGAATCTTTGAACAGATTTAGGTAATCAGAGTGCTCAGGTAGCTGGGAGTACCTGTTTTAGGGGTTCGGAGGGGTAAACTAAAGTTACCGAGTGACTGATCTTTGATCTATTTCGACCCTAGCTCCGCCCTCTTATGAGGCGATCTGGGCTTCTGGAGTAATGTTTGATCTTCTCTGGTATTTTGCCACTTAAAGTCTACTTAA
Source organism: Parapristionchus giblindavisi (assembly GCA_943737045.1). Lineage (NCBI taxonomy): Eukaryota > Metazoa > Nematoda > Chromadorea > Rhabditida > Diplogasteridae > Parapristionchus > Parapristionchus giblindavisi. The sequence goes on along the minus strand of CALSFV010000028.1, from coordinate 132,213 downwards.
ACTACGTCACAGACTTTAAGTAGACTTTAAGTAAACTTTAAGTGAAAGAACATTTGACGAAATGTATTACAGTATACCACACCACTTTAAGTAGACTTACGTCTCACTTTAAGTTTACTTAAAGTCTACTTAAAGTGGGAAAGTTTAAGTAGACTTTAAGTGGCAAAATACCAGAGTTTGCGCAAGTTTTAACTTTTTTTTGGTTCTGGTTCCGACCTTACTTAGCCTGCACATTGACAAAGCACGCAGAGAAAAAGGTGTAACCCACAGCACACAAGTGTTAAAATTGCTGAAAAAAGTGTTTACTTCTACTTACTTACCACTTACTTACGGGGTTTCACCACTTTCCTCTCTGTGAGGTTTCAGCAGTTCAGGATTACTTTACTTACTGTAGTACTTACTGTAGATTACTGTAGATTTGGATGTAGTGTTTTTGTAATTCAGTCACCAAAAGTCAACTCACGACACTACAGTGATGCGGTGTTAATATCTCGGAAAAGTAGATGGAAAAGTGAAAAGTAGCGTTAATTTTGCGATTGTAAAAGTAGTTGGAAAAGTAGGATAGCTTCATAATCTACAAACTTTTACACTGAATTTACGAAGCTAAAGTACTTTTCCAACTACTTTTACAATCACAAAATTAACACTGCTTTTCACTTTTCCATCTACTTTTCCAAGATTTTAACACTACATGAGATTTAATGTAGATTTCGGAACTCAAATACAAATACAAATGGTTGATATTCTGATGTTATCTCGCTCTACTTATAAGATAATAAACGGGCATTACTTCCGCAAGAATAGCATAAAAAGCCCTTGCCTTCGTGTTTACTTTATTTTTCGCGCCCCGTTTTGTGTCTCTGTGTTTTGAAGTAGTGCCCCTCTAACTCAAGCGTCCTTGCAAGCCAGCTACAAAAATGCCTCCATATTTGCAATGGACACCTTTTTTCGAGGTAGAGAGTGAAGAAATGATGATTGGAATGATGAATAGGCCATTATTGCGTGGGTAGGTGGGTTAGGGTAGATGGGAGTGAGTACGAGCTATGATCAATCAATGTATAGAATTCGATGATAAACGATGGTTGTATTATTATTTTCAGACTCGAAAGGAAATGGCACAAGATTTCTCGCACAAAGATTTTCGAATAATGATAAACCATGTCGACAAGTAATTAAGTCCATAATTTCTATATAATTCAGAAATCTATTCAGCTATTATATAATGGGGGGGGGGGGGGGGGGGCAAGCACGCATGTTTTATCGCAAGTTTAGAAAAATTAAGTCAGTTTGCGTTAACGACAATTTTTTTGGCATGGTAGGAGTACGGCATGTGGGTTACTTTAGCTGCACATATTTTAGAAAAAATTGTCTTGTCGAGCTAGACGAGGGGCCAAGCACGGAATTATTATCGCAAGCTTGAAAAATAAAGTCAGGTTGCGTTAGCATCAAAACGAGAAAAAAAAAACGGACAGGCACTATTTTTTCAGAAGTTTTCAATTTGTCTCAGGGTTTGTAGTTGCGAATACGACCGAACCATTCAACCCTAGCGTTCATCTTTCAGTTGTCAACAGTCCACGAATAAAAGGTTGCAAAAACTGGGTAATCAACCTAAAGGTGAAAAATTGTGGGAAGTACTCAAGAAGATACAAGATGAAGATCGAACGACGAATCTAGAGGACAAATGCAACCACTCCCCGTCCTCTTTAGCTACGAAGTAAGCAACGCTTCGATTACATTCATGCTCTATTTAAATTGCAATTGCAACAATATTTGCATTTGGTTATGGACGCGTGTACATACTCTGGTATTTCTATTTAAAGTTCGTCACTGGCTTGAAAGAAAAATGACGTAATGCATAACAGTATGTACGCCACTTGAAGTAGTACTTGAATTCTATAACATTTGAAGTGAAATTGATAAGTACGATAGCTGATAGCATATCAACGATAACTGATGAAAAGATACATAGCAGAGAGTTAATTATGCTATTGACCGTATAAAATACAATTGTTTATTTGGTACGAGAGTAGCCATCCACTGCCAGAATGAATTTCTATGTTTTGAGAGAGAGTGCCGGTGAGAGAGTAGGTAGATCAGAGAGAGCGAGGAAGGAAAGGAGGAAAGAGTGGGGAGTTAATCGATAGTTCTTCCTCTGTTTAGCAGCAGTAGCAATGCAATTATGCAAGTACATTTTATACGGACGAGAGCCTGAATCTGAGGGTGAGTCCGCATCCAGAATATACAACGACATTCCAAGATAATTTAAAACAAAATATATTTTTGATTTCATATTCAAACTTGGACACTATTGCAGGTAGTCCTGTACACGATATAATTCCGCATAAACGACAAAAGCTGGAGAAGAAGGAAGACGCAAAGGTACATCAACTAGTCAATTTTATAAAACATATAATTTATTTTGCTATACATTACATTGTTATTTGCCATACATTGTTATTTTATAACTCCTAAAATACTTGTCGTCGACGTCAGATGGTACTGTCACTGTGCCCCCGCCCCCGCCCCCGCCCCCGCCCCCGCCCCCGCCCCCGCCCCCGCCCCCGCCCCCGCCCCCGCCCTCGCCCCTTGCACCCTCACTCTCAAGACAACAATTGTCATGTCGAGAGCCTGAATCTGAGGGTGAGTCCGCATCCAGAATATACAACATATAATTTATTTGCTATATCCCCCGCCCCCGCCCCTGCCCCCGCCCCCGCCCCCGCCCCCGCCCCCCCCCCCCGCCCCCCCCCCCGCCCCCGCCCCTGCCCCCGTCCCTGCCCCTGCCCCCACCCCCGCCCTCGCCCCTTGCACCCTCACTCTCAAGACAACAATTGTCATGTCGAGAGCCTGAATCTGAGGGTGAGTCCGCATCCAGAATATACAACGACATTCCAAGATAATTTAAAACAAAATATATTTTTGATTTCATATTCAAACTTGGACACTATTGCAGGTACTCCTGTACACGATATAATTCCGCATAAACGACTAAAGCTGGAGAAGAAGGAAGACGCAAAGGTACATCAACTAGTCAATTTCAAGACAACAATTGTCATGTCGAGAGCCTGAATCTGAGGGTGAGTCCGCATCCAGAATATACAGCGACATTCCAAGATAATTTAAAACAAAATATATTTTTGATTTCATATTCAAACTTGGACACTATTGCAGGTAGTCCTGTACACGATATAATTCCGCATAAACGACAAAAGCTGGAGAAGAAGGAAGACGCAAAGGTACATCAACTAGTCAATTTTATAAAACATATAATTTATTTTGCTATACATTACATTGTTATTTGCCATACATTGTTATTTTATAACTCCTAAAATACTTGTCGTCGACGTCAGATGGTACTGTCACTGTGCCCCCCGCCCCTTGCACCCTCACTCTCAAGACAACAATTGTCATGTCGAGAGCCTGAATCTGAGGGTGAGTCCGCATCCAGAATATACAACGACATTCCAAGATAATTTAAAACAAAATATATTTTTGATTTCATATTCAAACTTGGACACTATTGCAGGTAGTCCTGTACACGATATAATTCCGCATAAACGACAAAAGCTGGAGAAGAATGAAGACGCAAAGGTACATCAACTAGTCAATTTTATAAAACATATAATTTATTTTGCTATACATTACATTGTTATTTGCCATACATTGTTATTTTATAACTCCTAAAATACTTGTCGTCGACGTCAGATGGTACTGTCACTGTGCCCCCCGCCCCCGCCCCCGCCCCTTGCACCCTCACTCTCAAGACAACAATTGTCATGTCGAGAGCCTGAATCTGAGGGTGAGTCCGCATCCAGAATATACAACGACATTCCAAGATAATTTAAAACAAAATATATTTTTGATTTCATATTCAAACTTGGACACTATTGCAAGTAGTCCTGTACACGATATAATTCCGCATAAACGACAAAAGCTGGAGAAGAAGGAAGACGCAAAGGTACATCAACTAGTCAATTTTATAAAACATATAATTTATTTTGCTATACATTACATTGTTATTTGCCATACATTGTTATTTTATAACTCCTAAAATACTTGTCGTCGACGTCAGATGGTACTGTCACTGTGCCCCCGCCCCCGCCCCCGCCCCGCCCCCGCCCCCGCCCCTTGCACCCTCACTCTCAAGACAACAATTGTCATGTCGAGAGCCTGAATCTGAGGGTGAGTCCGCATCCAGAATATACAACGACATTCCAAGATAATTTAAAACAAAATATATTTTTGATTTCATATTCAAACTTGGACACTATTGCAGGTAGTCCTGTACACGATATAATTCCGCATAAACGACAAAAGCTGGAGAAGAACGAAGACGCAAAGGTACATCAACTAGTCAATTTTATAAAACATATATTTTATTTTGCTATACATTACATTGTTATTTGCCATACATTGTTATTTTATAACTCCTAAAATACTTGTCGTCGACGTCAGATGGTACTGTCACTGTGCCCCCGCCCCCGCCCCCGCCCCTTGCACCCTCACTCTCAAGACAACAATTGTCATGTCGAGAGCCTGAATCTGAGGGTGAGTCCGCATCCAGAATATACAACGACATTCCAAGATAATTTAAAACAAAATATATTTTTGATTTCATATTCAAACTTGGACACTATTGCAGGTAGTCCTGTACACGATATAATTCCGCATAAACGACAAAAGCTGGAGAAGAAGGAAGACGCAAAGGTACATCAACTAGTCAATTTTATAAAACATATAATTTATTTTGCTATACATTACATTGTTATTTGCCATACATTGTTATTTTATAACTCCTAAAATACTTGTCGTCGACGTCAGATGGTACTGTCACTGTGCCCCCGCCCCCGCCCCCGCCCCTTGCACCCTCACTCTCAAGACAACAATTGTCATGTCGAGAGCCTGAATCTGAGGGTGAGTCCGCATCCAGAATATACAACGACATTCCAAGATAATTTAAAACAAAATATATTTTTGATTTCATATTCAAACTTGGACACTATTGCAGGTAGTCCTGTACACGATATAATTCCGCATAAACGACAAAAGCTGGAGAAGAAGGAAGACGCAAAGGTACATCAACTAGTCAATTTTATAAAACATATAATTTATTTTGCTATACATTACATTGTTATTTGCCATACATTGTGTTATATCCGAAGTGTGGTGTAGATAGGACGAAGACGTAGTAAGCTATGCAGCTTTATTAGACAGATAGCGAGTAGACGAGTAGAGAGAGGAATAGGCGAAGTGACTGCTAGTCACACGAGGGACTGACTAGAATGAATGGATAGTCCAGACATTCTTTGTCATATACAAAGAGTGGAGGCATTATATGCAGATCTAATACATATGGAAATATGCCAATCCAATCACATACATAACATAACACCTCCCCCTTAAGATGGAACATCTTACAAAGCAATGGGGTAAGAACGAGAAATGATACAATCAAACAATAGAACCGCTTAGTGGTATGTCTTCGTAGTTAACATCATTCTCGGTTATTGTTGCTGCTGCCAGTTGTCGTCAGGCTTGCCCTGGATTGCGGTAGCTGGTGCAGCTGTCATCGGAAACTGTCGCTATGACATCAACATCATTATCATCCATGATGACGTCATCGCCATTCACAATATCAAGCACACAGAATCCATCTAACACGATCTGCTTAGGCGTCTCCTTACTACAAGAATCAATCCTCCTTAAATGACACCAATGTACTCTTTCTCTTCGTAGATCACTACGGACCTCGACCATCACTGAATCTCGCCTTCTCAGTACGATCCAACGGACCCATTCAAACTGAGTAGGCACAGAGTACTCCTTGTAGAAGACCTCATCTCCTGTGCAGAATTTCCTTTCAACAATATCATTCATCCGATCGTTTTGTTTCACCATATCTTCTGTCAGGATATCTCCGATCGGTAGGAGGTCGACTTCAGCGATCCTCCTCTCACCACAGAAAGCGTCAACCGGAATGAGCTTTCTTGGTTCACTTTCATTTGCCATAGGCGTTCTTCTCTCCTTTATCCTGAGAGTAGCCTTTGCCTTCGTACATGCTGCTTGACTCTCCTCTGTAGCCTCGGCAAGCATTTCATTGGTCATCTTACTCGTGACCTGTAAGAAGTCCATAGTCTTCATACGTGCTGCTTGACTCTCTTCCGTAGCCTCGGCAAGCACAGTATCAATCATCCTTACATGATCGATATCATCGGTGGTCATCTTCATTGAGACCGAGAAGACCTCGTGGAGCATCTTCGCACATGCTGCTTCACTACCTAGGGTAGTCTCAGCCAGCATTCCTTTGATATTCGGCCTGGAGCTCTCGGCACAGACTGTCAGGCAGTTGGCCTCTGAGCAATCGGACAACCCGATCTGCTTCCACATCTCATCTGACGGCAGTGAGATGTTAGCTCTGTCATCGATTTGCATGGCAATCGATCTCTCCTGTAGACTCACATAGATACTGTAGTGGTCGGTGCTTGTTCTATCGCCACGCATTTGTTTGATCTCCTTCAGATCACCACTACCATCAATACACACCTCAGCAAAATCTCCATTCTTGCGACATTGGTTGTAGGTTGTATTCATGTGTCTACCTTGACCGATATCATGGTCTCCTTGTGATGAGACAAACGTACTGTTGCTCAACTTCTCCACTACCATCTGTAGTAGATCTATCCTCTCATTCAGTGGATGAATGAGCTCCCTCAGAGCTTTCATTGTCTCTGACTCATGATCTTGTCTGATCTCCTTATTTGGCATTGTATTGACTCATACAATCCAATCACCATCCACACGTATTGATGTAATCGCAATTACACTTGTTGATCGCAGTCACCAAATCACAATTTGAGCAGAGCCTTCGGCCACACAAGTATAAACTTTGCTCGCAAGCAATCACACTACACACGCTCGCAAGCTGTGTCTGCCGGACAAGTTCGTACTTGAATCGCAACTCAAGTCTGCCGTACAAAGTACGTAATACTACACGCTCGCAAGCCGTGTCTGCCGGACAAGTCCGTACTTGAATCGCAACTCAAGTCTGCCGTACTAAGTACGTAATATCCATCCAAGAACAAGAACACGCAGTGAAGACGTCGCCGTATGTCCCGAACGTGAAGTGAAGACGTCACAGTATGTCCCGAACGCGAAGCGAAGACGGCAGATGAGCAGCACGTGAAGTTCGAATCCTTAGCCAAGAAGTTGTTGGCGTCGGATGGTCCTGGTCGCCAGTTGTTATATCCGAAGTGTGGTGTAGATAGGACGAAGACGTAGTAAGCTATGCAGCTTTATTAGACAGATAGCGAGTAGACGAGTAGAGAGAGGAATAGGCGAAGTGACTGCTAGTCACACGAGGGACTGACTAGAATGAATGGATAGTCCAGACATTCTTTGTCATATACAAAGAGTGGAGGCATTATATGCAGATCTAATACATATGGAAATATGCCAATCCAATCACATACATAACATAACACATTGTTATGTTATAACTCCTAAAATACTTGTCGTCGACGTCAGATGGTACTGTCACTGTGCCCCCGCCCCCGCCCCCGCCCCCGCCCCCGCCCTCTCCCCTTGCACCCTCTCTCTCAAGACAACAATTGTCATGTCGAGAGCCTGAATCTGAGGGTGAGTCCGCATCCAGAATATACAACATATAATTTATTTGCTATATCCCCCGCCCCCGCCCCCGCCCCCCGCCCCCGCCCCTTGCACCCTCACTCTCAAGACAACAATTGTCATGTCGAGAGCCTGAATCTGAGGGTGAGTCCGCATCCAGAATATACAACGACATTCCAAGATAATTTAAAACAAAATATATTTTTGATTTCATATTCAAACTTGGACACTATTGCAGGTAGTCCTGTACACGATATAATTCCGCATAAACGACAAAAGCTGGAGAAGAAGGAAGACGCAAAGGTACATCAACTAGTCAATTTTATAAAACATATAATTTATTTTGCTATACATTACATTGTTATTTGCCATACATTGTTATTTTATAACTCCTAAAATACTTGTCGTCGACGTCAGATGGTACTGTCACTGTGCCCCCGCCCCCGCCCCCGCCCCTTGCACCCTCACTCTCAAGACAACAATTGTCATGTCGAGAGCCTGAATCTGAGGGTGAGTCCGCATCCAGAATATACAACGACATTCCAAGATAATTTAAAACAAAATATATTTTTGATTTCATATTCAAACTTGGACACTATTGCAGGTAGTCCTGTACACGATATAATTCCGCATAAACGACAAAAGCTGGAGAAGAAGGAAGACGCAAAGGTACATCAACTAGTCAATTTTATAAAACATATAATTTATTTTGCTATACATTACATTGTTATTTGCCATACATTGTGTTATATCCGAAGTGTGGTGTAGATAGGACGAAGACGTAGTAAGCTATGCAGCTTTATTAGACAGATAGCGAGTAGACGAGTAGAGAGAGGAATAGGCGAAGTGACTGCTAGTCACACGAGGGACTGACTAGAATGAATGGATAGTCCAGACATTCTTTGTCATATACAAAGAGTGGAGGCATTATATGCAGATCTAATACATATGGAAATATGCCAATCCAATCACATACATAACATAACACCTCCCCCTTAAGATGGAACATCTTACAAAGCAATGGGGTAAGAACGAGAAATGATACAATCAAACAATAGAACCGCTTAGTGGTATGTCTTCGTAGTTAACATCATTCTCGGTTATTGTTGCTGCTGCCAGTTGTCGTCAGGCTTGCCCTGGATTGCGGTAGCTGGTGCAGCTGTCATCGGAAACTGTCGCTATGACATCAACATCATTATCATCCATGATGACGTCATCGCCATTCACAATATCAAGCACACAGAATCCATCTAACACGATCTGCTTAGGCGTCTCCTTACTACAAGAATCAATCCTCCTTAAATGACACCAATGTACTCTTTCTCTTCGTAGATCACTACGGACCTCGACCATCACTGAATCTCGCCTTCTCAGTACGATCCAACGGACCCATTCAAACTGAGTAGGCACAGAGTACTCCTTGTAGAAGACCTCATCTCCTGTGCAGAATTTCCTTTCAACAATATCATTCATCCGATCGTTTTGTTTCACCATATCTTCTGTCAGGATATCTCCGATCGGTAGGAGGTCGACTTCAGCGATCCTCCTCTCACCACAGAAAGCGTCAACCGGAATGAGCTTTCTTGGTTCACTTTCATTTGCCATAGGCGTTCTTCTCTCCTTTATCCTGAGAGTAGCCTTTGCCTTCGTACATGCTGCTTGACTCTCCTCTGTAGCCTCGGCAAGCATTTCATTGGTCATCTTACTCGTGACCTGTAAGAAGTCCATAGTCTTCATACGTGCTGCTTGACTCTCTTCCGTAGCCTCGGCAAGCACAGTATCAATCATCCTTACATGATCGATATCATCGGTGGTCATCTTCATTGAGACCGAGAAGACCTCGTGGAGCATCTTCGCACATGCTGCTTCACTACCTAGGGTAGTCTCAGCCAGCATTCCTTTGATATTCGGCCTGGAGCTCTCGGCACAGACTGTCAGGCAGTTGGCCTCTGAGCAATCGGACAACCCGATCTGCTTCCACATCTCATCTGACGGCAGTGAGATGTTAGCTCTGTCATCGATTTGCATGGCAATCGATCTCTCCTGTAGACTCACATAGATACTGTAGTGGTCGGTGCTTGTTCTATCGCCACGCATTTGTTTGATCTCCTTCAGATCACCACTACCATCAATACACACCTCAGCAAAATCTCCATTCTTGCGACATTGGTTGTAGGTTGTATTCATGTGTCTACCTTGACCGATATCATGGTCTCCTTGTGATGAGACAAACGTACTGTTGCTCAACTTCTCCACTACCATCTGTAGTAGATCTATCCTCTCATTCAGTGGATGAATGAGCTCCCTCAGAGCTTTCATTGTCTCTGACTCATGATCTTGTCTGATCTCCTTATTTGGCATTGTATTGACTCATACAATCCAATCACCATCCACACGTATTGATGTAATCGCAATTACACTTGTTGATCGCAGTCACCAAATCACAATTTGAGCAGAGCCTTCGGCCACACAAGTATAAACTTTGCTCGCAAGCAATCACACTACACACGCTCGCAAGCTGTGTCTGCCGGACAAGTTCGTACTTGAATCGCAACTCAAGTCTGCCGTACAAAGTACGTAATACTACACGCTCGCAAGCCGTGTCTGCCGGACAAGTCCGTACTTGAATCGCAACTCAAGTCTGCCGTACTAAGTACGTAATATCCATCCAAGAACAAGAACACGCAGTGAAGACGTCGCCGTATGTCCCGAACGTGAAGTGAAGACGTCACAGTATGTCCCGAACGCGAAGCGAAGACGGCAGATGAGCAGCACGTGAAGTTCGAATCCTTAGCCAAGAAGTTGTTGGCGTCGGATGGTCCTGGTCGCCAGTTGTTATATCCGAAGTGTGGTGTAGATAGGACGAAGACGTAGTAAGCTATGCAGCTTTATTAGACAGATAGCGAGTAGACGAGTAGAGAGAGGAATAGGCGAAGTGACTGCTAGTCACACGAGGGACTGACTAGAATGAATGGATAGTCCAGACATTCTTTGTCATATACAAAGAGTGGAGGCATTATATGCAGATCTAATACATATGGAAATATGCCAATCCAATCACATACATAACATAACACATTGTTATGTTATAACTCCTAAAATACTTGTCGTCGACGTCAGATGGTACTGTCACTGTGCCCCCGCCCCCGCCCCCGCCCCCGCCCCCGCCCCCGCCCCCGCCCTCTCCCCTTGCACCCTCTCTCTCAAGACAACAATTGTCATGTCGAGAGCCTGAATCTGAGGGTGAGTCCGCATCCAGAATATACAACATATAATTTATTTGCTATATCCCCCGCCCCCGCCCCCGCCCCCCGCCCCCGCCCCTTGCACCCACACTCTCAAGACAACAATTGTCATGTCGAGAGCCTGAATCTGAGGGTGAGTCCGCATCCAGAATATACAACGACATTCCAAGATAATTTAAAACAAAATATATTTTTGATTTCATATTCAAACTTGGACACTATTGCAGGTACTCCTGTACACGATATAATTCCGCATAAACGACTAAAGCTGGAGAAGAACGAAGACGCAAAGGTACATCAACTAGTCAATTTCAAGACAACAATTGTCATGTCGAGAGCCTGAATCTGAGGGTGAGTCCGCATCCAGAATATACAACATATAATTTATTTTGCTATATCCCCCGCCCCCGCCCCGCCCCCGCCCCCGCCCCGCCCCCGCCCCCCCCCCCCCCGCCCCCGCCCCCGCCCCTTGCACCCTCACTCTCAAGACAACAATTGTCATGTCGAGAGCCTGAATCTGAGGGTGAGTCCGCATCCAGAATATACAACGACATTCCAAGATAATTTAAAACAAAATATATTTTTGATTTCATATTCAAACTTGGACACTATTGCAGGTAGTCCTGTACACGATATAATTCCGCATAAACGACAAAAGCTGGAGAAGAAGGAAGACGCAAAGGTACATCAACTAGTCAATTTTATAAAACATATAATTTATATTGCTATACATTACATTGTTATTTGCCATACATTGTTATTTTATAACTCCTAAAATACTTGTCGTCGACGTCAGATGGTACTGTCACTGTGCCCCCGCCCCCGCGAGGGGCAGGGGCGGGGGCGGGGGCGGGGGCACAGTGACAGTACCATCTGACGTCGACGACAAGTATTTAAGGAGTTATAAAATAACAATGTATGGCAAATAACAATGTATAGCAAAATAAATTATATGTTTTATAAAATTGACTAGTTGATGTACCTTTGCGTCTTCCTTCTTCTCCAGCTTTTGTCGTTTATGCGGAATTATATCGTGTACAGGACTACCTGCAATAGTGTCCAAGTTTGAATATGAAATCAAAAAATATATTTTATCTAATAATTATCTTGGAATGTCGTTGTATATTCTGGATGCGGACTCACCCTCAGATTCAAGCTCTCGACATGACAATTGTTGTCTTGAGAGTGAGGTGCAAGGGGCGGGGGCAGGGGCGGGGGCGGGGGCGGGGGCGGGGGCACAGTGACAGTACCATCTGACGTCGACGACAAGTATTTTAGGAGTTATAAAATAACAATGTATGGCAAATAACAATGTAATGTATAGCAAAATAATTTTGTATTTTGTTTTAAATTATCGTGGAATGTCGTTGTATATTCTGGATGCGGACTCACCCTCAGATTCAGGCTCTCGAGATGACAATTGTTGTCTTGAGAGTGAGGGTGCAAGGGACGGGGGCGGGGGCGGGGGCGGGGGCGGGGGCACAGTGACAGTACCATCTGACGTCGACGACAAGTATTTAAGGAGTTATAAAATAACAATGTATGGCAAATAACAATGTAATGTATAGCAAAATAAATTATATGTTTTATAAAATTGACTAGTTGATGTACCTTTGCGTCTTCCTTCTTCTCCAGCTTTTGTCGTTTATGCGGAATTATATCGTGTACAGGACCAGGGCTGTGCGGCAAGGCATATATTCGGCAATTCGGCAATCCGGCAATTGCCGAAAACAAATATTTTCGGCAATTCGGCAAACCGGCAATTGCCGAAAACAAACATTTTCGGCAAATACGGCAATTTCGGCAATTCGGCAATTTCCTCCAAAAAACGTATTTTAATGATTTTTTGATCTTTTGTAGGCTTAAATCGAGTAATAAACATTTTTTCACAAACTGGAATAACGATCAACAAAAAAGACAGCGAAAATAGTGATTAAAACCTCAACATATTGTTAAAATATAAATTGCCGATTTTTAAAAAATTGCCGAAATTGCCGGTTCGGCAATTTCGGCAATGAAAAACCGGCAATTTCGGCAATTTCGGCAAACCGGCAACGCCTTGCCGCACAGCCCTGTACAGGACTACCTGCAATAGTGTCCAGATCAATCGTTTCAGAAGAAGAAGGACTCTACCGCGAGTGATCAAGGCAGCGGTGATGCGGTAGTTGTGGTGCCGCGTACTGCTGAATTATCGATCGATCAGCCAATCAATATCGATTGATCTACCGTATTTTTATTCATGGATCTTTTTGTGTATGTATAAACAAGTTCTGTTTTGTTTTGACCTGAGCAAGACTAAATATATTTTGACTATGATCGTAATTGCTACGCAAATGCTCATAAAATATAGTTAAAAATGACCATTAAAAAGTGGGATTAATCCAATGCGAAAAATCATCTTGTAACGCAAAATTATCGCGAAACAATATATCACGCCCGTCACGAGAGAATTGAGATGAGAGGGGGAATGAAGCAAAAATGGTGAAATGAGTTAGGACCATTTTTGGACATCTCTAGGCATGCCCTGCCAGAACCCAAAGTTTCATTGTTCTATTTTGATTTTGGGGCTCAATACACCGGTTCGATAAGGTGAAGTCCCAACTTTGAGCACGAATTTCTCGCTTCTGGTGCGTTTTAGCGGAAAAGTGTCACAAGAGTGACCCCCGCTCTTTATTCTTGCTCTATCGATCTAAAGAAACCAGAGGTCATGAAAATGATTCTGAACAGAGCTTCACTTAGAGGAAAATAACTCAATAATTTAGGAAAAGGAGGTGCTCTTCTTCCAGTATGTTACTAAGTTTTTCATGCGCGTTCGAATGAGGGGTTTGCGAAAAAAATACGTTAGCGCGTTCGTATGGTTCATCCCCTTGAAAATTTCCTGATGATTTGAAGTCATTTTCGCCACCCACAATCTCTCGTTTTACACACTCTCTCGCCCATTCCTTTCATTCCATTCCATTCCATTCTACACCGCACGGTCTCGAGCGTGCGGTGCAGAATGAAACATATGGTTTTCTCCCTTTCTCTTCCCTGTATTTCTTTCACTCACCGGCGAGAGAGTGTGTGAATCGAGAGATTGTGGTTGGGCGAAAATGACTTCAAATCAGCTGGAAATTTCCAAGGGGATGAACCATACGAACACATTAACGTATTTTTTTCGTAAACACCTCATTTGAAAACACTTGAAAAACTTAAAAACATACTGAAAGAAGAGCACCCCCTTTTCCTAAATTTTTGAGTTATCTGCTTCGAAGTGAAGCTATGTTCAGAATCATTTTCATGACGTCTGGTTTGTTTAGATCGATAGAGCAACAAAAAAGAGCGGGGATGTGGCACACTTGTGGCACTTTTCCGCTAAAACTCACCAGAAGCGAGATATTCGAGCTCAAAGTTGGGACTTCGCATTACCGAACCGGTGTATTGAGCCCCAAAATGAAAATTGAACAATGAGACTTTGGGTTCTGGTAGGGCATGCCTAGAGATGTCCAAAAATGGTCCTAACTCATTTCACCATTTTTGCTTCATTTCCATTTCATCTCAATTCTCTCGTGACTGGCGTGATATCTTTATCAAGCACAGAAACCTTTATCAAGACCTTTATCAAGGACAGAAACCGTTATCAAACACATAAACATTTGGGAGGGAATGGCTGCCTCTATCTATATAGTCCGCAGAATCGCCTCCTTAAAGGGAGCGTTACCTCTCTCAATGGTCTCTACATTATGCACACTATTTCTTTGTTCTCTAACCACGAGAAAGCATTGCTCGTCGAAGAGACCGTTGAGAGAGGTTATGCTCCCTTTAACAGGCGATCACCGCGACACGCCGCGCGTTGCCATTATTGCCATGCATGTTAGTTCATATTGCGAGAGATATGAGAATAGCGAGGCAAAAGAGATGCTGAGGCGACTTTTCTCAATCCTTTGGTGTGCGGTTCGGTTAGTGTGTGAAGTTCGGAATTTGCGTGATGTATGAAGAAGTTTTGTAATTCTAGCATGTTGAAATGGCTCCAATGTGTAGTAGTCAAGCGATAGGAAAAACATTCGATGAATCGTAAAGATATTATAAAAAGCTAATTGTAAATCCTGTCATTCAAAGCAAACAAATTGTAAGTCCTGCGGGAGATCGTTGATAGCGACAAAAAAAGCGTGAGAAAGCGTGCGAAATCGAGAAAGTTTCATAATTTCTCAATTTCTCTAAATTGATGCTTCATCATCGATCGCAGCGAAAGACCACATGATTCACTTTGATGACTAATCCAATTCATTGGCTCGGCCAAAAGTGTGATCTACCAAGCAACTGTCTCTTTCTGATCAATTCTCAACCAAAATTTATCTATTTCGGTGTTGCCTTCTCAAACCATAAGTGAATATTTTGTGAGTTTTTTTAAAATTTAATATTTTTGGTTTTGAAATGCCGCTGTGTAACGAGCTGCATGATTCAGACAACGCGATTTTCTTTTCATTATGCATATCATTTTAGATAATTTCTCTTTGTTTTAAAATGGCTCTGTGCTCAGTGAATTTGGGAAAGTTGACTAGTAACCTTTCCCAAATTCTCTGACAGACGTTTTTTCCAGATGTTGTTTCGACCTTGTCTCATCTTCGTTCTTCTTCTCTTATTGGTGCCTTTGGCGGATTCGAAAGGAGGTCAGTGTATCATTTTACTGCGAAAGGTCAAAGATCAAGCTTAGGTCGAGGAGGGGGAGGCCGAGGGAGCAGTTCTTCGAGGAGCTCTTCCAGTGGAGGTTCGAGCGTTTCTAGCCACGGCTCTAGCTACTCCGGCTCTAGCTTCTCCGGCTCTAGCTACGCCGGCTCCAGCTACTCCGGCTCTAGCTACTCCGGCTCTAGTTACTCTGGCTCTGGTTACCGTGGATCATCATATTACGGACACTCTTCCAGGTATCTCGCATTCTCCCTTATTCCTCTTTGGCAGTCATAGGTACATGGGCGCTGACACGGGGATTTGTTTTCCTTATCATTTTTTTTATGTTTGTTAACAGTCATGCACAATTTCGTCTTCTGTCTCTCTCATTAAGACATCGGCTCAGTAAGATTCCAGGAAGTGCCGGACATCGACCTCACCGATTTGGCCCAAATTTTTTTTATGGATACCCCCATGGGCCCCCATCACAGAATGGGTATTCATTTGGGCTGATTCCTTGAAACACAGATGTGGCGGGTTTTCGAAATTTGAAAACTCGATTTTCACCAGAAAAAAATGGAGCGACCTAGGACCAATGTTAGTGTCGATTAATTATAAGTATAAATAGACAACAAAAACTGGCTATACGACGGTCCGGAGATCCGATCGCAAACTGATTTTTTTACCTCCTCAAAACATTCTAAAATTAATTAAAATTTTAAAACAAAAAAGTGCAGTCCAATTTTTGCCTTATCTTATAGAGCAAAAAATTCCGCGTCGAATTAGTGAAAAAAATCAAAAATCGAAGGACCCGTCTTTTGAGATAAATGAACCTGAAGATGACCCGAAAATATTTTTGTTTTCAAACCCCCTCATCTTTGTACTCATATTGAAGAGCTCATCGAGTAGAACAACTTTCATGTTGGAGGTTTTGTCTGAAACTCATGTGCAAGAGAAATACATGAGTTTTATTTATTCGCACGGTTGTTCACACAATTTTCAGTAAAACGAAAGTAAAATTTTTTTTGTGTACAAAGCGATTACGCCTATATTGTAGAACGCAAAAATCCATACTTACTTTATTGTTTCACGAAAAAAAATTGTACACCCCCATGCTGAAAAAAATGGCCTGAAAATTAGTATTGAAAAAAAAGTTGTCGAAACCTTGCCATGTTTATACTCATTTTAAAGTACTCGTCAAATACATCATTTATTATGTTGGTCGTATTCTGTGAAAGTCGTTTGTTCTCAAGACATAAGCGATAATAAAGATTTGGATCCAATAAATCTTAATTCATGTATTTCTCTTGTACATGAGTTTCAGACAAAACGTTCAACATGAAAGTTGTTCTACTCGACGAGCTCTTCAATATGAGTACAAACATGAGGGGGTTTGAAAACAAAAATATTTTCGGGTCATCTTCAAGTTCATTTATCTCAAAAGACGGGTCCTTCGATTTTTGATTTTTTTCCCTTATTCGACGCGGAATTTCTCGCTCTATAAGATAAGGCAAAAATTGGACTGCACTTTTTTGTTTTAAAATTTTTATTAATTTTAGAATGTTTTGAAGATGTAAAAAAATCAGTTTGCGATCGGATCTCCGGACCGTCGTATAGCCAGTTTTTGTTGTCTATTTATACTTATAATTAATCGACACTAACATTGGTCCTAGGTCGCTCCATTTTTTTCTGGTGAAAATCGAGTTTTCAAATTTCGAAAACCCGCCACATCTGTGTTTCAAGGAACCAGCCCAAATGAATACCCATTTTGTGATGGGGGCCCAGGGGGGTATCCATCAAAAAAATTTGGGCCAAATCGGTGAGGTCGATGTCCGGGGTCACTGGCTCAACCCTTGAATCTTACTGAGCCGGTGTCTTAAAGGTGGTGTCCCACGAATATTTTCGTGAATATACTGTGAAGACAGGATGGTAGCAAAAGTCATATAAGTCACCACATACTATTTCTTTTGTAATGATTCTGCGTATTGATTGGCATATTCACGATTGAACGATGTTCAAAAGTGCAGGGAATGGAGAAAGAGAGATGGGAAGGGGCTTAATGAGAGGGCAAAGATTGAGTGCCGGTCGCACACTGAACATAAACACACTTTTTACTTACAGTATATGTATGAGGGGGCTCATTCCCATCGTGGTAGGAGCCAATGATTCTTTTCGTGGTTCCCCATCTTTAATTGGGGAACACCTGTAAAAATGACGTAAAATTAAGTGAAATTTAAAAAATAGTAGAATGCCCCCAGTAAATTTGACCTTTTTTTTAAAACAATTTTGTGTTCGGATGCCCCCCTGTCGAATCAAGCACCATGTACCCAGCCCACGTACGATGACAGTCATACAAAAATAGAACATTGTATTATAATGCCAAGGCGCGAAATTCGCTTTGTTCGGAAAGTTATAATGCTGTAATATTTACTACGCTCTGCATCTTTCAGTTCGGGAGGCGACGGAAGTTGGTTTGGCGTCCTCTCCATCCTCGGATTACTCGGTGCATTAGTCTTAACGTGTTACTTGGTATGATTAAAGGGAGGGTAACCTCTCTCAACAGCCTCTTCATTGCGCACACTATTTCTCTGTTCTCTAACAACGAGAGAGCGTGGACCGTTGAAGAGGCCGTTGACAAAGGTTTCGGTCCCTTTAAGCGTTAAAGGTCAACTGCAGTGAGAAAACTGTGAAGAAAAAAAAGTCTATAATATTTTTTTCTACGTATAGTTTTTTCACACTATTTTTGTTTTTTTGTTCAATCCGTGGACTTACGTTTTCAAATTGGAAAGTCCCGGCAGAATGTTTTGAAATCACGATCACGCGTAAAAAAGCAATGATCAATCAGTGTGTGAAATGACGAAAGAGAGAACAATGACGGATAGCTATCTTCGGTCTGATCATGTTATCTATGTTTCATTGTCTTTGAGTGATTTTTGGAGAGCTTAACAAATAAGCGTCAGATATTTATATCAATCAATCAATTTAAATAATTATAAATAAGTATTATTATAATAATAATAATTATTATCATTAATTTATATAATGATATTGTTTCAGGGTGGTCGCTTCTGTCTTTGGTGTTGTTTTGATAGCCCATGCTGTAGTGATCATGATACATATCCTAAACAGATTACGCGTCCAATCAATTCTCCGAATATTATTGTTTAGTTTTGCGTGATTATTTAATAATTTGTGATTGTTGATAGATACCTATTGATTCGATTGGTCATATTTCTCCTGGTTTTTAATCGTTCCTAACCGAATATATATATACTAGTTTTAAAATAATTAATAAAACATATACATACATACCAATTGAAATAATAGTTATATTTTGTGTGCTTGCAAGCCACCATGGTGGCTTCAAGTTTTCATCGACGGAATTTTTTTATTTGTCTTCGTTAATCTCATTGGTTTGATTAGCTAAACCAATCGATAAAGTTGTTCAAAATGTAACTTAAATGCAGATTAGAACGCATTCATTAGACCGACGTTGAGTGGTGGGGGTGGATACGCTGGGGGTCTCCAGGCGGCTGGGAGATCGATTCGACCTCTTCCTGAAATGTAGGAAACGAGAAAAAAAGTTGATAATTTCTTAATTTCTCTAACAAGGGGATGTTCCCAACTCGTATGTACTAGCCATATAAGATGGCAATAGCACTACTAGGATCAGTTTTTGATGCTGATTACGAATCCGTTTTCAGAAAGTGCCTAATCAACCTGAGTTTCGAGGAAATTGATCATTTGATTCGGAAATTCGTGTGCTTTCCTGCGCAAACTGTCCGTGTGGGCTGGTGAACTCATCTATAAACTCTTGCAGAAGTCTCCCTGTCATCACCGGATCTGTCCGATGCAATCCAGATAGTTTGTGAGGGAAACTACACGAATTTTCGAATTAACAAGCCAAATTTCATTGCCGATTTTCTCGAAACAGAGGTCGATTAGGCACTTTCTGAATACGGATTCGTAATAAGCATCGAATACTGATTCTAGTCATGATATTGCCAGCTCATAAGGCCAGGACAAGTTGGGAGCATCCCCTTGTAAATTGATGCATCGTCATCGATCGCATCGAAAAGGCACATGATTCACGTTGATGACTAATCCATGACAATTCAATGGATATAGAAATGTATGATCTACCTAGTAGTCACTCTCCATTTATCGACCAAAATTTGTTTTTTTCATTAATTAGCAAAATACTAAGTCTACCATCTAAAGCCAGAAGTGAATATTTTGTGAGTGATTTTCGAATTAAAATTTTTGCTTTAGATACACCTCTGTGGAACGAATTGTATGATTGGGACAATGTGATTTTCGTGAAAAAGACAGCATGTTATTCGACCTTGAAAAATCGCAATTTTACATTTTCCACTGTTTTTTTTCCACTGCGTGATCTGATATCTCTTTCTTCTGAAATGGCGCTGCGTTCATTGAATTTGTGAAAGTTGGTTCGATTATTATAGAATTACAAAAGTTTTGCACACACCACGCAAATGCCGAATATAGTAAACTTCTCCACCGTTGAGAAAAACGCACTCCAAAATTTTCGCCAAATTTCGGGAGGTTTTTCTGAGCGTTTTTAACTGCATATAATTTTATTTTTGCTGAAAGCCGAATGAAATGACGATAGATTTCCATAAAATTCAATTAACTAAGCTAAAATAGAATGTCGCGCGAAGAAGTGGGCGGAGTCAAGAGTATTTTTATTTATTTATTTATTTATTTATTCCATCAAATATAAATGTTCATAATCACATTAATAACACAGGGAAGAGGGGAGATGGATTTCCGTCGCTTATACGCGATTTCGGATTGGGCTCGGTGGCAGTTTTCAAAGGAAGGGGTTCAGGGACGAATTAGAGAAACTTTAATGATGAGATTGGGAGGGAGATTTGATAACCCTGCACGGAAGGTTATCTGTGGGGAGAGAACTAATTCAGGGGAAAGTTTATTCCAAGTGTCAATACATCTAGAAGCACATGTGGTATGAGTTGAAGAAATCTTATAAGGGAGAACAATACGCAATGGGTGCGATAGACGACAATATCTAGAAGGATGAACAGTGAATAAATTGGTTGAATCAAACAGGTTTACTTGGTGTATAGTGCTATGTATGAATTGAATATCGTAAATAGCTCTCCTATATTCAAGGGTCGGAAGTTTAAGGAAATTAAGTCTATTGTGATAAGAAGTGGATGGTAAACGACATTTGGCGAATATTCTTTTAGTATAATTCCTTTGGACATCTTCAAGACAATCAGTAAGGTGCTTTGTGGAGGGGTTAAATACAACAGTATATGATTCAAGAATGGGTCTAACATATACACAATAAGCTTTGAGGAAGATTTCGTTTGAATTAGAATATATGGTCTTGAAAAGAATATTAGCCCTTTGTCTAGCTCTATTAGAGATAATGGAGATGTGGTCATTAAACTTTAAATTAGGGGTCATGTGAATTCCTAAGTCTTTAACAATAGAAGAAGGAGATAAAGCATGACCATCGAGGTAATAAACAGTTCTATTTTTAAGAGGTCCAAAATGCATTACAGTACATTTCGATGGGGAGAGGGTCATATTCCATAATTGGCTCCATTCGGAGATTTGGTCAATGGTATTTTGAATATCTACAGATGAAGATGGGACAGGGGCGTAAATCTTGATATCATCAGCAAATATGCCATGGTGGATATTAGGAGGGATAATGGATTGGATATCGTTTAGATATAAAATGAATAATAAGGGGCCAATACTAGAACCTTGAGGAACACCTGATACAATGGGCGCAGGAGGAGAAAAGGTGTTATCAACAAATATGGACTGTGTACGACCGAATAAATAGGACTTAAACCATGCA
The DNA here is from genome assembly GCA_943737045.1 of Parapristionchus giblindavisi. Classification (NCBI taxonomy): domain Eukaryota; kingdom Metazoa; phylum Nematoda; class Chromadorea; order Rhabditida; family Diplogasteridae; genus Parapristionchus; species Parapristionchus giblindavisi. Next base: position 110,841 of record CALSFV010000028.1, on the reverse strand, counting down.
ACAATATGATCAGAAAAACCAAGTTTTGAAAGTTTGAACAACAATAATCTATGATCAATACTATCAAATGCCTTTGCATAGTCAAAATAAATGGAGTCAATGGATGTACCACGAGAGTGATAGGACATATAATTTGAATATGTTTCGACTAATTGGGTAGAGGTAGAACGATTACTACGAAATCCAGCTTGATGGGTATCTAAAATGCTATGTTCATCAAGGTAAGTTACAATACAATCAATTAAAATTTTTTCAAAGATTTTAGATGAAGTAGATGTTAACGAAATGGGTCTATAATTGCTAATATTATTATTTCTAGGTTTTTTAGGGATAGGCTTAACAATAGCACATTTCCAAGCGAGGGGGACATTAGAAGTAGTGAGTGATTGATTGAATATAATTGTGAGAGGAACAACAATGGAGGTCTTGCACTTAAGATATACAAGATTTGGTATAGAGTCAGGAGAGGTATTGTTCTTGGGGACTAGGTTCGATATGGCGGACAAAATTTGTGCTGGACTTATATAGGGTAGATCAAATGAATTCGTTTCCTGGATTATTTTAGGAAGTGGGGACAATTGGGGAGGGGTTTGAACACTGGTGAAATATTCAGAGAAAGCATTTGCCTTTGCTTGACTATTTAATAATAAATTACTATTCAAATCAACAACACCAGAAACATCAGAGCTAGAAGATTTGAGACGACTTTTACATAAATTATAGAATGACTTTGTATTAGGGGAGTGGATAGCTTTGAGCTCTAAATCACATTCAAATTGACGAAGAGATCTACTGAACTTGTTTCTAATATTGGTCGCTAGAACGGAATTAGGGGCAACTGTGTGATATCTTTGTAACTTAGAATACAATATACGAAGTGAGCGGGGATACTGAGAAGTAGGCTGTATGCACTTAATAGGGACAAATTCATCTAATACATTATTAATAAAACAAACAAAATATTCGTATGACTCATTAACAGGTAGATTTGAAAGGGCAAAGGTCCAATTGTGCATGAAAATAGAATCATTTATGGCTTGCCAGTTGGCTAGATGATACTGTCTAATAGGAGGGGGTTTGTGTCGTATAGGTGGTGGAGATGATATACAGAATGAAATACTAGTATGATCACTGATAGGATGACTAGCTTTAATAGAACTTATTATGGGAAAATTAGAAAGGACCAAATCAAGGACATGATTGACTCTGGTAGGGAAAGAAACGAATTGATGAAAATGTTGATCTATGGTGAAATCAAGGAAATCATTATGTGGTTGCGATGATAAAGAGGACCAATCAATATTTGGATAATTGAAATCGCCTAAAACAACAGAAGGGTGGGGACAATCCGTGCATTGAGTTAATAAATCAATAAAAGGCATATTGGATGATATAGGCGAATTTGGGGCACGATATACAAGAACTAGTCTAATCTTACTATGATGGAGATGAGAAGTTGGTGAAGGGTGTATATCAACAGAAATAATTTCAAAACCAGGAACGGTGAGAGACTTATGAAGGATAGGAGTGAGCGAGGAATGAACAAAAAGACAAACACCTCCGCCTCTACCTTGGGATGGACTACGAGGTCTATCAGTACGGAAAATAATGTAATCAGGTGATCTACCAATGAACATGCAATCATTGTCTTCAGAGTTTAACCAAGATTCGGTGAATGCTAGAACTAGAAACATAAAAGAATCGAGGAGGAAGGAGAGAAAACTAATCTTTGATCTAAGGCTACGAGCATTTGCATAAAAACATGAGAGATTAGAATCAGAATTGGAATGGAAAGAAGTGGAAAAAAGAGAGGGGGGACGTGCAGGGGATGAGCTAACACTGCCACCGGCCTAACCTGATTGAAGAGTTGTAGCTGATGGGACATTCTTTCTGAGGTTAGGAGTTGGTGCAGCAGAAACATCAGAAGGAGCAGCAGCAGCAGAAGACACACGTTGAACACCTGAGTTAGAGATATCGGCAGCGAGGGTAACTGTATTATGATCTTTGGTCTCAGTGTTCTTTGAATGAATCAAAGAATATCCAGGAGGAAGAGGTCTCTCTGATTTGAACTTGATCATACGATCATCACGAACTCCATAACGTAGACAACCAGCGAGAATGTTGAGACGACGAGCTTCTGATCTTGCGGCTCTTTCCTGAGCGAGCTCCATTGGCATGAGGTCACGTCTGATGAAGGCTCCCTTGTGACGAGTAATACAATCGGGCTTAGTTGATGTTCGTCTGATGATATCAAGAAGATCATCACGTAATCGATTGTTGGGGAGGGTCAGCTTGATCAATCTCTTCCCATGCTTGGCATCAGTAGGATATCGTTCATGAGTTATTTCACCCTTATTCAAGGCATCCTTCAGTTCCGGCTGATTTGCATGACTTATGAGGGAACTAATCAATAATTCATCTTCCTTAGCTGTTTCTGCAGGAGAGCTCCTCTCAGGTATACCCACTATGACAGCTTTCTTTGACTTCTTCACTATTGACTCACTATCCTTTCCAATTGTTCTCACAAGATCTGCATATGTTAATTGGGATGGAGTGCACGTGGAAGGAGCGACAACACTAGCAATCGATTTCAGAGATGATATGAGTGTAGTTGGAGTAGATAGAGCATCAGATGATAAAGGAGTTGATGGCGTAGACTGGAGATGTTGATCGATACGATGAAGGATGGGCACGGCAGTTTTGAATAGCGATATCAACTCATTCATTGATTCTTGAGTGACCATACTGAGACCAGTAGACATAATGTGATATAATGATAGATGGTATACCTCGTGAGGGGGGTATTTGCAATCCTCCCTTGCTGGTGACCCCCAGCAACCAAGTGAACGAGGCAGTAGATGAAGAAAAGAAGAGAAAGTTGGGAAAACTTAGACGACTAGAGAGAGCAAAATCAAGACCGACCGCTCAGTGAGACCATATGAGATATGATATTGCGCGGCAAAGAGCGGAATTTGTATTGTTCGGACAGTTTTAATTCTATAATATCTGACAAGTGCTCCTAAAATATGTTGAGAGTGCGGAAAAAAAGAGAGAGTGAAAGGTAAGACGATTTTTCTCATTATCAGATGTTGTCTCGACCTTGCCTCGTCTTTGCTCTTCTTCTCTTATTGGTGCCACTGGCGGATTCGAGAGGCATATACCACGGGAGCAGTTCGGGAAGGTTTGTCCCCTCGAAACTTTCCTTGTTTCGTAAAAAAAAAATTTTTCCTGAAAACGTTTTCAAAATTTGAATTTCTCTCAAGGGCTAAAGTGTTTTTGCGAAATACATAGATTGGACCGTAATGGCTTCAGGATCCCATAGAAAAAATTTCAAGCAATTTGTGGTAGGTACTTTCGAGAAAATCAACTTTTAGTGTTGTCAATTTGCCGTTAGAGTGGAGGCAAGGGGGCGAGAGAGTGTGGTGGGTCGAGAGAGGAGAAAAGACTGAAAACGCGATTTCAACACGACGTCGTCTGGCCTTAGGTGAAAAATGCACTTGACCATCGTCACCCTTGTGAACCCCGATCCCCAAAATTTAATTTTTTTTACTGAGAGGCACTTACAGGCACAAGTCAGTCGATTCTATCGGAAACCGCCTCATATATGAGTGATATCAAACCCATTGAACACTGTTGAATATAAATTTTATGTATTTATGAAGATCAATTATTCTGTGAAAAAAAGTGATTAAAAAAAAGAAAAAGGGATCATGAACCATTCTAAATCATTCTTCGAAAAAAACTAAACTCAAGGGGAAAATCTATAAAAAGAACTAAGAATAAGAACAAGAAAAAATGCTCATTCGGGCGCAATTGAATGATTCAGAAAGTTTCTGACGATTCTTGATCCAATTATTTTTCGATGTACGCTCGTTTGGCGTTTGCCGGCAAATGTGACGTCACAAGCGTATGCGGAAAATCGTCCCCGACGCTTGTGGCGTCACGTTTGTCAGCGATTTTCCAGCGTTCATGGATATGGCCTCTGAATATTTCAGTTCGGGAGGCGGCGGAGATATTGATGGCTTGATCTTGGCTTTCGCAATACTCGGAGCATTCTGCTTAATAGTTTACTTGGTATGCTTTTTGGCGTGATTTTCGTTTTGAACGTCGATCGATTTTTCACACGTTAGTATAATAAATCCACACATCGAGCGAATGTTTTTCTTTGGTTTTCTTTTGTATTCGCGAGAGTGTTGCCAGAGTGGAGAGGGAAATAAGCTCCTTAAAGATCAACTCCCGTGAGCAAACTGTGAAGACAGAAATATAACAACGTTATTTTACATATCATACACTATTTTAATTTGTTGGTTCAGTTTATCGATGGCTTGAACTAAATAATCTCATTGTCAGTAATACAGGCACGTTTTGCGTATATTTCTAATTGAAAAATTCCGGCAGTAGATTTCAAAAAACCACAATCATGCGCAAAAATGCCAAGCTAATATAGCTCTCTGCTCGGCTCTTACCAGAATCACTATAGCTATCATTCTGTCTTCATAGTTTATTTGCAAAACTACTCACTGGAGCCGCTTTTAATTGTGGTGGCGAGCGACCACTGGCGACCAGTCACGAATAGAAACATTAAAGGTACACCCTGAGCCAATTTGACACACTTCCGCTCTGGCAACACTCTCTCGCATTCGTTATCTACGAGAGAGTATTGCCAGTGCGGGGAATGAAATTAGCTTGGGGCGTGCTTTAAACAAACTAGAATGATAAATATTTATATTTATAATGTTATTTTTTCAGTTTCCTCGCTTCTGTATTTGGTGTTGCTTTGATAGCCCATGCTGTAAGAATGTCCATTTTTGTCCGAAAGATGATATCTAATATCTGATAATATAATATAAATATATTGATAATATTTTATCTGGTAATATAATATTATAACGCATACAACCAATTCTTCCGATATTATGATGATATTATTGTATAGTTTTTTGTACTATTTGTGAATTGATTGGTCATTGTGTTTAATTGTTCCTTGTTTTTAATCGCTTTTATCCGGAGACATATTCTGAACGATTTAATTGTTTTAAAATAATTGATTAAATCTATCTGTTATTGTGCGTATAAAATGTACTTGCATAAGAAAATGACAAATGGTGCTAACGAACGGAAGTCACAATCGAGAGGCGAGCGAGATGTAGCCTTCTACATCTCGCCCCGCCTCTCGAATGTCTCTCCGCTGCCTCTCTCTAACAAGGCTGACCTTCGCCACGCGCTATATTATATATAGAAGAGATCGCCATAGTTTCTGAACCATGCAAAACAAGAAAGTCTCTTGTGGGAGTGATTGGCTACTCTCGTACCAAATAAACAAGTGTATTTTATACGGTCAATATACCTATTGGTATTTGTTTATGTTTTGACTATTCGAGTTTTCATCGAAAAGATTTGATTTCGATTTCCGAACCTAATCTTATTCGTTTGAAGAGGTGACTTTGGAGCGTATATATTTATCTTTTATATTCTTGAACAAAAAGGTGTCATGTTCTCGAAACACACATTTGGCTTACGTGCCTACGCCGTAACCCCCTCCGCCGCGTCGGACAAGAGGCGGAGGGGGTTACGGCGTAGGCACGTAAGGTAAATGTAACAGTGCATCAGCCCCTTCTCTTTTAAAATTATTTCTGCACCCTTTGCACGCCACTTGTGATTAGTTTAAAATGATTTGGGTAATTGATTTTTCTTTGACTTCTTTGTCCCTCGTTTGATTGTAATTTAATTAGTATATAATATATATGGAGAGCTGACCTTTGTCCCTTCTTCATTTCTAATTTTTTTCAAGTGGTCGTTTTGGTGAGTTTTTTACATCCCCTGTCGTCTATTGTATTTGGCGTAGACAGAGTGTAAGATAATGATTGATATTTGATCTCAACTCTGGTGCTTAAAGGCACACCCCAAGCTGATTTAACTCTACGCAGTGGCAACGCTTGCTAGCAGTCAAAGAAATCGAGAGAGTGGAGAGTAAAATCAGCTCGGAGTGTGCCTTTGACCAAAAGTTTAACAACACGGCCAAAGATATATATATATATATATTTATTCACATTTAGCGAACAAATGATGTGAAACAAAGAAATGAAGAGTAGTAATGAATGGAATGAAATTGTGATAATGGACTGAGCCTAGTTGAGGATATCAATAGGGGGAAAGAGAACATGTAAGTGATGGACAGATAACAACAGGACATGCAGATCAGGCTCCTACATCAAAGGAGATTCTATTTTCGGGTTTTGTAAGCAAACGGGCCGCTCGCAAAAAGAAGCTATTGTGCCTGTATTGGAAACGGGACCCTGAATTGGAGAAGTTCAACCCATTTCTTGTAATATATGTTTTGAAATAGTGATTTTTCTTATTTTAAATCCTAAATTTGCCTCTAAGTAGTTTAATAGAAGTTTTAATGTCTATGATGGATCTACGGTGTTCGAGGGTTTCTAGATCGAGTTTTTCGTTGCGAACATTTGCCCGCGGCATATTTTCCCATGTTGATTTGAAACAACGGGCGAACAACCTTCTTGTGAAATAATTCTGTACCTGTTCAAGGACTTTTATATCCTTTTTCTGATAAGGATTGAACACCGTAGAAGCGCTTTCTAGAATGGGCCTGATGTAGATTGAATATGCTTAAGGAGAATTTTGGGGTTATTAGTTCGAAGAGCTCGCATAATTATATGACAAGCCGACTTTGCTTTGATCGAGATTGATCTAGAATGTTCGGAAAATGTCAGGCTTCTTTGAATAATGAAGCCAAGATCTTTGATGGCATCTATCTTTTTGATCTAAATTTACATTATTTATAGCATAGATTCTTTTAGGATTAGCCCTACCTAGATGCAGGGCATTGCATTTATGTGATGCAAGGGGTAATTGCCAATCAGCAGCCCATTGAACTATAGTGTCAACGGTCGCTTGAAGCGGTTGGGACGTTTCATTACTACTGAATGATTTATATATCTTTATGTCGTCTGCATATAGACGCGCTAGCACTCCATCTCTTTGGACTAACGAAGGTAACTCGGATGTAAAAATAAGGAAAAGTAAGGGTCCAAGCACAGAGCCCTGAGGTACTCCACTGGATACAGAGTAGGACTCTGATAGTTTATTATTTACTCTAACTTGAAAAGTTCTTTGAGAAAGGTAGCTAGTAATCCAGTTTGTAGTTTTATGAGATAAGCCTATTGTATTGAGCTTGGCTAAGAGTTTAGGATGTGATACTCTATCAAAGGCCTTTGCAAAGTCAAAATAGATTACATCAACAGGCTGACCGTTACTAAGTGAAGCAGACCAGTGTTCAAGGACCTCAAGCATCTGGAGTTCACGGGATCTATGTTTTCTAAAACCATACTGTTCGTCGGGGAAAATTTCTAATGATTCGCAATGTGCAATAATAGGCTTACTTAAAATGCGTTCAAAGACTCTACAGAAGAATGAAGTGATAGAAATTGGTCTATAATTTAATGGGTCAAGAAAGGAGGGGATTTCTTGACAGGTGTAACAATAGAGTGCTTCCACTGAGAGGGAATGACGTTAGTTTCGAAAGATGTTCTAAAGATTATCTCTAGAGGTTCGGAAATGGGGATTGATATTTGTTTGATAAAATATAAGTCAATATTTTCTGGGGTTTTACAGGAGGACTTTTTCCATTTATTTATAAATTCACAGATTTCATGTCTTAGAAAGATAGGCTCCTCAAAATTTCCAGTGTGTGAAAGAGGGGTAGGAGTTGGAGTGATACCGTTGTCAGTAGTAAAGACGCCGACAAAGGTTTTAGCAAGTAGATTTGTTTTTTCAGTGTCGTTTAGGACGGAAGTTCCATTTGCATCCTTAAGGCCGTCAATACCTTTTTGATTACTTGTACAACGTTTCATATAAGTAAAGAACTTATTATTATCCTCACTATCAATAATTCTTTTTTCTATGATCTTGTGATGACGAATAAGCTCCTTTCGGAATTTCTTATTAAGATTCTCAAAAGTATGTCTACTTTCAGTGGAAGGGTGACTAATTGATCTTTGCCATGCTATAAAGCGCTTGTTCAATAGGCGCTCCATATGAGGTGGCAGCTTGCCATGATTTACGTTTACTCTACACCATGGGACGTGCGTGTCTATTGATTTCATTATCGTTCTGATAAATATATCATACATTTTTTCAGTTGATGCAGCGGTGGAAAATATGCTAGTCCAGTCTACATTTGCTAGCTGCATATTGATAAGGTCGTAATCTGCAGCTTTATAGTTTCTTTTAATGATATAGGAGGGTGAGGCGTGGTTAATAGAGAGAGAGAATTCTAATGAGTAGTGGTCAGATGTGCAAAAAGGTGGACCAACCTCTGTGCGATCGATCAATTTTGGATGATTGCATAGTAAAAGATCGAGAGTGTTTCCAAGCTTGTGGGTCGGTTCTTTCACTAGCTGGGCCATATTTGTAGAGATACAGAAATCAATGAATAATCGGGAGGACGGGGTACAGTTTTGATGTTGTGGGTGGATGGACCAATCGATATCAGGAAAATTGAAATCACCAGTAAGGATGGAGGGCTGGGGGCAAGATGAAAGATCAGTTATTGATTTTATAAGGCATTCAGTCTGTGTTGTATTAGCCTTAGGATTACGATAAACACAGATAGTTCTAATGAGGTCGCCGTTTATGTCTAAGTCTAGTGCTAGGAGCTCATGGCTTCCTTTGATAGATTGATCAGATACTTGTATAACATTGATGGTGGAATGGACTAAAATGATAACCCCACCGCCATTTTGGTTTCGATCTCTACGAAATGCATTATAATTATGATCATGGCCATTTAGCAGTAATGAGTTTGGAAAATTAGGACTGAGCCAGGTTTCATATAGACAAATTATCGAATAGTTTTTAGCTAGGAGTTGAGAAAGGTGAGGCAATTTGTTTTTAACCGAGCGGCAATTTGAAGAGAACCCTTTAAGAATATATGATCTGCATGTTCGTTGGGACCGGTGACTATTTACCAGTTTGACATATTAGATGAAAATGGTATACCGAGATTAGGAGGGGCACCGTAATGATTGAAATGACTCATGAATGGAGTAGAATATGGATATGGTTGGAATGGAGGGTGGGTATAATTGGGATGAGATAGAGGGCGCAACGAATGATAAGACTTAGGGTGGATACGAGGATGTGGAGGGGCATTATTATGGGAACGACGAATAGGGGTCTTGCTATGCGTGGAATGTCTAGAGTGGGTGGAGTCATGTCTATTACGATTGATAGAGGGACGAGGAATGGGAGGAGTGGGCTTACGGTCTGCTGGATTTGCAAATGATGGGCGAATATAGATATCACCGAAACGGGGGTCATTGCGGATACGATGGGCGAACTTTAGTATAAGTTGTTGGTGCTTACGGGTGGGGCAGACAACTTTGGTCAGACGAGGGAAGGAGGAGTCATCAGATCCTATGGGCATTCTATAGACCGATATAGGAAGAAAGGTACATCCGAGAATGGAACTTATACGAACGACAGAATTGTAATCATCGAAGGCTACATCACATGGATCATTGGAGGTGCTAACAGGGAGGCGAGCAATGACGAGAGAACGTTCAAGATCTTTCGTATCTTCCTTTTCACGATTGGTATCAATATTGGTATCAACAGGAGGATGATCATTGGGAGGAGTTGGTTGGTCGGGTGAATGAACTATCGGTTCAACCATTACAGTATCAGAGGGAGGAGTAGCAGAATGGTTAACCTTGAGTGACTCGACAACTCCTTGGAGATGTTCAACTGCTTTCTCCAATTGATCATTACGTCGACGTTCCCGTTGTAGATCAGCCTGCACCTGGACGACGAGTTGACAGATGTATATATATATATATATATATATATATATATATATATATATATATATATATATATATATATATATATATATATATATATATATATATATATTACACTCTTAATGCGATACACTTTTTAGTAGAAGAAATGGCGAAAGCTACTGCAGCCGTTCCAAAGACCAAGCCTGCAATCAAACTGTGGGTCAGTTGCCGCCCTGTTCGTGAAGCCAAGACTAAAGCGGAGGAGGCTATCCGCAAGATTTAGCAAACTGAGAAGGTGAGTAAGTAGCAATTGGCTTATTCCCTCTAATCAAGACGTTTTCTAGGAGGCGAAATAGAGAAGAAACTTCTCTTATGCAACAAAAATTTTCCTTATGCAAGATAAATTGTTTATCTTTTTCTTTTTTTTTCATTACAACAACATTACAAGAACGTTGTTTAACTCTCCACACTCTTGTATGCATATACAGAAAGAGGAAAGAGCACCATACACAACGAAAGAGCAGGGTTGCAAAGCAGTGGGCGATCTAAACGTTTCGTGGCGTCTTTTCAGTGATTATACCTGAACATGTTATTTTGTTATTAAAAAACACTCTTCCACTTGAAGACGAACTTCTCAGTGTTTTTTTACATGTAAATAATAATCAATATGACGCAACCGTAATCTACCGTATAGCACACAGTACCTCGTTATCGTACTCCATCGCACATTACTTTACATTGCTGTTCAAATGTTTTCACATCTTTTCATGTATGATGAATAAATAAATAAATAAACAAGCTTTCATACAATTTATCATACAAAAGTCATTTTATAACTTTTGATGGAATGGAATGTATGTAATTATAATCATATAATCATATAAGTGAAGAGATTAATTGGATCAATTGGATTATGAACCCCTGATGTACGATATAAAATTCATACACTTCTCCACTCACCATTCCATCCCCATCGGTCGGTCAATGTTTCATTGTAGAATTGTCGTTCTGCTCTCACTGATTCCGCTGACTGAGCCACGAAAAGGTAAGATCAAAGATCAAAGATCAACATTGTCAGAGTTCAAAGTTCAACAAACGTCTAAGATCAAAGATCAAAGTTGTATCTAGGCTCCCGAGGAGGCGGTGGAGGTTCCTCCTTTAGCGGCTCCTCAGGAGGTGGATCCTCATGGAGTGGACGCTCCTCCGGTGGTAGTTCGTCCTTTGGCAGCGGCGGTTCTCACAGTTATAATCATCATTACGGGTATCACTACAATAACTTTAATTTGACAAACAAAGCCTACATATATATATATAAATGAATACGAGTGCAGAGCACTTTGTCTATTCAAGACATGTCATTTGGAAAATTCTCATGACTCCCAGTTATTATAATTGCTAGAAAAACCACAAGTTTCTTAAATGTCTAAAAATAGTCAAAATGCTAGAATTGAGAACCCTATGGAAAAACCTTGTTCTTTATGTAATAGCTTTAATTTATCTTGAAGTTACAATTAAAGGGGGCGATACCTCCCTCAATGGCGTCTTCATTGCGTACACTATTTCTCTGTTCTCTAACAAAGAGAAAGAAGCATTGCGCGTCGAAGAGACCATTGAGAGAGGTTACGATCTCTTTAAAGCGAGTGAAGAATTCACTATGTTCAAAAGAGGGAAAAGAAAAGAAAACCTGAAAAGGACTGTCTCGCTCTAAATCCCTTTCATTCACATTTTTAATTCATTAATTTAATTCTAAATTTAATTCCAATTACAGTTCGAGCAGTGGGGACGGCGACTTTACGGGACTCAAATACGTGGCTATCTTCTGCGCTGCGCTCTTCGCAATATGCGGCCTGGTAAGTTTGTATTTAAAAAAATATTTTTACCGTCCTATCACAAAGTTCAAAGTTGCAACAACAGTTAATGGTCTACAAAAAAAGTGATGGATGTCCGTCGTTGTGGCGATTTCGGGGGCGGTCTAAACACCATAAGGACATTATTGATTGTTTTTATAACATTATTTAATTTTAACGATTAACTTTCATGCAATCCTCTATTTTTACCTTTTAATTATTATTAATTTTTACTGGTAAATAATAATTTTCTATTTATTAAAAATTACCAAATATACTCATAAACGTGCTGATTGCAGCCTTGGTTCTACTAGTGCTGCTGTCCGTCTTGCTGTGACATGGTCAAGGAACGCTATCATCTAGCCGTCGGGGATTTCGATCCGGAGAAATACGTTGTTTAGTCGCTGTAAACTCTTCAATCCCGAGACTTACGTTGTTTAGTCGCTGTGAACTACATATCTGTAGTGACGAACGCATTGAAATTCACCAAATAGTGCACAAGTATAAAGTATATTAAAGTCATTACTGTTGAACAATTACTTCGATTGACCAAATGTACATAAATAGAGGGGGTACAATCATTAAAGAGAGAGATTATCCTTTGTCAATAGACTTGCTCATCTCGTGTTCCAAATATGTAATGTATATATAATGTATATAATACAGGAGTAGTTGTGCTTGGTGGTGAGTCTGCACAGCATAAGACCAACACGGTTACATTATCGCATCCGACCACGAGGGAAAGAATCTGAGAGCCGTCAAGAAATAGATCGATTATTGATTGATACTGATCGATTGATTCCCCCATTTGTACCTCTTTCTGTTGAATAGAGCAAATGTGATAAATGATGGGTTTCAATTTCTGTTTTTCCTTACATACATCACAAAAGTCCGATTCTTCACTGCCTATTTTTGGCGAAGATATGTGTAGGGACCGTATCGTGAACATTACGAAAGTGCAGTAAAATTACATTTCGATCATTTTTCAACATAATCGATGATGCCGATTCTAATGGGAAACAAGAAAAAAATACAAAAATAAAACGGGGGGTATGACAAAACCGCAACGACAAAAGCGCAAATGGGGTAGAAAAAGCGCAAGCGACAAAAGTGCAACTCGCGATAACTTCGGCCAGAGTTGTCCAATCATGGTCAGGTTGGACATTTTGAGCTCCTTAGGCTCAGGGCTATTACGTCAGTAATTGATCTTTGATCTCTGGCCCCTCAACGACAAAAGCGCAACTCGGGCTATCTCCTCTCACTGTGATGCTAGACACTTCGGGGTGGGCTCATACGAAACCTGGGGGCCTCCGCCATCCCGTAACAAGTTGATCTTTGATCTCTGGCCCCTCAACGACAAAAGCGCAACTCGGGCTATCTCCTCTCACTGTGATGCTAGACACTTCGGGGTGGGCTCATACGAAACCTGGGGGCCTCCGCCATCCCGTAACAAGTTGATCTTTGATCTCTGGCCCCTCAACGACAAAAGCGCAACTCGAGCTATCTCGGCTCAGAGTGATGCTAGACACTTCGGAGTGAGCTCATATGAAACCTTTGGGCCTCGGCCATTCCGTAACAAGTTGATCTTTGATCTCTGGCCCCTCAACGACAAAAGCGCAACTCGAGCTATCTCGGCTCAGAGTGATGCTAGACACTTCGGAGTGAGCTCATATGAAACCTTGGGGCCTCGGCCATTCCGTAACAAGTTGATCTTTGATCTCTGGCCCCTCAACGACAAAAGCGCAACTCGAGCTATCTCGGCTCAGAGTGATGCTAGACACTTCGTAGTGAGCTCATATGAAACCTTGGGGCCTCGGCCATTCCGTAACAAGTTGATCTTTGATCTCTGGCCCCTCAACGACAAAAGCGCAACTCGAGCTATCTCGGCTCAGAGTGATGCTAGACACTTCGGGGTGGGCTCATACGAAACCATTGTAAACTACCGTAACCTACCGTAACCCGGTTCGGTGGGTCAGATCAAGTGCGATGGGTCAGATTTCACTAAAAAACGTCAGAATAACCACTGCATGTGCGATATCATTATGAGTTATTGTAAACTACCTTAATCTACCGTAACCCGGTTAGGTGGGTCAGATCACGTCCGATGGGTCAGATTTCACTAAAAAGTGTCCAAGTTTACAATAACTCATAATCATACCACGCGCATAGTAACTATTTGGACACTTTTTAGTGAAATCTGAACCATCGTACTTGATCTGACCCACCGAACCGGGTTATGGTAGATTACGGTAGTTTACAATAACTCATAATGATATCGCACACGCAGTGGTTATTCTGACGTTTTTTTAGTGAAATCTGACCCATCGCACTTGATCTGACCCACCGAACCGGGTTACGGTAGGTTACGGTACTTTACGATGGTTTCATATAAGCCCACCCCGAAGTGTATAGCATCACTCTGAGCCGAGATAGCTCGAGTTGCGCTTTTGTCGTTGAGGGGCCAGAGATCAAAGATCAACTTGTTACGGGATGGCGGAGGCCCCCAGGTTTCGTATGAGCCCGCCCCGAAGTGTCTAGCATCACAGTGTGAGGAGATAGTCCGAGTTGCGCTTTTGTCGTTGAGGGGCCAGAGATCAAAGATCAACTTGTTACGGGATGGCGGAGGCCCCCAGGTTTCGTATGAGCCCGCCCCGAAGTGTCTAGCATCACAGTGTGAGGAGATAGTCCGAGTTGCGCTTTTGTCGTCGAGAGGCCAGAGATCAAAGATCAACTTGTTACGGGGTGGCGGAGGCCCCCAGGTTTCGTATGAGCCCACCCCGAAGTGTCTAGCATCACAGTGTGAGGAGATAGTCCGAGTTGCGCTTTTGTCGTTGAGGGGCCAGAGATCAAAGATCAACTTGTTACGGGGTGGCGGAGGCCCCCAGGTTTCGTATGAGCCCACCCCGAAGTATCTAGCATCACAGTGAGAGGAGATAGTCCGAGTTGCGCTTTTGTCGTTGAGAGGCCAGAGATCAAAGATCAATTACTGACGTAATAGCCCTGAGCCTAAGGAGTTCAAAATGTCCAACCTGACCATGATTGGACAACTCTGGCCGAAGTTATCGCGAGTTGCGCTTTTGTCGCTTGCGCATATTATTTTTGCGCTTTTGTCGTTTTTGGCGATTTGCGCTTTTGTCGTTGCGGTTTTGTCATACTCCCAAAAAACGGTGCTTAATTAACTGAACTACTCAATCCGGTGCCTAGATATGTGCTGTTCGTTTTATAATGGCATTTTGTGCACGACTCCCCTTCTTCCACCTGTGGTGTGATAAGCAGAAAAATTAATCAAATCCGTGGCATCATTATTATAAAAAAACATTATTATAAATGATTTCTAATCAACAACTGAACATCCACATTGTGTACAGAGCAGCAAAATTATTCGTGTTTACGCCGAAAAATACTGGTTATCGTAAGCTGCAGCCAGCTACAACGAAAAAAATGAAAACTAGAAAACTACCATATTTTCATTTTTGGTCGATACTGAATTTTGAAAAGATGCTGAAGAATTTTCGCGTTCGTAGGGCGATGCTGAGTATTTGAAAAATTAACAAATAACAACAAAAAAACATTTATTGCAATTAAACAAATTGAAAATTATGAAAGATTAAAGAATTGAGATCTAACACAAATACCGTAGACAAAATTTAAATTGGAAAAAAGTTAAATTGAACAACATACATATATCCGAAACTCTGATCAGACCGGGGAAAATAACGTTATATTTAAATTCAAAATTACATTAAATTGCATTATGCTCTACAATTATCAGCACAGGGCTGGGAAAGGAAAACAAAACAAAAAACAAGATGTCAACAAAGACTTCGTCCACGCTAGTCACGACTCGTTATTTTCACTCCGGGAAAGCATCGAGCTTGCTGCCGCGCCTTTTCCGCTTTATATTGTAAGACGATTGATCGAAATCTAGAAAAAAATATTTTTTAAATATTAAAAATATAATGTTTGAATTAACCGACAGTCTGGGTCACGTGATAATAAGCAAAAGAAAGTCGGACAAGGAATTGGGCTTTGGACAATCGCACAATTATAACGTTTTGTACGTTACCAGTTTCAAAGGTTCAAGTTTGCAATTTTCACCTTACACTATGCATGTACACCCTTAAACCGTAAAAAAATAAAATTTTAAAAGTGTAATAATAAAAAGGCTCACGCTGGATCGGTATTTGCGGAGAGCTTGACCGGCTCTTCCGTGGTCCGGCTGTGATCTATCTCCAAGTGCGTCAAACACTGAAATGTGAGAAATTTATTTGAAAAATTGTCTATTACGAGGTTTCCCACGTCCGTATCTGTTCAGCTTGACAAACTGTTTATGACGGATATTGGGAAGATTTGTTTTGGCAGCGGAGAGCATGGGTCGAATAGCTAGGTTAAGGGATTTCAAAATGCGGTCAGCTTTTTCGATTTTTGGGAAATTTTGGCTCAAAATACGATCAGGCTTTGTACTTTGCAACATTCTTTTCGACCTATGGCCGCGAGGAATCGAACCAGCAACCTTTCGGGTGGTAGTCAATTGCGCTCTAACCGCTGCGCCACATGCATTCATAAATATATTATTCGTACAGACGCATCGAGTACAGACGCCTTGCTAGTCAACACTGTGATTGCATTGACGCTTTGACATGGATGGTGCCAAGAGAGCGAAAAATAAGATTTCATGACAACGCGCCATAAAAATCGATAAGCTCGAAACTTACAGTATGCCTCTCGTTGGCGGAGAAGTGACATCCGTTGATGGGACAGTACCACAGTCGAATTTGCATATGATGAGAGAGGAGGTGGAAGTCCACAATGTTCCATAGATGTCTGTAATTATTTCATTTTGATTTAAATAATATTATTATATAATATAATAAATATTAATACCAAGACTCAATTTGTCAAACACAAATTTTGTTCCCCACTTTTAACTACGCTAGTTGATACAGGCATGAAACGCGCGCTACAAACTACGAAACCTGGCCGCATTTTAGAATTTTTAATCAACACTCGGTAAAAGTATGCACTTTTGTGGACAGACAAGGTAAATGTTATTACAATTATTATTATTATTATTATTATTATTATTATTATTATTAACATACTTTTTTCCCAGCTTCAACCACTTCTCACACACATGACAATATACCGCTTCGGTCGGATCCACCATTGCGGCAGTAGATGAGCTAGACGATGTGGATGGTTGTAGTAACTGTTGAGAGTTCATCGGTTCATCCGAATCCGTTCTACTACTCTGAAAACGAAAAAAACAATTACACGGCGGTTCAATGAAGAGAAATCCCTACATTTAACTTTGGCTTGAAGCCTCTTGCATTACGAAAACTCGGGAAAGTTGATTTGCACTGGGCGGGATTCGAACCTACGAGGTTCGGATGGCTAAACAAAAGCTCTATCCACTAAGCCATATCGACATGTCTCGTGAATCGTAAAACTCGATGATAGGTCTAGTCAGAAGCGAGCGCTCAGATATACCGTAGTCAACTTTCGCGCTGGGAGAACCTAGATGTTTTACTGCTTATCATCACTCAGTTTGCGATACTTTCTTTCTCAGGCAAGAGCTTCTTAGTTACTATCATTGAGCCACCGTGAATTAGTATAAAATAAAAATTATCAAGTTTTCCTGACCCCGCATAATGTGATAAGAAGAACCCTTTCTTTCTTATACAGGGAAATAAATGATTTGATTTGATTTGATTTGATCAAGGAGTCACAGTTTTTCACTGCCGTGGGTTACGGTAGGTTTCTTCACCGCGGGTTTCTGTTTTAAAGTGGGTACATCTTTTCTTAAAAGTTGTATAATATAAACATAAACCGGAATTTTGCAACAAGCATACCGTTGAGGGTTGCGAGAATCGATCGATATTATCGATTGGCTGTTGATACTCTGCCGCGGCGGTGGAGGGCCTCTACAAAACAACTAATCGATCGTTTTGCAATTTTCAAAAAAAAACAAAATTGATAGTTTGTAACCTGATATTTCGCATGATCAGAAGCTTGCGAGGGAAATCTTGATTCAATGGTGCGATCCTAAATATAAATCCACATTTTAACATAAATTCGGGTTTTGTTGAATAACCTCGTTTTTGGATACACTTTTCGAGTCTCACGCGGTTAAATCCCTCGATTTTGTTAGGCGATAAACATAGATGGGCACGCTGGCGGAAAGGCTGTGCGCAAACCCGGGAAATGGGGGGCAAGGCTGTGCGCATCACATTTTTTTGCAGATATGACTGGAAATTTTCCATTTTTTGGCGAGACAAAGCTATGCGCAAGGCCCAGATGGGAAGGAAAGGCTGTTCGCAAAAATAATTCGTTTTCACGCGCCCACCTATGGCGATAAATGTTCATAAAGGAAATACATAAATATAGATAAATATATAGGGGATATCGTACCTCAACGGCCTCATCCTCCATCTCCTCCTTCACTAGTGCTCCTCCTTGACCACTCATGAAGAGGAGTGAGTCACGATCCTCATCCATCTCCTCCTTCACTACTGATACCGAACTCTCGTTGCTTGAATGCTGAACGAGAGATTTTATAAATAATAATAATAATAATAATAATAATAATAATAATATTATAATAATATTGATAACAATTTATTGTCTCTTAGATCTTTTGATCTTTTTATTTTATTTTTATTTTATTTTTTTATTTAGATCTTAGGTCTTTTGGATGGATGTCCGTCGCCAATGTGAATCGATAAGATATGGTTTTTTGGCAGTAGGATATTTTATTAAACCCAAGGAATTTGAAGCGGTCTAAAAGCACGACTCATTTCCAGTTGCCTGCATAAAAGTCAAATAAATACCCATATAATACATCTCTCGCTTGGTTGGCAGCACCTTTTATCCACTGATAAAAACCATTTCAAGTTCATTCGTATAATTCATTCATTCATTCCGAACCGTTTTACTTGTGAACGCATAAATTAATATTATTAATTCACTTGAACTTACAGTAGCAGAATGGTTTGGAGGTTGCTGATTAAAGTCTTCTGGGCATTCATATCGAACGGAAGATTCCTGAAAGAAAAAGAATAAAAGATCGGAATATCACAAAAATAAAAGAGAAATGCTTAAAGCTACAAATACAAGGATCAAACCTCCCCAGCTCCGGTTTTCCCGATTTCTTACACAAAAAAACCTCATCCCTTACAGGAATACGAATTTGATGCAAAATGCATACGCCTAGTCGTACAGTGCATTACAAACTACACAGCCTAGCCGCATGTTGTCAGTGACGTCACGTTTGTCATACGGTGTAGCTTTTGAGCCAACCTTTGTCAATATACGCGCCTAACATTTTTTTCAGTACAAAAACGAGAACGAGTAACATGTACAACGTAGCGTACAAGAAAGCCCCCTATACAAACTACGGCGACTGGCTGCATTTTGGGACCCCCCATCCTCTTAATGTACAAGAAAGCCCCTACCCTGTGCGATATCTTCACGCCGGGGAAGCATCGCTGTGTCTGTCGCACCTTCTCCGCGTTGTACTTTAAGACGATTGAGCGAAAACTGGAAAAAATATATAATTTTAAAATACTATACTTAAATTAATCGACTGTCTAGGTCTAAGTGATGTGATATTAAATTTAAAAAAAAAGTCGGCTTATGAACATTGCAAGAAACAAGAATCAATGATACCATAACACAAACAAAAACAGAGGTCGTGCCCATGAGCGGTGGCAAACCTTTGCCGACAACCATGACGTCACAAGCGTTGGAGAGGGATTTTCGGCCTCCGCCTACGGTTGTGACGTCACGTTTGTTGGCAAACGGTTTGTCCACGTTCATGGAGACATGTACAGATCCGGTGGCCAACCGCATAGTTAGATAGCGAGTGTTCATTGTCGCTGGAAATGAAAATCGGAGGGTCGGACCATAGGTCGAATAGCTAGGTTATCGGTTTTCAAAATCCGGTCAGGTTTTTAGACTTTTGGCAAATTTGGCTCAAAATCCGGTCAGGTTTTTCAATTTTTGTGAAATTTTGGTTCAAAATACGGTCAGGTTTTTCAATTTTTGTGAAATTTTGGCTCAAAATCCGGTCAGGCTTGGTACTTTGTAACATACTTTTCGACCTATGGGTCGGACGCAAAAAGTGTAGCATTTATTCGTCATTTTGAGTGATTTATTTTGGAAAATCTGGGGGCCGGGTGCCAAAAATCGGGGGGGGGGGGGGGGGGGGGCATTGCCGCTAGCGGCAGTGGTGCCTACGAATGGTGTTCAACTGTAAAATGTGATTTAAAAAAAGGCTCACGCTGGATCAGTATTTCTGCAGAGATCGATCGGTTCTTCGGTTCGCAGGCTGTGAACCATGTCCAAGTGTTGCAAACACTGAAATATGAGAAATAAATGCACAAATTGACTGTAACGAAGTTCTCCATTACCGTATTCGTTACGCCCGCCGCGTCTCCGTCGTTACGGCAGAGGTTACGGCGTACGGGCAAAAGCATCAGCCCACATTGGTTTGCCAGGCGATTTTACCAGAAAAAAAAAACGGATAAGATCGAAACTGACAGTTCGTCTCTCGCTGAATGAGCATCCGCAGCCATCAATGGGACAGTAGAAGGGACGAATGTGTAAGTGATTGCAGAGAAGATGGAAGTGCACTATGCACCATATTCGTCTGTAATAATTCCTATTATTATTATTATTATGATTATTATTATTATTATTATTATTATTATTATTATTATTGTTATTATTATTATCATTATTATTATTATTATCATTATTATTATTGTATATGTATGTCCCATACTCGCCTGCAATACTTTTCTATAAATTTCTATAATTCCTCATAATTCTATATAATATAATCTCATAATCATATATAATTCTATATTTCCTCATTCTATAAATATTTCCCTTTGCTTTTAAGGCACACCCCGAGCCTATTTGAAACTCTGCTCTGGCAACGCCCGCTTTTTCTCAAACCGAAAAGTCATATGCTTAAAGAGAAAAATAGAGGTAAAAGCAATGTACCTTTTGCCTATCTTCAACCACTTCTCGCATACACGGCAGTAAAGTGCGTCATTCGGATCCAAAACCACGACCCTTGTGGCAGTGGATGGGTTAGACGATGTGGATGGTTGCAATGACTGTTGTGAGATCATCGGCTCATCCGAATCAGTTCTACTACTCTTAAATCGACAAATTAACATATTAAAAAACAGTAACTACCAGACATCAATTTATCACCAACGTGGGCTATGGTAGGTTTTTTTACCGTGGGTTATGGTAGGTCTTTGTTAATGTTTCAGGCTACTGCCTGTATATTATTAAGCAAATTTATAAAAAAAAACTAATAAATCCCGTAAAGCATACCGTTGAGGGCTGCGAGAATCGATCGATATCATCGAGTGGCTGTTGATATTCCTCATAGGCGGTAACTGGCATCTACAAACAGCTAATCGATAATTCCGATATTCAAAAAATCAATAATGTTTAACCTGATGATTCGTTTGATGGGAAGCTTGTGGGTGAACTGCGGATTCTGTGTTGTGATCCTGAATACAAATTCTTAAATTAATTTTTGGAACCTTTTTTTTTGCGTTTCAGGTGTCCATTATGTAAATGAAATAACCTAATTAAGTAAATAAATAAATATAAGAAACACATTTGTAGGAAAAGTCGCACCTGCTTGACATCGTCCTCAGTCTCCTCCTTCACTTGATCACTCGTGAAGAGTGATGAGTCACAATCCTCCTCCCTTTCCTCCTTCACTACTGACACCGTACTTCCGTTACTCGAATGCTGAACACACCTTTTTAGAACGCACAATTGTTATAAATTGGCCAGTAAAATTGCTTATTTTCGCTTTTGTATCATATATTTTGTATTATCGGAAAAATATGTGATAAAGTGACCCGTTTTTATAAGCGGACCAATTCATAAACATTGATCCGTACCATAGATGGGCACGCTGGGGGAAGGCTGTGCGCAAAACGGGAGAAGGGGGAAGCAAGGCTGTGCGCACGGCTATTTTTTGGCAAATTTGACTGAAAATTTTCCCATTTTTACGATGAGGGGCTATGCGCAAGTCCCCGATGGGAAGGCAAGGCTGTGCGCAAAAATTATTCGTTTTCGCGCGCCCACCGATGACATAGGTGGGCACACTGAACGAAAGGCTGTGCGCAAACCGGAGAATTGTAAGGCAAGGCTATGCGTATGGCCATTTTTTGCCGATTTGACTGAAAATTTTCCAATTTCTGCGAGGCAAGGCTATGCGCAAGGCCACGTAAGGCTTGGAAAGGCTGTGCGCAAAAAGAATTAGTTTTCACGCGCCCACCTATGGCCTCAGCCTAAGTCCTATTTCCGGTCATACATGGGCGGGGTACCTGGAGCTCGATTATACAAGGGGCATCCGAACGAAAAATGGTTATTTTTACATGGGGCCTTCACTTTTTTATCAAAAATTTTACCTAAACGTAATTTTTTACAGGGGGCATTCCATAAATTTTCGAAAAGCCCTAATTTTACAGGGGCACCCCCATGTCAGCGCCCATGTATTTTTCCGATTGATTAGACACAAAAATCAAATCCATTACCATATTGCCTGACAATCCGTAATCGTCTCGTCGGGCCTTCTTGGCACCGCCAGTGTCACCATCATCAGCGGCGTAGTCTGCGCTCGCGGCCCTCTTCAGCACCACTCTACTACTCTTGGCAATCGCCAGATCCTCTATAGCCTGCTGCAAGTGCGACAGCAACTGCTTTATCCTGTGCCGCAGACTGTGGATCGTGCGGGTCAGCTTCCTGCACTCCTCCCGCTTCTCCTCCCTCACCTCCTTCCTGACCGCCGCCTTGTACTTCTGCAGCGCAATCTCGTTCGCCATCTGCATCCTCGACCCCCTCCTGACCAACTCCTCCTCCACCTTAACTTGGATCGTCACTCGCAACAGCTGCTCTCTCTCCTTCAGCTCCTCCTTGGCTCTGTTCAGTGCCTCCTCCTCCTTGACTTGGGTCGTAATTCTCCTCTGCAGCTCCCCCCTCGCTCGGTTCAGCGCATCATGCATTGCCCTCTTCTCCGCAAAATGTGCCCGTCGCTCTTTAGCATATTGGGTAAGCTTCGCAAGCAATTCGGGTATGCAGTGTGCCGAGGGAATAGACTGTGGCTGTGCAGGCTGTGGCTGTGGCTGTATCGGTGTGCCTCGAGTGGCCGCTGCAGATGGCGCAACCGCCTTTCTGGGTAAGCTGACCACCCGCACAGTCTCTCCATCGGCACTCCCGTCCTCGTTCACTCTTCTAACCACTACTATCGATCTTCCTCCCGCTGTATTGGGTACGGTAGATGCGACGGGTACGGTAGGCGTGAGGGGTACGGCAGTCATCGTATCCTCTCCGCTCATTCTCTCATTCGTCTCCCCTGCATCCTCCACCCTCTTCTCACTTTTCTTCACACTCGCGTAAATCTGAAAAATATATGTATATATACTCGGCTGAAATAAATTATGAAAATCGGGAGGGTCGGGTGCCGAAATCGGGTAGGTTTGACACAAAAATTTCATTTCCAAATGAAGTTTGCCTAAATCGTTGTCATTTTTGAGTGAATCTCGGCTAAATCGGGTGAGTCTTGTCACTAGCGGCAATGCCGCCCACGTATGGCGTACGTGGGCGGGCATTGCCGCTGGAAATGAAAATCGGGGGGGGGGGGGGGTCGGAAGAAATAAATGGAGCATTTATACGTCATTTTGAGTGATTTTTTGAGTGGAAAATCGGGGGTCGGGTGCCAAAAATCGGGGGTGTATTGCCGCTAGCGGCAGTGGTGCCCACGTATGGTTACGCCCGACCCTCCCGATTTAAATTTCCAGCGGAAAAGGTGTTCTTTCAGTCTAACACCCACCACGGTGAGATCATCATCCATCTCCTCCGTCACTTGCGCTCCCTGATCATCACTCCTAACGATTGGTGAGTCACAATCCTCGTCCATCTCCTCTCTCACCACTGATGCTGTGCTCCCGTTGGTTGAAGGCTGAATGCGATTTTTAGCATTTAATTAAATTATTATAATTAATAAAAGTGCTAAGTTTAAATTTGCATGCACTTTGAATTTGAAGAATTCTTAGAATACAACATTTGTTAGCTAATAATGTGCTCCATGGTGTTTCCAACGCAATTTTCGAAAAGTACGATTTATTTCATTTTTTATTCATATTCACCTCTCACTGTTTACTGTTAAAATAAATTAATATATATTTCTAAAATTACCATTACGTATACAAAAAAATTACTTCATATAGGTCTGGGCTACAGATTGTGGCATAGGATGTTTCAAATCAACTTGATAAAGTTCAGTTTTCTCCACTAGTATTCACCATTATTTCACACGGACTTACAGTAGTAGAATGGCTTGGAGGTAGATGATCCATGCATGCTGTACTGGTCGATGGAAAAGAAGAATCCTGAAAAAAAAAACAATAAAAGGCCAGAAAATCAAAGGTCCAATTTTGAAAGCCACAACTATTATAGAAACCTATAGCTGATTAGTGGTTCTTCCCGAATGCTTACAAGGGAAGTGTAAGAAATATCTTTTAGACCTATAGGCGAGAGTATTTTTCCTCGATAGCTATACGCAATATAAGGTCGGAACCAAAGAATCAGCGGCTGGCACTCACTTTCCGATTTTATATAATTAATCAAATTTTGTACATTCGACCGCGCTGTTTTCAGGCTGTGTATGTTATGAAATAACACACCCCTGATAGAGCCCTTGAAAGAGCAGTGAGATCATGGCGACGTGGTGTAGTGGTAGCGTGTTCTCTTCTTGATTACTATGTGGGTGGTTCGAATACACCTATGGACATTTTTCTTTTGCTAATTTTTCGTTTTTTTTTTTTTTTTAACGTTTCGGACTTGTGATTTTGATCAGAAAAAAAATTTAAAATCTTTTTCACAAGTTTTATGTAGCTGTTGAACTTGAATATCATCATTTAGGAAAACAAAGAATAAAGCTACATTTCGTTTACCAGCAAGAATATTATTTTGATAACTTCTGCAAATATGTTTGATCAAATTTTCCAAACTACTCTTCCTTTGCACGGGGACATCGGTGGAGTCTCAAAGGTGAATCCAAACCTATCAACGGGCATAATACTATAATTTTGCCATAAACCTGTGGCCATAACTTTGCCGTATTGCAATCGGCTATTCATTCACATTTGGAGCATTTCATAAATAATCTCACTGATTAATTGCCCCTGTGGACAGGAAGAGTAGTTTAGAAAGTTTGACCAAAAATTTTACAAGTTATCAAAATGATAATATTCCGCAGCCGCTTGGTACAGATGAACTAATAATAATAATATTTTATCTACGCCCGAGGCGCAACAGCAATTGAATGAACAATGGGTAATTGAATGAACAATGGGTAACTCTCCCAAAATTAAATGATCACTATGCTGGTAAACGAAATGTAGCTTTATTTTTTGTTTTCCTATAAAAAGATTTTAAATTTTTTTTCTGATCAAAATTACAAGTCCGGAACGTTTAAAAATTAGCAAAAGAAAAATGTCCATAGGTGTATTCGAACCACCCACATAGTAATCAAGAAGAGAACACGCTACCACTACACCACGTCGCCATGATCTCACTGCTCTTTCAAGGGCTCTATCAGGGGTGTGTTATTTCATAACATACACAGCCTGAAAACAGCGCGGTCGAATGTACAAAATTTGATTAATTATATAAAATCGGAAAGTGAGTGCCAGCCGCTGATTTTTTGGTTCCGACCTTATATTGCGTATAGCTATCGAGGAAAAATACTCTCGTCTATAGGTCTAAAAGATATTTCTTACACTTCCCTTGTTAAACAAAATCGTCTCCCTTACAGGAACACATGCATAATAAATAATGTATATCCACAGCTAGTATTCTAATACAGAGACTTCAAATTGAAGCGGTACAATGGTAGTTTTAAAACTTTTTTAAAATTACCACGGTATCCCCACCGCGAGCTTCAGTCCACGATTCATGGTTCACTAGAGTGGGTCGAATGGCTGTAGATGACGCAGCCTGAAATCAAATGTACGGGATTACGGTATATTTTTTATCTTTGATCTAATATCATTCATTACAAGTCATTGACTACGAGCTTACTCATAATTTAGATATCAATTTATTGTATACAAAAGCCAGTCAGTCAAGTTGTGGTCCAGTTTTGCGAGTGGATTCATAGAAAAAAATGCGAGTGAAAATATTCCGCGAGATCACTAAGCGTTTCATCAACATGACTCTTAAATCGATCTGGACGGACTTTACGTATGTTGGCAGAAACTACCACTTGGTTCTTCAGAGCCTTCATCCGCTCCTCCGTGTCCTCGATCATCGCGGAGATCAGCTCAGCGGCTCTCCACAGACTCGGCACCAAACGAACTTTGCCATACTTTTTCTGAAAAAAAAAATGTATTATTTTATTATATTATAAAATTATCATAGAATCTTTGCGGTTGTCTCGGTTGTGTACGGTTGTTCATGTCTTCATCGCTCCCCTAATAAAGATCAACAACGTAAAAGGATTCCATCTCTATCATATATTTTCATCCACTCGTGAAGCAAGGAAGGCAGGCAAGTAACGCAAATGTATCCGCGCATTATGTAACATGAAATGACTATGAGGGAAGTGAACGAGAGAGCGTGATCTAGTTGAACCGTTGCGCGAGCGCAACGTGTTAGGGAGTATTGACCGATTGCGTGACGCGGTCAACTCAACCTGTTCTACCAAACTGCGTTCAGTTCGACTTTCCGTGTTAGAGACTGACATAACAATATGCGAAAATAAGTGATATCCTTGTGAACCTTGCGAAATGCCACTCACCAATTCTGGTAATAGTTCTGTCTCTTGTAGATCCTCATTAATAGTGATGAATGCGTATTTGTGAGTAGGCATTCGAGAATCTTAAAAAAGAAAATTAGGATTTAATCTAACAAGGGAATGGTGTGAACTCACATATCCCGATTATCACGAAAATTGCATGGTTTACTAAATCGACTACGCTGATTTCAAATCTGCTTTAAAAATCTGCGAAATGTTTTTCTGGAGCGAGTTATAGTCCGACGAAAAGTGATTTTTTAAATGTTTCAAATGATTGTTCAGCTGATTTCCCTGTGCAATATGATCATAATCTTCTTTTTCCACTCCAAGCTGCATCGTGGTCAAGTCTTACGATGTTTGGTTGGTATTCCGGAGGGATCTTTTGTCATTTAAAAAATTTTTATCACCCCTGAATCAGAAAAAGTTCACTGACGGGGAATCGAACCAGCCCCTTCCGGAATACCTGCAAAACATCATACCACCTTAAAATGCTGCAGTTAGGATTTGAGCGGGAATATACGAGAAGAAGAGAGCGACAAAATTCACATCGAGTGGGGGAAATCAGCTGAAAAATGGCTTGAAAAGTAATAAAAATCGCTCTTTCCGGGCTATAACTCGCTTCAGAAAAACATTTCGCAGGTTTTTAATGCAGATTTGGAATCAGCGTATTCGAGTTAGTATTCCCTGCAACTTTCGTGAAAATCGGGAAATGTGAGTTCACATCATTCCCATGTAATAAACAAAGTTAAAGTGACGTAGTTTCGTTAATTAGTACATAGTGTGAACTGAAATTGCTTTGAAAACAGTGAGTTTGGAGCATAGTTACGAAAGAAAGAAGTTGAAGGACTGAAAGAAACAAGAAAGCACAATAAAACTGGGAAAACATCAATACATGAAAACTAACATGTTTACGTTGTACGGAGAGTGTCGAGTGAGAGGCGGTGCGCTTGAAAGCAGCCATCGCCATACTGTAACACTCACAATATGTGCGAATCGCAGACTGACTTTACTGACTTTATTGTTTTATTTTGAATATATACTTAAACTTCAATTAGGCGATTGTTTATTTGGTGCATTTTATTCATTATATTAATTTCCAGATTACGTTTATTTATAACCTTTACTAAATATTCGGTGTATGAACGTCTAAACAAATAAAGTCAGTCCACGATTCGCAAATGTTGTGAGTGTTACAGTAGGCCGATGTCTGTTTACAAGTGCGCTCCCTCTGGTATTTTGCCACTTAAAGTCTACTTAAACTTTCCCACTTTAAGTATACTTTAAGTAAACTTAAAGTGAGACGTAAGTCTACTTAAAGTGGTGTGGTATACTGTAATGCATTTCGTCAAATGTTCTTTCACTTAAAGTTTACTTAAAGTCTACTTAAAGTCTGTGACGTAGTTTAAGTAGACTTTAAGTGGCAAAATACCAGAGCCGCCTCTCACTCGACACTCTCTGTACACAACGTTGTTTCTCCCATGTTTTAACAACGTGTTTAAAAACGTGTCAATTTCCATGTATTGATGTTTTTTCCAGTTCTATTGTCTTTCTAGTTTCTTTAATTCCTTCAACTTCTTTCTTTCGTAACTATGCTACAAATTCACTGTTTTCAAAGCAACTTAATTTCACACTATGTACTAATTATACGAAACTACATCACTTTAACTTTATTTATTAGATGATATCCTAATTTTCTTTTTTTTAGATTCTGGAATGCCTACTTGCAAATACGCATTCATCACTATTAATGAGGATCTACAACAAACTGAATTACTACCAGAATTGGTGAGTGGTTTTTCTATTGCATTTCCTAAGCTTCACGAAGAGATCAATTCTTTTCGCACATTAGGTCGAACAGGTTGCCGCATCGCACCATGGGTCAATACTCCCTAACACGTTACGGTCGCGCTGCGGTTAAACTCTATCGCGTTTTCTCGTTCCCTTCCCTCATAGTCGTTCCATGTTGCATAATGCGCCGATACATACGTGCCTGTGCCGTCACGTAAACTAGCGTTACGTCTCGGTACGTACATGTCCACGTCATAGGTGGGCGCGTGAAAACGAATTCTTTTTGCGCGCAGCCTTGCCTTCCCTTGGGGGGCCTTGCACATAGCCTTGCCTCGCAAAAAATTGGAAAATTTCCGGTCAAATCTGCTAAAAATGGCCATGCGCATAGCCTTGCCTTACAATTCCCCGGTTTGCGCACAGCCTTTCCCCCACCGTGCCCACCTATGGTCCACGTGAATTTTGGAGTGTGAGACCCAATTGTGAATGGTGATTACTCGTGCTGAGGCGGCATTTTTTGGTCTTGAATAATTATTCGTTCATCTTCTTATGAGTACTATGGAAGGCGTTCTTTAGAATCAAAGCCGATACACGCGATCACTTTCGAACAGTGAATCATGAAACAGAATTCAGATAAAAATAGATATAGAGATGGAATACTTTTTCCTTATTGATCTTTATTCGGCGATACAGGAAGAGATAGACTCTGTAATAGTATTATAATATAACAAAAAGATAATACAATAGCATAATTTAAAATATTTCCAGAAAAAGTATGGCGAAGTTCGTTTGGTGCCGAGTCTGTCGAGAGCCGCTCTGCTCATCTCGAAGATGATCGATGAAATGAAGCAGGTAAAGGATCATACATTTTTGGTGCTCTCACCGAGTTATTTTTTATATAGTGGGTCGATTTAGAAAAATCGTTATTTCGCCTTAAATTGTGATCTTTCGCATAAAAAAAATTAGCTTTATATAGTGGGTCGACCTTGAAAACATACGTGAGCGGGCATTGCCGCTGGAAACGAAAATCGGAGGGGTCGGACGCAAAAATCGGGGGTTGGAAGAAAAAAATGGAGTATTTATACGTCATTTTGAGTGATTTTTTTTTGTGGAAAATCGGGGGGTTGGGTGCCAAAAATCGGGGGTGTATTGCCGCTAGCGGCAGTTGTGCCCACGTATGCCTGAAAATGTGCCGTATATACTGGGTCAATCGTCACATTGTGAGGGTATGAAAATGTTTGGTGAAGGATCTGACGAACCAAGCGGTATTTTCTGGCAACATAATTTACTATACCCGTCCTGGTTCATTTAAGAATCATGTTGGCATAGGTTGAAAAGTATGTTACTAAGTACCAAGCCTTACTGCATTTCGAGCCAAAATTTCACAAAAATCGAAAAAACCTGACCGAATTTTTAGCCAAAATTTTACAAAAATCGAAAAACCCGATCGCATTTTGAAAACCGATATACTAGCTATTCGACCTATGCATGTTGGCAAAGCAGAGATGGTACTTAGTGATCTCACGGAATAGATGCGTTCGCAAATTTTTGATTTTTCTGTGAGTCCAGTCGCAAAACTGGACCACAACTTAACGGTTTTCAGTATACAATAAACTAATGTCTAATTTATGCATACGCTCGTAGTAGTTCGTAGGAAGAGAAGAAAGATCAAAATTCAAAGATCAAAGATCAAAATTTAATTCGCGATCGGAATACCGTAATCCCGTCTATTTGATTTCAGGCTACGTCACCTACGGCCATTCGGCCCAATCCAGTAATTGATTCTCCCAGTGAAGATTCCGCGGTAATTTTTTTTTAAAAGTTTTAAAGGCACACCCCAAGCTATTTTTGCTCTCCGCATTGGCAATACTCCCTCGTAGACAATTAAAGCGAGAGAGTGTGGCCAGAGCGGAGAGTCCAAAATTAGCTTTGGGTTTCACTTTAAAACTAATTGTAGCATTTCAATTTGCAATATCAGAATTAGAAGATTAAGTCTGAGATTCGAAATTGAAATGGTACAATGATGCATTAGTGATGTATATAACTATAAGTGAGACTGTTTTGTGTAAGCAATCGAGAAGAATCAGTAACCAGCTACGTAGGTTCTTGTATTTGTAGTTGTCGACATTGATTTTTGATTTTCTGATATTATGATCTTTTATTTTTTTTTTCAGGACTGTTCTATTCCATCGACCAGTTCAGCATGCATGGATCATCTACCTCCAAGCCATTCTACTTCTGTAAGTCCGTGTGAAATAATGGTGCATGCCAATGGATAAAAGGGGTTGTCTTCGAGCTTGGTGGATCCCCAAATTCGATATTTTAGAAATATTTCTCAATGATTTTTAACGATAAACCCCACATGGGCGGGGTACCTGGAGCTCGATTCTACAGAGAGCATCCGAACGAAAAATGGTTAATTTTACCGTGGGCCTTCACTTTTTTCAAAAGTTTCAACTTTACATTCCTGTTTTTACAGCTGCCTGCACAGCCACAGTCGGTGGAGCGGGCGATGCAGGAGGCGTTGACTCGAGCGAAGGAGGAGTTGAAGGAGAAAGAGCAGCTGTGGAGAGAGACGACGCGCAGCAAGGTAGATCTCCCTAAGTAGATCATAGTAGATCTCCCTAAGTTGCAAACTCTTAGTAATCTAATTATACTGTCTAATCTTATCATCCCCACCTACTCCGGTATTTTTTACTCACGGGGCACACCGTTCAATCCCGTGGTGTACCTCGCGAGGTACACCGCGGGGTAGAACTCTTGGACGGGGTACCTCGCGAGCTGCAGCCTCTAGACGGGGAGCCCCGCGAGGCGGACGACGGCGTGCCTCGCGGGGCAGGAGGGACGGTGTGCCCCGCGAGATTTGATGTCCACCCCGCGAGGCACGCCGTCACTTCCACACCGTGGTGCACCTCGCGGTGTACCCCGCGAGATTTGGCCTCTCAACGGGGAGCCCCGCGAGCAAAAAATACCGGAGTAGCGATGATCGCTTGACGTGAATAACTATTATTATTAATATTATTAATATTATTATTATTATTATTATTATTATTATTATTATTATTATTATTATTATTATTATAGGTGGAGGAGGCGCGGCGGAACATGGAGACGGAGTTGGTCAGGCGGGAGGCGGAACTGGAACGCGCGAGCGGCATCGCCATGAGGAAGTACAAGCGGGAGACCAGGAAGGCGTTGGGTGAGAAGCGGCGGAAAGACTGGGCCAAAATGGTCTTAACGATCCGTGAACAGCGCTTCAAGATCCGCAGTCTGCAGCTGGCCCGGGAGAAGGAGTTGAACACGAAGAGCGGAATGGTGCTGAGAAAGAGGATGGTGAAAGCGGACTACTCTGATAGTGATGATGATTATGATGACTGCGATACCAAGAAGGCCCGACGAGAGGAAGCGGAAGAAGACGACGGAATGTCGGACGATATGGTAATTGATTTGATTTGTTGTGTGCAGGCACTAAGTCCAAAGACGGCATCAAATGGGCTTAAAGGCCCCGAGATAATTTGAAAGTCTTCGCTCTCTGGCAGTGCTCTCTCTCGCTTTCTTTGTTTGCTAGAGATCGTTGTCAGAGTGGAGAATTTCAAATCAGCTCGGAGTGTTTCTTTAAATATAATACATCGCATCTCATTCAGGAGTCAGACAACGGAAGTAGTACGGAATCAGCGGGGAAGGAGGAGGAGCTGGACGAGGATGGATGTGACTTGCCGCTCTTCAGGCATGATGATGGAACACAAGTGAAGGAGGAGATGGATTGTCAGGCCATCATCGAGGTGCGCATTTCACTAAAAATAGATATTTTTCTTTTAAATACGGTACAGCTCCCGCTTTGTTGCACCCGGTCCACCTGATTTTGCCAAAAGTCATTCAAAAATGAATTTTTTCATTTCTTAAAATTTTGTTGCTAATCGTGAAGGAATTTATTATCAAATCTACTATCTACCATATTCTGAAATTTAAAAAAATTAAATGCTCCATTTTTTGCGTCCCAGTGCTTATTTTTTAAATTTATTTCTATTTTCAGAATGATGATGCGACTACCTTACCCCGCACACCTACCATACCTATCACAGCTACCGTAATCATTACGCCTACCGTACCCCTTGCATCTACCGTAACAGTGCCGTCATCTACTTCGATCATTCGAAAAAAATCTCAGCCACGACAACAGAAAGTACAGTCACAGTCTACAGTACCTACAGTAAGTTCATGTAGCGTGTATATATCGATTATTGATTATTACAAAACTTTTTACAAATGATTATTAGTATGTATCAATACAAAACGTCTCGTTCAGTCTTATGTATTTTCGAGGACGCATGTTGTGGGTGCGGATCTGTTTATGAATTGGCCGGCTTGTAAAAACGGGTCACTTTATCCCAAAAATATTGCAAAAAAAAGCGAAAAATAAGCGGGACTGGTCGGTTTAAAGTTCTGAAAATGTGCATTGAACAATACTGTATGTTTATTATTATTATTATTATTATTATTATTATTACTATTATTTTAAATTATTATTATTATTATTATTTATAAAACATCTCGTTCAGCATTCAATCAACGGAAGTACGGCAACGGTAGTGATGAAGGAGGAAATGGACGGGGATTGGTGTGACTCAACACTCTTCAGAAGCGATCATGGAACACAAGTAAAGGTGGAAGTGGAGGATGATGTCATGGAGGTGCTCTATTTCCTTAAAACATTTTATTTATTCATTTAATTAACTTATTCATTTACATTATGGTCATCTGCCACATAACGAAATCATGGAAAATGTTATTTAACAACAAAAAAAAAAACGAATTTGAAAAAAATAATTTATGATATGTAGATGCCACCCACTGCCGGGGCGGAGTATCAACAGCCAGTCGGTAATACCGATCGATTCTCTCCGGTCAGGTTTTTTGATTTTTTTTACTGAAATTTTGGCTCAAAATACGGTCAGGCGCGGTCAGGCATGGTGTATGGTTATCTCATGGGATAGACCCACCCGCAAAAATTTGCCTATCATGGGTACCCACCCGCAAAATTGGACCATAAATTGACGATTTTCTTGAAATTTTCACGATTTTGGGGTACCCACATGCGTTTTTTTCTCAAAATCTGGCGTTTTTGACACAAAATCTAGGTACCCACACGCATTTGAAGGGTCAGGGATATTGATAGACCATCACTGGGCGCGGTACTTTGCAACTTACTTTTCGACCTATGGTTGCAATGCACATCTTGAAATCGATTTCGCATAAAACATGTCAAGCAGTAATCTGAAACTTATACCTACCGTAACCCACGGTAAAAAATCCTAAAATTTTTAAAAATTATTTGCAAAAACTATCGATTAATTGTTTTTGCAGATCTCAGCCACCATCAATGAGGTGTGTCAACAGTCAGCCGATAGTATCGATCGATTCTCGCAACCCTCAACGGTATGCTTTACGGGATTTATTAGTTCTTTCTAAAATTCCAATTTGCGTGTTTATTATACAGGCAGAAATATGAACATTAAACTTTAACAAAGACCTACCGTAACCCGCGGTTAAAAAGACCAACTGTATCTCACGGTAGAAAAAAGACCTACCATATCCCATGTTTGTGATAAATTGATGCTTGGTGTTTACTGTTTTTACAGATAATAATTCACCGATTTAAGAGTAGTAGAACTGAGTGGGATGAACCGATGAACTTGCAACAGTCATTCCAACCACCCGCATCGTCAACCTCATCCACTGCCGCAAGGGTCGTTTAATTAACTTATTCATTTACATTATGGTCATCTGGCATATAACAAAATCATGGAAAAATGATATTAAACATTTAACAAAAAAAACGAATTTGAAAAATTAATTTATGATATGTAGATGCCACGTACTGCCGAGGCGGAGTATCAACAGCCAGTCGGTAATACCGATCGATTCTCTCCGGTCAGGTTTTTGATTTTTCTGAAATTTTGGCTCAAAATCCGGTCAGGCGTGGTACTTTGCAACTTACTTTTCGGCCTATGGTTGCAAAGCACATCTTGAAATCGATTTCGCATAAAACATGTCAAGCAGTAATCTGAAACTTATACCTACCGTAACCCACGGTAAAAAGTCCTAAAATTTTTGAAAATTATTTGCATAAACTATCGATTAATTGTTTTTGCAGATCTCAGCCACCATAAATGAGGTGTGTCAACAGTCAGTCGATAGTATCGATCGATTCTCGCAACCCTCAACGGTATGCTTTCCGGGATTTATTATATTAGTTCTTTGTGAAATTCCTATTTGCGTTTATATTATACTATAGTAAATTGAACATGGAGCTTTAAAGAAGACCTACCGTATCTCATGGTAAAGAAATTCTACCGTAACTCACGGTTAAAAAGACCTACCGTAACCCACGGTAAACAATCTAACATGTCACACGTTTGTGAGAAAAAAACCCATGTCTGGTAGTTACTGTTTATATATATATATATATATATATATATATATATATATATATATATATATATATATATATATATATATTAATTTACCGATTTAAGAGCAGTAGAACTGTTTGGGATGAACCGATGAACTTGCAACAGTTATTCCAACCACCCACATCGTCAACCTCATCCACTGCCGCAAGGGTCGTGGTTTTGGATCCGAATGACGCACTCTACTGCCGTGTGTGCGAGAAGTGGTTGAAGATAGGCAAGCGGTACATTGCTTTTACCTCATTTTTTCTCTTTAAAGGCACACCCAAGCCAGTTTTACCCTCCGCATTGGCAATACTCTCTCTTCGACATAGAAAGCGGGAGAGTGCGGGCAGAGCGGAGGTGTAATATAAGCATGTACCTTTGAAACAAAGGGAAACATTTACAATAATAATAATAATAATAATAATAATAATAATAATAATAGGAATTATTGCAGGCGAATATGGGACATTGTCCACTTCCATCTACTCATCAACCACTTACACATTCGTCCCTTCTACTGTCCCATTGATGGTTGCGAATGCTCATTCGGCGAGAGACGAACTGTCAGTTTCTTTTTTTTTATGAATTCATACATTTTCGGCACCCTCCATAGGCGGGCACGCTGGAGGAAAGGCTGTGCGCAAACCGGGGATTTGTAAGGCAAGGCTATGCGCATGGCAAATTTTTGCGTATTTGAGTGGAAATTTTCCATTTTTTGCGAGGTGAAGCTATGTGCAAGGCTCCGCAAGGGAAGGCAAGGCTGTGTGAAAAAATAATTCGTTGTTACGCGCCCATCTATGGCACCCTCACTGAATTTTTTTGTACATATATAGTGGTGGGTCGATTTAGAAAATTTTTCCCTTGAATTGTATTTTTCTTTCACTTAAAAACTACCTTTATATAGTGTGGGTAGATCCTGAAAATGAGCCATATATAGTAGTGGGTCGATCCTCACATTGCGAGGGTTTGAGAAAGTATGATATGTTATAGTTCTGAGCGCGCGTGGCGCAGTGATTAGAGTCGTTCGTCGCTAGCACGAGAAAGATTGCTACAAAATTAAACCTCCCCGGTTTGTCAAGCTGACAATGCGCGGATACGTTCATGAAAACACTTGGACACCTCTTTACAGACAATTATTTTTTTAAATATATTTCTCATATTTCAGTGTTTGAAGCACTTGGAGAGAACTCATAACCTGCGATCGGAAGAACCGATAAATCTCTTCCAAAATAACGACCCAGCGTGAGCCTCTTTATTATTACATTGTACACTTAAACACTTTATCGAAATCTAACTATGCCGGGGGTAGCCATACATTTTCATACCCTCACAGTGTGAGGATTGACCCACTATATATGGCTCATTTTCAGGGTCGACCCACTATGTAAAGCTCATTTTTTATGTGAAAGATTACAATTTAAGCGAAAAATAACGATTTTTTATAAATCGAACCACTATTAAAAAAACGCTTAGGGCACAGAAAATGTATGGTGGGTCACCGGATCTGTAGTATGATTCTTGTTTCGTGCTCTGGTCATAAATCCTTTCCTATACATTATTTCGATCTCGATTAATTCTAGGATACTATTTTAATATTTTTTTCAGTTTTCGATCAATCGTCTTAAAGTATAAAGCGGAGAAGGTGCGACAGACACAGCGATGCTTTCCCGGCGTGAAGTTATCGCACAGGGTAGGTACTTTCTTGTACATTAAGAGGATTTTCGGGTGGGGGGGGGGGGGGGGGGGCTGGGCGGTCCCAAAATGCAGCCAGTCGCCGTAATTTGTATCGCATTTTCGACCTATTAGATTTGAAGTATATTGCGTAAAGTACTTGTAAGTGTTCTCTAGCATTATTGTATAACATGCAATCTGAAATAGTGGCGTTACGTAGGCGCATAGGTGGGCACGCTGGGGGAAAGGCTTTACGCAAACCGGGGAATTGTAGGGCAAGGCTATGCGCATGGGGTTTTTTTTAGCATATTCGACTGCATAGGTCGAATAGCAAGGTTATCGGTTTTCAAAATACGATCAGGTATTTCGATTTTTGGCAAATTTGGCTCAAAATGCGGTCAGGTTTTTCGATTTTTGTTAAATTTTTGCTCAAAATGCGGTCAGGTTTTTCGATTTTTGGCAAATTATGGCTCAAAATGCGGTCAGGCTTGGTACTTTGTAACATACTTTTCGACCTATGTTCGACTGGAAATTGTCTATTTTTTGTGAGGGAAGTGCAAGGCCCCGCAAGGAAGGCAAGGCTGTGCGCAAAAAGAATTCGTTTTCACGCGCCCATCTATGCGTAGGCGTGAGAGAGACGGTCATTTGTCCGACCATTCGGGAACAATCGGTAATCAGAAATATGCTTGCATGTGCACTTTTCAATATTGATCTTTGATTTTTGCGATATTCCATTCTTTTATTGTTTTTTTTCTTTTCAGGAATCTTCCGTTCTATATGAATGCCCAGAAGACTTTTATCATCAACCTCCAAACCATTCTGCTACTGTAAGTTCGTGTGAAATTATGTTGCATACCAGTGGATAGATGGGAAATACTTGTGAATACCAGTGGAGGAAATAGAAACAATGGTACATACCAGTAGAGAAAAGGGAATGATGGTGCATGCCAGTGTATAACTGGGAACTTTATCAAGTTGGAGTAGAATAATCAATCGTTATTACTGGTTTTGTTGTGCGCATGTGCGTAGATATGTTATTATTGATTTGAAACTGCCTCACACAGTGCGAGAATTGACCCATTATATAAAAATAAAAGGCGAGGGTACCGAAAATGTATGCTCATACTCGTGCTCAGACAAACTAACAATAAGCGAGAGTTTAGCCACACAAAATGGTTGTATGCATATTAGATGTGCATTTGATTTTTGTGTAGGTAACCGGAAATGAATCGTATTTTGCCAGCATCTAATTACCTTGGACTTGTTAAATACAAACAACTCTCGTTTCAGCACTCAAGCAACGAAAGTTCGGTATCAGTGGTGAAGGAGGAGATGGACGGGGATTGTGACTCATCACTCTTCAGAAGTGATCAAGGAGGAGCACTAGTGAAGGAGGAGATGGCCGTTGAGGCCGTTGAGGTGTGTTTTATGTATATATATATTTATATTTATTTATTTACATTATGGACACCTGTCTCCCAACAAAATCATATGAAAAATACACATTAATTTATATTCCGGATCACAGCAAATAGCTACCATAACCGGTGGCAGAAAGACTTTCCATATTCCACGGCAAAAAAAGAAATGTCGTAACCCACGGTTAAAAAGATCTACCGTAATCATAGGTCGAATAGCTAGGTTATCGGTTTTCAAAATGCGGTCAGGCTTTTCAATTTTTGGCAAATTTGGCTCAAAATGCGGTCAGGCATTTCGATTTTTGTGAAATTTTGGCTTAAAATGCGGTCAGGTTTTACGATTTTTTTGGAAATTTTGGCTCAAAATGCGGTCAGGCTTGGTTCTTTGTAACATACTTTTCAAACTATGACCGTAATCTACGGTAAAAAGACTTAGTGAAAAAAAACTGATTCCTTGATATTTATTTGTTTTTCAATTATAATATCTCGTTTTAAGAGTAGTATAACGGTTTTGGACGAACCGATGAACTCGCAACAGCAATTACAACCGTCCACATCGTCTAACTCATCCACCACCGCAAGGGTCGTGGTTTTGGATCCGACCAAAGCGGTATATTGTCATGTTTGCGAGAAGTGGTTGAAGCTGGGAAAAAGGTATGTTAATAATAATAATAATAATAATAATAATAATAATAATAATAATAATAATAATAATAATAATAATGAGGATGAAATTAATTATCCTGCTAGTGCACGAAGCTGCATACTTTTGTCAGGTTTTGAAAAAAAATACCAATGTGCTGCCAGGCTTCGCAGTATGTAGCCTACGCTTCCACCTAAGCCCGTAACATCTATGACTAGGGAATAAATTAATTCTTGAATATTTAAATAATATTATAAATAGTAATATTGAATATTAGAATATTTAAATCAAAGGGGAATGATTACAGACATCTGTGGGACATCGTGCACTTCCACCTCCTCTCTCATCATATGCAAATTCGACAGTGGTACTGTCCCATCAACGGATGTCACTTCTCCGCCAACGAGAGGCGTACTGTAAGTTTCGAGATTATCGATTTTTCTGGCTAAGTTACTTAGCAACGAAGTCTTTTTCACACAATGGGGATGGGCGTATTCGCGAGGCTTGTCAAAGCCTTAATGTAACCACAGTGGCATTTGTTTGTGAGTGCACGTGGCGTAGTGGTTAGAGTCGTTGACTACCACCCGAAAGGTTGCCGGTTTAATTCATTGCCGCTACATAACTAAACCTCACCACCTCTCTCATAAACCGTTTGTTACGCTGAATAGATACGGCCATGAAAAACCTCGTTACAGACATTTTTTCTATAAATTTCTCATATTTCAGTGTTTCAAGCACTTGGAGAAGGGTCACAGTCTGACCACGGAAGAGCCGGTCAAACTCACCGGAAATACCGATCCAGCGTGAGCCTTTTTTAATATTTATTATTTTATTTTTACTTTTTATGAGCCTTTCGACATTTTACATTAATAAAAAAGGAAGTCAAACTATACGGTGGGACACCGGATCTGGGCACTACTCTAAAACTCCGGAGTCCAGACCATAACAGGATATTACATGTCACGGTCTGCATACATAGTGTCGCTTGAAAATTGAAATTCAGCATCTTTGAGTCTGGCCTTTTACATAAATGCGCAATAATTAAACACTGTCGAAATTTACATATTATGTACGAATGACTAGAGTGAGCTCAAATTTTGGAAACGTCACATTGAAACCATTTAAGCAAAGTTTTAAAGTGTAGCACTAAAACTATGCGGTGGGCCACCAGATCTGTAGACGTGTATGATGTGCTTGATTCTTGTTTCATGCAATGTTCATAAATACTTGTCCGACTATCTAGCGCTTTTTTTCACTTGCCTGGGGAATCGGTAAATTCAAACATTCTATTTTTAATATTTTAAACTGGCAAGATAATATTTATATTTTCCAGATTTCGATCAATCGTCTTACAATATAAAGCGGAAAAGGCGCGACAGCAAGCTCGATGCTTTCCCGGAGTGAAAATAACGAGTCGTGACTAGCGTGGACGAAGTCTTTGTTGACAACATATTACAGCCCAGACTTGTGCTGATAATTGTAGAACATAATGCAATTTAATGTAATAATTTAATTTTGAATGTAAATATAACGTTGTTTTCCCCGGTCTGACCAGAGTTTTGAATATATGTATGCTGTTCAATTTAACTTTTTTTCCTTTAAATTTTGTCTACGGTATTTGTGTTAGATCTCAATCCTTTAATCTTTCATTAATTTCAATTTGTTGAACTGCAATAAATGTTTTTTTTTGTTATGTGTATATTTTGCAAATACTGAACGAAATGTATTACTCCCCATGAACGCGAAAATTACAGTATCGGCCAAAATTAAAAATGTCATAGTTTTCGAATTTTTTTTCTTTTTTTCATAGTTGTTGGCTACAGCTTCCAGATTTTTACGATAATCAGTATTTTTCGTGATAAACGGGAATAATTTTGCCGAACTATAGACAATGTAGATTTTCAATTGCTGCTTTGTATGATGTCATGATGTCACACAATAGATGAATGAAACTGCTTATCTCAAGTTCTCGAGGAATCATGTGCAAAACTCCATTGTAAAACGAACAGCTCATATCCCCCATCACTCCCTTATTGCTTCATACACAGAATGTTTAGCAAAGGCAATAAAAAACGTAATCTGAAAAATAATATAATGAATAAAATGCACCAAATAAACAATCGCCTAATTGAAGTTTAAGCATATATTAAAAATAAAACAATAAAGTGAGTCTGCGATTCGCACATGTTGTGAGTGTTACAGTAGGATCTGCTTTCAAGCGCACCGCCTCTCACTCGACACTCTCTGTACAACGTAAACATGTTAGTTTTCATGTATTGATGTTTTTTCCCAGCTTTATTGTGCATTCTAATTCCTTCAACTTCTTTCTTTCGTAACTGTGCTACAAATTCACTGTTTTCAAAGCAATTTCAGTTCACACTATGTACTAATTATACGAAACTACATCACTTTAACTTTATTTATTAGATTAAATCCTAATTTTCTTTTTTTTTAGATTCTGGAATGCCTACTCACAAATACGCATTCATCACTATCAATGAGGATGTACAAGAGACAGAACTATTACCAGAATTGGTGAGTGGTTTGTATATTGCATTTCGCAAGGTTCACAAAGATATCACTTCTTTTCGCATAGTATTAAGTCAGTTTATAACGCGGAAAGTCGAACTAAACGCAATTTGGCAGAACAAGTTGGGTTGACTACGTCGCACAATGACTCAATATTCCCTAACACGTTGCGCTCGCGCTGCGGTTCAACTAGATCACGCTCGCTCGTTCAATTCCCTCATAGTCATTTCATGTTACATAATGCGCGGATACGTTTGCCTTACTTGCCTGCCTTACTTCCGTGCTTCACGAGTGGGTCAAAATGTATGATAGGGATTGAAAATTACGTTGTTGATCTTTATTAGTGGAGCGATAAGGGCATGAACCCATCACAACTAGGACAACTGCAAAGATTCTATGATTATTTTATAATATCAATACACTATAAATAAAGCAGAATGTCACGATGTTTGTTACCGGCCACGCCCCCTTTCTCTCTCTCTCCCTTTCAATGTAGTGCTCGGCGTACACCAGACGGGTTTGGTGCGCGATGGAACTGATCAGCGGTGGGCGGGGCTTAGTCGGTTCCAAGCCATACCAAGTTAGCTAATAAGTCAAGACATCATTACTTAAGTTATAAGTCAAGGATTAAGTTAAGTAAGTAAGGATTAAGTTAAGGCCATAAGGAATAAGTTAAGTACAGTTAAGTAAACAAAGTGAAATTAAGTCATGCTAACGTAAATTAAGTTAAGGCAAGGTAAGTTAACATTAGTGTTATACGTCATGGTACATATTACTGTAACACAACCAAGCACATCACCGATCACGGTAGGATAAGGAATATGATTATTAGCTACCGTAACCCGGTTCGGTGGGTCAGATTAAGTACCGATGGTCAGCTATGAGTAAAAATTGTCGTACTAAGCATTATTCGAGTTATATGATTATGCCTATTGTAGACTACCGTAACCCGGTTAGGTGGGTCAGATTAAGTACCGATGGTCAGCTTTGAGTAAAAATGGTCGTACTAAGCATTATTCGAGTTATATGAGTGTGACTATTGTAGAGTACCGTAACCCGGTTCGGTGGGTCAGAATAAGCACCGATGGTCAGCTTTGAGTAAAAATTGTCGTACTAAGCATTATTCGAGTTATATGATTATGCCTATTGTAGACTACCGTAACCCGGTTCGTTGGGTCAGATTAAGTACCGATGGTCAGCTTTGATAAAAATTGTCGTACTAAGCATTATTCGAGTTATATGAATATGCCTATTGTAGACTACCGTAACCCGGTTCGTTGGGTCAGATTAAGTACCGATGGTCAGCTTTGATAAAAATTGTCGTACTAAGCATTATTCGAGTTATATGAATATGCCTATTGTAGACTACCGTAACCCGGTTCGGTGGGTCAGAATAAGTACCGATGGTCAGCTTTGAGTAAAAATTGTCGTACTAAGCATTATTCGAGTTATATGATTATGCCTATTGTAGACTACCGTAACCCGGTTCGGTGGGTCAGATTAAGTACCGATGGTCAGCTTTGAGTAAAAATTGTCGTACTAAGCATTATTCGAGTTATATGATTACGCCTATTGTAGACTACCGTAACCCGGTTCGGTAGGTCAGATTAAGTACCGATGGTCAGCTTTGAGTAAAAATTGTCGTACTAAGCATTATTCGAGTTATATGATTATGCCTATTGTAGACTACCGTAACCCGGTTCGGTGGGTCAGATTAAGTACCGATGGTCAGCTTTGAGTAAAAATGGTCGTACTAAGCATTATTCGAGTTATATGAATATGCCTATTGTAGACTACCGTAACCCGGTTAGGTGGGTCAGATTAAGTACCGATGGTCAGCTTTGAGTAAAAATTGTCGTTCTAAGCATTATTCGAGTTATATGATTATGCCTATTGTAGACTACCGTAACCCGATTCGGTGGGTCAGATTAAGTACCGATGGTCAGCTTTGAGTAAAAATTGTCGTACTAAGCATTATTCGAGTTATATGATTATGCCTATTGTAGACTACCGTAACCCGGTTCGGTGGGTCAGATTAAGTACCGATGGTCAGCTTTGAGTAAAAATGGTCGTACTAAGCATTATTCGAGTTATATGATTATGC
The DNA here is from genome assembly GCA_943737045.1 of Parapristionchus giblindavisi. NCBI lineage: Eukaryota > Metazoa > Nematoda > Chromadorea > Rhabditida > Diplogasteridae > Parapristionchus > Parapristionchus giblindavisi. The sequence goes on along the minus strand of CALSFV010000028.1, from coordinate 67,750 downwards.
CTATTGTAGACTACCGTAACCCGGTTCGGTGGGTCAGATTAAGTACCGATGGTCAGCTATGAGTAAAAATTGTCGTACTAAGCATTATTCGAGTTATATGATTATGCCTATTGTAGACTACCGTAACCCGATTCGGTGGGTCAGATTAAGTACCGATGGTCAGCTTTGAGTAAAAATTGTCGTACTAAGCATTATTCGAGTTATATGATTATGCCTATTGTAGACTACCGTAACCCGGTTCGGTGGGTCAGAATAAGTACCGATGGTCAGCTTTGAGTAAAAATTGTCGTACTAAGCATTATTCGAGTTATATGATTATGCCTATTGTAGACTACCGTAACCCGGTTCGTTGGGTCAGATTAAGTACCGATGGTCAGCTTTGATAAAAATTGTCGTACTAAGCATTATTCGAGTTATATGATTATGCCTATTGTAGACTACCGTAACCCGGTTCGGTGGGTCAGAATAAGTACCGATGGTCAGCTTTGAGTAAAAATTGTCGTACTAAGCATTATTCGAGTTATATGATTATGCCTATTGTAGACTACCGTAACCCGGTTCGGTGAGTCAGATTAAGTACCGATGGTCAGCTTTGAGTAAAAATGGTCGTACTAAGCATTATTCGAGTTATATGATTATGTATATTGTAGACTACCGTAACCCGATTCGGTGGGTCAGAATAAGTACGATTAGTCAGATTTGGTAAAATTCTGTGAAGTCATCGTCAAGTCTCATGCACCTCATTGTCAGATAGATTCAAAAATACGAAGAAATTCTCAAAAAAAAACTGCTGATTTTCTACAAACGTCAATAAACATCACACAACCCAACCTAGCGCGCGACCAGATACAATGCAGTCGATAACGCGCGCCGTAGGCGCGCGCGACCGGCTGGTAATAATATAATTCTTTTTTTTTTTTCAGAAAAAGTATGGCAAAGTTCGTTTGATGCCGAGTCTGTCGAAAGCCGCTGAGCTGATCTACGCGATGATCGATGACATGGAGGCTCTGAAGAACCAAGTGATAGTTTCTTCCAACGAGCGTAAAGTCAGTCCTGATCGATTTAAGAATCATGTTGATGAAACGCTTAGGCGGTGTTCCATTTTTAAAACGGGCACACCTGCGTTTTTCAGTTAGTAAAGCACATGTGGACGTGCGCCCGTTTTGAAAATGTAACACCGCCTTTGTGATCTCGCGGAATAATTTCATTCGCATTTTTTCTGCGTATCCACTCGCAAAACTGGACCACAACTTGACAGACTGGCTTTAGTATACAATAAATTGATATCTCATTTATGCGTAAGCTTGTAGCCAATGACTTGTTGTAGTGATTAAGAGGAAAAAATAGCTCTCGATACCGTAATCCCGTCTATTTGATTTCAGACTGCGTCATCTACGGCCATTCGACCCACTCTAGTGAACCATGAATCGTGGACCGAAGCTCGCGGTGGAGATACCGTGGTAATTAAACAAGTTTTAAAACTATCATCGTAATCTGAATTTGAAGTCTCTGTATTAGAATACTAGCTGGGGATATACATTATTTATTAAGCATGTGTTCCTGCAATGGAGACGGTTTTGTTTAAAGGTGGTGTCCCACGAATATTTTCGTGAATAAATTGTGAAGACAGGATGGTAGCAAAAGTCATATAAGTCACCGCATACTATTTTTTTAATGATTCTGCGTATTGATTGACATAATCACGATTGAACGATGTTCAATAGTGCAGGGAATGGAGAAAGAGAGATGGGAATGGGCCTAATGAGAGGGCAAAGGTTGAGTGCCGGTCGCAAACTGAACATAAACACACTTTTTACTTACAGTATATGTATGAGGGGGGCTCATTCCCATCGTGGTAGGAGCCAATGATTCTTTTCGTGGTTCCCCATCTTTAAGCATTCCGGAAGAATCACTAATCAGCTATTGGCTTCTATAATATTTGTGGCTTTCAAAATTGATCTTTGATTTTCTGGCCTTTTATTGTTTTTTAAGGAATCTTATGTTCCATCGACCAGTTCAGCATGCATGGATCATCAACCTCCAAGCCATTCTACTACTGTAAGTGAACTTTATCAAGTTGATTTGAAACATCCTAAGCCACAATCTATAGCCCAGACCTACTCTGAGACACTGACTCCATGAAAAGTCACAGAAAAAAGCTAGATAGTGCCTATACGGAGAATATGTGGGAGTGTTTCGGGGAGAAAATCTAGCGTGCGGCTATGTGGGAGAAAATCTAGCTTTTTCCGGGACTACCGTAATCTCGGGTGATTTCGCTATCGCAAACTGATTTCTGACTTTTCCCCTCGTTTTTTTTACGTAAATCTAACTCGTGAGACATTACAAACATAGTTTATTCAGATCTGTAATTAACATCAATAATTCGCAGTTAGGAAACATATGAAACAATTAAATTTTAACAATAAACATGATGTTGGAGTAACGTTCACGTCAATAAAACATGTAAGATATTAATCAATTTCATTATGGCGCGATCGGCATATAGTCTGACGAGCAACTCCACCATTGTAGCATATTCCTTTGACATATCTGAAAACAAAGGATTGAATAATTAAAAGTAATAAAGGAAAGAATGTTTTCGTTGTCTCTTAAATAAATACAAAGTTCTCGCTGTAGTGCGTGGTGGAATGACTGCATGAATGATTTGTTTGTATTGCTTGCTCATCTGGAGACAACTCCGCGAGATAGTGATAGTTCCTCTTCATTTTCAGGCCAAAAGCTCTCCAAAGATACATCAAATTTATATAATATTACTGAGGAGTATAGCAACATCGAATCTTCATAGGCATCTAGAACAATTGTTTTGGAAAATAATTTAAATAAATCAGCGTAATACGACAAGTCCGATCGTGTCTTGGAAGTTGCATGAAAATAGGACCAGCGATCTTGATCTTGCAAGACACGATTGGACTCATCGGAAAACCCTAATAGCGACCCAGCTTACATAACACCCCAATCGGCTGATAAAGTTGTTGTAATGCAATATGATGTAATACGACAAGTGAAATCATTTTATACCTGGCTCTTGGAGTTATTCAGAACGATAATCGATAACAATCTCTAATTCCTCTTCATTTGCATGTTCATCTCCATCTACATCTTCAAAATCATCATCTTCCTCAGGATATGCGTCACATACATAGCTGAACAGTACCAAAAAATGAAAAACAAGAGCTAAAAATGAAAGAGATCGCAAATATAATTAGAATTGGCACATAAATACAGTGATAACTTTTTGCCGGGAAGGAATAGGGGCGAGATTAGCAGGGGGTGAAGTATACGAGAGTGTACGATGAGGTCGTTGAACAAATTAACAAAAAAAAGTCACGAAAACAAGAATTAAAACCGTAAATTTTAGGCCTAAAAAATTAATTCAACGACACGCTGCGCGTACGCAACGCGCGAGAGCTGGATCTAGCGCTTTTCGGGGAGAAAATCTAGCGGATATGTGTATCTAGCGGCTATCTAGCTTTTTCCTGGATGTTTTTCTAGCCTAGCGGCTATCTAGCTTTAATCAAGTAGCTTTTCTGTGATTTTTTACAATCTAGCCACTATCTAGCTTTTTTCGGTGACTATTTCGGGAGTCGGTTTCCCAGAGTATATGAAGTAATTTTTGTATACGCAATGGTAGTTTTAGAAATATATATTAATTTATTTTACCAATAAACAGTGAGAGGTGAATATGAATAAAAAAATATTTTTAAAAAGTCGTACTTTTTGACAACAGCGAAAAGTGCGTTGGAAACACGATCGAGCACATTATTAGCTAACAAATTGTGTATTCTAAGAATTCTTTAAATTCAAAGTGCATGCAAATTGAAACTTGTACTTTTATTAATTATTGTTATGTTCTTGGACACAACTTATAATATAGAAGAGACTTTATCAGCAGAGAGAGTAGAGCACAATAGTGCGGTAGGAGAGAAACTATAAGAATGGACGCTGGGGGCGGAGCCGCAGCCTTATGTAGGGGACGCACGCGTGAGGCTACGACGCGTCGCGGTTCAAGAGGTTCAACGGGGTCACGGGTTGTACGCTAGGTCAGACTACAATAACTTGCTCGCGTACATAGCAATTATAATAATTTAATTAAATGCTAAACATCTCATTCAGCCTTCAAGCACAGGGAGCACAGCATCAGTGGTGAGAGAGGAGATGGACGAGGATTGTGATTCACCAATCGTTAGGAATGATGATCAAGGAGCACAAGTGACGGAGGAGGAGATGGAGGATGATCTGACTGTGGTGGGTTTTCGCCTGTTTTTATGTTTTTTTCGTATGGTTCTTTCTGTGTTTTCGCAACCATGCGTGGGCCGCTAGCGACAAGACCCACCCGATTTAGCCGAGATTCACTCAAAAATGGCACCAATTTTGGCAAAATTCGCTCGAAAATTATGTTTTTTTTGCACCCCACCCACCGGATTTTAACTTCCAGCGACAAAGGTTGCCCACGTATGTTCAGAACTGTGCAGAGTCGTAAGCTATATCCCGGCCGGCAGCGGTTTTTGTTGCCGTAATAGTTTATTTACGATTGAACTTTCCCACCGTCATCCAGGATGGCGTCGTGGAGGTGCGCCTTTTTATCGTTTTTTTCCTAAAACAAGATATTCTTCTTTTACATACGGTACATTAGTCTTAACGCATAATTTATTTCAGCCGAGTATATATACATATATTTTCCAGATTTATGCGAGTCTGAAGAAAAGCGAGAAGACGGTGGAGGATGCAGGGGAGACGAATGAGAGAATGACCGGAGAGGATAGGATGACTACTGTACCGCTCACGCCTACCGTACCGCTCACGCCTACCGTACCCAATACAACGGGAAGAAGATCGATAGTGGTGGTTAGAAGAGCGCGCGATGGCGAGACTGTGCGGGTGGTCAGCGTGCCGAGGAAGGCGGCTGCACCATCTGCAGCGGCCATTCGAAAACAGCAGCCTGCGCAGCAGCCACAGTCTATCCCCACTCCCTCCTCACACTGCCCACCCGAATTGCTGGCGAAGTTTACCCAATATTCTAAAGAGCAACGGGCGCATTTTGCGATGGAGAGGCAGGAGGCGCTCAAACAAGCGAATGAGGAGCTGAAGGAGAAAGAGCTGCAGTGGAGAATTACGGCCCAAGTCAAGGTGGAGGAGGAGCACCGGCTCTTGGAGAAGGAGTTGGTCAGGAGGGGGGCGAGGATGCAGATGGCGAACGAGATTGCGCTGCAGAAGTACAAGGCGGCGGTCAGGAAGGAGGTGAGGAAGGAGAAGCGGGAGGAGTGCAACGCGCTGAGCCAAACGATCCGCAGTCTGCGGTACAGGATAAAGCAGTTGCAGTTGCACTTGCAGCAGGCTATAGAGGATGTGGCGATTGCCAAGAGTAGTAGAGTGGTGCTGAAGAGGGCCGTGCGCGCAGACTACGCTGATGATGATGGTGACGCTGGCTGTACCAAGAAGGCCCGACGAGATGAAGACGAATTGTTAGACAATATGGTAATGGATTTGATTTTTGTGTCTAATCAATCGGAAATAGGACTTTGGTTGAGACCATAGGTGGGCGTGTGAAAACGAATTCGTTTTTGCGCACAGCCTTTCCAAGCCTTGCGGGGCCTTGCGCATGGCCTTGCCTCGCAAAAATTGGAAAATTTTCTGTCAAATCTGCAAAAAATGGCCATGCGCATAGCCTTGCCTTCAATTCTCCGGTTTGTGCACAGCCTTTCGTCCAGCGTGCCCACCTATGGTTGAGACTGCAGCAAAAATTGCCTTGGGCCACGAAAGGCACCGAGCTAATTTGAGAGTCTCCGCGTTGGCAATGCTCTGTTGCTTTATTTGTCTGCGGAGAGAACGTTGTCAGATCGGAGACTTGAATATTATCTCGGAGTGTTCCTTTGAGTGCAAAATAGCTCGTTCAGCACTCACGCAACGGAGATTCGGTGTCGTCGGGGAAGGAGGAGAGGGAGGAGGATGGATTTGACTCACCCATCTTCAGGAATGTGGATGAAGGACCACAAGTGAAGGAGGAGATGGAGGATGATGTCATCGAGGTGCGTATTGCCCTAATGCATCGTTACATTTACCTTGCGTGCCTACGCCGTAACCTCCGCCGTTTTGTCTCCGTCGTTACGGCGGAGGTTACGGCGTAGACACGTAAGGTAAATGTGACGATGCATACAGCGAAGTGGAGTTGTTAACACGTACGCACCGCAGCGCCCCTTCCATAAGTGGACGGTATCATCGCTAGCGATAAGACCCACCCGATTTATATTTTTACAAATGATTATTATTATTATGTATCATTACACGTCTCATTCACGCTTCAGTTTATGAATTGGCCGGCTTATAAAAACGTGTCACTTTATCACAATACCGATAATGCAACAAAAAAAAGCGAAAATAAGCAATTTTTCTGGCCAATTTATAACAATTGGGCGTTCTGAAATTTTTACGCATAGGTCGAAAAGTATGTTACAAGGTACCAAGCCTGACCGGATTTTGAGCCAAAATTTCACAAAAATCGAAAAATCTGACCGGATTTTGAGCCACAATTTCACAAAAGTCGAAAACCCCTACCGGATTTTAAGCCAAATTTGCAAAAATTCGAAAAACCTGGCCGGATTTTGAAAACCGATAACCTAGCTATTCGACCTATGATTTTACGCAATTTTTTCGGGACGGGTCAGCTTATAGTTCTGCAAATGTGCGTTGAACAAAAATGTGAGTTCAGCATTCGAGTAACGGAAGTACGGTGTCAGTAGTGAAGGAGGAAAAGGAGGAGGATTGTGACTCATCACTCTTCACGAGTGATCAAGTGAAGGAGGAGACTGAGGACGATGTGAATCAGGTGCGACTTTTCCTACAAATACTTTTCTTATATTTATTTATTTACTTAATTAGGTTATTTCATTTACATAATGGACACCTGAAACGCAAAAATGGTTCCAAAAATTAATTTAAGAATTTGTATTCAGGATCACAACACAGAATCCGCAGTTCACCCACAAGCTTCCCATCAAACGAATCATCAGGTTAAACATTATTGATTTTTTGAATATCGGAATTATCGATTAGCTGTTTGTAGATGCCAGTTACCGCCGATGAGGAATATCAACAGCCACTCGATGATATCGATCGATTCTCGCAGCCCTCAACGGTATGCTTTACGGGATTTATTAGTTCTTTATAAATTTGCTTAATAATATACAGGCAGTAACCTGACACTTTAACAAAGACCTACCGTAATCCACGGTAAAAATCTAACATATCACACGTTTGCGAAAACCCGATGTCTGGTAGTTACTGTTTTTATAGATATTAATTTGCCGATTTTAGAGTAGTAGAACGGATTTGGATGAGCTGGTGAACTCGCAACCACTATTACAACCGTCCACATCGTCTATCTCATCCACTAACGCAAGTGTCGTGGTTTTGGATCCGACCGAGGCGGTTTACTGTCATGTTTGCGAGAAGTGGTTGAAGCTGGATAAAAGGTATGTTAATAATAATAATAATATTGAGTATTAGAATATTTAAATCATTTGAAATAATTGCAGACATCTATGGGGCATCGTGCACTTCCACCTTCTCTCTCATCATATGCAAATTCGACTGTGGTACTGTCCCATCAACGGATGTCACTTCTCCGCCAATGAGAGGCGTACTGTAAGTTTCGAGCTTATCGATTTTTATGGCTAAGTTACTTAGCAATGAAGTCTTTTTTCAGACTATGGGGATAGGCGTATATTTACTAATTGTAAAGCATTTGTTTGTGAGCGCACGTGGCGTAGTGGTTAGAGTCGTTGACTACCACCGGAAAGAATGCTGGTTCAATTCATTGCCGCTACAGAACTAAACTTCACCACCTCTGTCATAAACCGTTTGTTACGGTGAACAGATACGGCCATGAAAAACCTCGTTACAGACATTTTTTCTATAAATTTCTCATATTTCAGTGTTTGAAGCACTTGGAGAAGGGTCACAATCTGACCACGGAAGAGCCGGTCAAACTCACCGGAAATACCGATCCAGCGTGAGCCTTTTTATTATTATTATTTCGTTATTTTTATTATTACATGTCACGGTCTGCATACATAGCGTCACTTGAACATTGAAACTCAACAACTTTGAAACTGGTATCTTACATGTGCAATAATTAAACACTGTCGAAATGTACATATTGAAACGGCGATTTGAAATCATTTCAGCAAAGTTTTTAAGTTTAACACTAAAACATTGTATGAGATGCTTGATTCTTGTTTCATGCAATGTTCATAAATTCACGCATTCTATTTTTAATATTTTAAAATTATATTTTCCAGATTTCGATCAATCGTCTTACAATATAAAGCGGAAAAGGCGCGACAGCAAGCTCGATGCTTTCCCGGAGTGAAAATAACGAGTCGTGACTAGCGTGGACGAAGTCTTTGTTGACATCTTTTTTTGTTTTTGTTTTTTCCTTTCCCAGTCCTGAGCTGATAATTGTAGAGCATAATGTAATTTTGAATGTAAATATAACGTTATTTTCCCCGGTCTGACCAGAGTTTCGAATATGTGTATGCTGTTCAATTTAACTTTTTTCCTTTAAATTTTGTCTACGGTATTTGTGTTAGATCTCAATCCTTTAATCTTTCATAAGTAAATGTTTTTTTGTTATGTGTAAATTTTGCAAATACTGAAGGAAGTGGACGAAGTAAAGGTAAAGGTAAAGGTTCTACCTTTACCTTTACTGAACAAAATATAATACATCCCTTGAACGCGAAAATTACTGTATCAGCCAAAATTAAAAATGCCATAGTTTTCTTTTTTTTCCTTTTTTTCGTAGTTGTTGGCTACAGCCTCCAGATTTTTACGATAATCAATATTTTTCGTGATAAACGAGAACAATTTTGCCGAACAATGTAGATGCTCAATAGTTGCTTTGTGATGATGCCACACAATAGATGAATGAAACTGCTTATCAAAAGTTCATGAGGAATCGTGTAGAAAATGCCATTGTAAAACGAACTGCACATATCTTCGACAAAGATAGGCCGTCAAGAATCGGACTCTGGGAATGGAAGGTATGTAAGGGAAAACAGAAATTGAAACCCATCATTTATCACATTTGCTCTATTCAAGAGAAAGAGATACAAATCGGGGAATCAATCGATATTCGATCTATTTCTTGACTGCTCTCAGATTCTTTCCCTCGTGGTCGGAAGCGATAATGTAACCATATTGATTATCATCAATAGAGACTGGTCTTGCGTTCTTGCTTACAGACAGAATTCCCTTGATATCCTGCAATATATCGATTAGCTACCGTAACCAATCGATTTGGATACAGTATACCTTGGGTTTCGCGGCGAGACGAGCGCGCTCCCTCTGAGCGATATCACGCACGTCTGAGTTCATCTGGACCGATGGAGGTTGGGCAGTCTGTAAAGAAGTACTTAAATGACCTTAGCCGAAGTTAACTTAAGATAAGTAAGCTTAAGATCGTTAAGTACCTGAACGGCGAGAGCCTTGGCTACCCAGTGCTTGGCTTCCATCGTTTCCGGTCTCTCCACAACCATCGATACTTCACCAGTAGCCTGCAACCGATTGATCGATTGGTGATAACCGTACCCAATTACCGTACCAATTAACTAGATTTTTCGATTACCGTATCCATCATCTACCGTACCTGAAGGGATTTGATGAGAACACCACGGGCGACATCCTTGTCCGTTACAGGTTGACCGTTCACATCGACGATATGGTCCCCAATCTTGAAATAAATACACGAATACGCGAATGCAGTAACCAGAAGCCAAATTAACCAAAATTTACAGTAACCACGCGCTACAGAAATGAAAAGCTACATACCTTGAGACATTCAACAGCAATTGATCCAGGATCACACTTGGAAACAAGTACACGGTTCTGGAAATGCTTGATACCAAGACCGAGCTTAGGTCCATTAGGCTTCCAGACCATCTTGACGAGCTAAAAAGTCAATTTATGATAGATATTTTGTATTATCTACAGTACCTCATAAGAGAATCCATCTCTTCTGGTGATGTTACGTTCACGATCGGCCGGAATATTAAGACGATTCGTAAGTTCCTCAGCTTTCTTCTCATCACGGAAAACGGTAAGTCTAAATGACGGTCATGAAAGTAGGCGGAGATACAGTAGTCTGGACCCTAATATGCTACAGTACCTGGCACATGGAGGAGCAAAGCGAAGAAGATTGAAGAAGTGATGGTTATCCTTGATGATCGTACCATTGACACGAAGAATTTGATCACCAAGCTGAAAACAAAGATCAAAGATCAATTCAATTTAAAGATCAAAGATCAGACCTGAAGTTTTCCTTCGGCCAAGGTTCCAGCTTGCACCTTTGTAACGATCATTTTATCATTGGGAGTAGCACCGAGTGGTTCACCCTCTTCCATTTGAATTTCGATTTCGATTTCCTAAAATATTTCAGCATCTTAGATCTCGATATTAGGTCGACGATCATCTTAGATTATGGTATCAAAAAGTCAGTTCGCGATCCCACAAGTTATAGGTGATACCGTACCTTTCCTTCAGGAGCAGCAGGAGAAGTCATTGCTAGACGGTGTTCCCTAAGGAGTGACAATCACTGAGAATGAGTGGAGAATTCGAGGGGGACGACCGATGAAAACGGGAGAGCGATAGAGCATGGAGAATGAAGAGAATGTAGAGATACAGTGTATGCAAAGTTAATTTAGATGTTATTATGGCATGATGTGTAGTGGATTAGCGGTCGTTATTGATGTTTCCAACCGAAACTGTAATACTTACTCACTTTGAACCTTGGATGTCTGATATTCAGCTATCGTTTGCACAACGGATCATCAATGGGTTGGGATTTGGCGTATGGCAACCAAAGTTGTACAATTGCTAACAGTGGGAGTGTACGGTATTGGGATACCGTAACCGTCAGGAATCGCGAACTGATTTTTTTCAATCGACCCATGACCCGGGGTTCATGGTTGAAAATGGCCGAAGTCGAAAAATTCATGATACTCCGAGACCAAATACTAGCTGCCATTATATCAATAGTGAGCCAACTTGTCTCTTTCTGGAGACCGTAACCCGTACTACCGTAATCAAACAGGGATTTGTCGTGAATTTTGCTATGATATTGTAGGGTACGGTAGCTAGATTACGGTAGTTCTGGTTACGGTATCCAGAAAGAGAAAAGGACTCACTATTGATATAATGGCAACTAGTATTTGATCTCGGGCCATCATGAATTTTTCGACTTTCGCCATTTTCAACCATGAACCCCGGGTCATGGGTCAACTGAAAAAATCAGTTCGCGATTCCTGACTGTTACCGTTGCCCAATACCGTACACTCCCACTGATAACAATGGTACAACTTTGGTTGCCATACGTCAAATCCACATAATATTCAACACTAATGGCGCACTAAAAAATTGTGGAAAACGGGAAATGGCGACTTTCCAGGGTCTAAAAATTTACACTGGAAAACCGAAAATGGAAACTCGAAATTTGAATTCGCGGGCGCGAAAAGGTGCGGCAATTGAAATTCTGAGCCCAAATTTCATTTTTCCGCCTTTAGAAGTATTGGAGCTTGAATTCCTACTTAAAGGGACCGGGAAACGAAAAACAAGTTGATCTCATATAAAAGAGCTTGAAATCCTGTTTCAAAATATATAAATCTTATATCATAAGAATTCTCTGGTAAGGAGAAGGGCGCAGTTAAAAAAACTACAGTCTGCTCCAGTTCGCGGGAGCCTTTTCCTAATTGCCACACCAACTCTTTGGAGACGACTTGAAATTGAATGTTTTGATGATAATTTTATCCGCAGTGGGGAATTATGAAGAATAAAACTCAATAATGGGCTATTTTGAGCTTTTCGATGGAGTTAGCATACTGTAGTTCAGAAACCTCGCCCGTGGTCTGTAGCAGGCTACAGTAATCCAACTTCTTACCAGAGAGTCTTTTCAAACTTTCAAATACATATTTCTGAATAGTTTTTTGAGCTTATCAACATGAGATCAACTATTTTAACTATTTCGAATAGAAATTTTTGGATGCCAGCTGCCTTTAACATCCTTCTTAACACTGCAAAAAATCCTATTTAGAAGGTCAGAATTTGAATTCCCGCACCTTTTTTCGCGCCCGCGAATTCAAATATTCGGTTTTCCGGTGTGCTTTTTTAGACCCTGGAAAGTCGCCATTTTCCGTTTTCCACTATTTTGTGCGCCATCAAGTTGTTCTTCTCAAACAGCTCTTTGATGAGTATAAAAATGAATGGGTTGGGAAACAAAAAAATATTTTCGAGTCATCTTCATATGCATTTCTTTCAGAATATATGTTGTTTTTCTTTCATTTTTACGATACGTTCAGTTTGCGAAACTTTACTGTATTTTGGCCCAAAGTAAATCGCATAAGTTCTGCATTTACAGAACTACTCCCATACGAGAGGAAAACTTGCCCTCCAATTTTAGTGAGGGCAGTCCAATTCGGGCCGGTGCTCCCCGCACTCTCCTCCAAATGGGATAATGTTCAACACTAAAGATTTCAACCCAATCCCGTCTCTAAACTCGAACTTCATCAGAAGAAGATCATGATATCTGCGCGGTGGGGCAGAGGTGGTGTGGTGAATTGGGAGCTGCTCCCGTAATTCAATTCAATTCAACTCAATTATTTATCGGTATACTATTATCTTATTAAATACTTTCAACCGCGTTTTGATATCACGATACAAAATTTTCAAAATCTTGTGAACCTTTGTTACACTTTGTCACAAATGTTTCACTTTTTTTCGTTTTGACGGTATACCGCAGTAATAGTCCCGTACTATCACGGGACTATTGCTGTCGCGCGATACTCTCGCCAATTACAGGTCGAAATCTGGCAGACAAACTACTTTGCCTCCAAGCAGCCGTCCCTCAGGGAGCACTGCATCGACAAGCTACCCGAATTTTCGAGGAAGTGTGTCGACGCAGACGGCGCTTACTTTTATTGATTTGCTTTTGCCGAAATAAAGTTATTTTAATTCGTTTAATTTGATTTTTTTTCAATTTGTTGCGACAAGACTTATGAATGAACCTAAATCAATATCAATTCCTTATAGAGGGTTTGGTTCTAGAAGAGGTGGTCGTACCATGCGACAGTGCAAGTATATGATACATGAACAATTTCAAGTTTCTTGGATCAGCTTAGAAAAAATATTCGGATAAAATATATATATTTTTTAATCTTGGCCGGTACTGTACGTTAGCTAATTTATCAGCCTAAATTATGTTCAAAGGGCTTGTAGCCGGTAGACACGCATTGTTTGATGTTGATCATTTCTAAAGATAAAGAAAAATGAGGGATATTTTGATGGCATGAATTAATAATTTTCTTATTATTAGGTTGTATCATAATTAACTGACTTTTTGTGTCATGATTTTGAAGCACTCTCTTTTTCAGCTATGAACATACAGGGTTGTCTGGCCAAGCGCTACTGATACCACATTATCTCATCTGTGTAAGCACGATGTTGTCAGCATCAACTGTTTTCAAATGGAAAAATTTCGGAAAATTTTGTACAAATTAATTTTATGCAAAAATCGTGATAATTTTTATTTTGCTCTTTTCCTTTAAGGAGAAGTTCTATGAAGTCATGCTGCGAGGCATGTATGGCATAGACACTCCTTGTCATGGAACTGTGAAGACCCGGTTCCATCGCTTCCATTGTAGAGACTATCGTTCAATGTTACCTTACATGGTGTTAGATTTTGAAAAGCAGCACGACGAAGCTGAATTGAATCCCCATCGCACTAGTGGGATTTTGTCAACCATGGTCGATGTTCACCTCTCAACTATAGCGAAAGGAGTAGCGGATGAGAAAAGGGTACAAAATTGAAAATGAACGATACATACCGTTTTTACTCAATAGACATGAATTTGAGGGTTGGTATGACTATCTTTCTTTTTACCTCCCGTCGCAACCGGGCATGACCCAATCAAACGATTAACAGAGATGATAGATGGGTCCTCTATGATAACAGCAATGAAGAGTCTTTTTTGATTGATAAGACTGAACGGACAGGAAACATTCCGAAACGTGATTTTCGGCGCAAAAATTGAGCAGTGAAATTGCGCTCGATAGCTTAATGGGTGAAACACTTGTAACTTATTACCGATATATCTGCTATTACCGCCACCTCTTATACTCTCTGACTACAGGAGTAGAGGTTTCGTGCTTAATCGAGTAGCGAGAAAAATGCCAAAAACCACTTCAAGCACTAACTTGATTTACTGCATAGAGATATATGGATGTATGCCAAACTAGCCGTGTATGGCTGGGCTGTCCTTCCCCACCCTGCTTATATCGCTGACTATGCCTTTCACTATGAACACCTCGTTTCCGCCATCCATAGAGTTCTTAAAGATAACCAATGAGAAAAAAGAGCTGATGTCAAGAGTGACTTCACCGGTTTCTTTGCCTGCCAGTTCCGACAGTTCTGGATACTTCGGATCCATATGCTGATAAGATGTTGGCAGGACATCACCGATGCGCAAGCATGATATTTTAGATCGCTGGCTACATTCATTTCTAAGAACAAAGAAATCGAAAAATGTCACAAAAAAGTCAGTTACTTATGATACAACCTAATAGTAATGCGTTATTAAATTAGCCTTACGTGCCTCTGCCGTAAAGCGACGAGAGTGACCATCAACTATCATTGATGTCGGTACATTGTGTGCCGGAGTCACGCTACACGTTAGTTCAATCATAAGAGAGGGTGTTCATTAAGCCGGGAAATAGGAATAACCTCACCATAAATAATGGTGTACGAAAAATATGGTATGGTCTACGCATACAGCGCCTATAAACAGTAGGTGTATTCAAATAGCGACCATCGGACTGGAAAAATGATCAGCGCGTAAGTTGGGAATAATATGAGAAGAGAAGGGAGGGAAGGGTGATCGCAGCGTGGCGCATTGGTAAGATGGCCGCCTATCCTCCCAAAGGGAACGGGTTCGAATCCCGACCGGAGTTTTCACTTCATCCCTTATTGTACACTCTGAACTAACGTGGCTACAGTAGTCCAGACTACCGACCTATCGTACGACAAACGTTCAAATAACCGCAGATATTATCCAACCGTGTCCCGCACAATACAGTAACCGTGGATATCGCCCTACCGTATCTCGCGCGTTACAGCAGCCTGCTTTGACTGGGTTAGTCATTTGGTCACTTGGTCAAAACGGTACCTGACTTTGCGCAATAAAAAATGCGATAAAAATGCGCTACAGGCTATCTCACAACGGCTCAACGGGTCATATCTGGGTCGGGGATGATCGTATATTTCAATTTTTCAATATCAATAAACTGACTCGAAATTTAGAAAGCATGAGTAAACTAAGCCAGAAGTATGTACGATCATAACCGACCGAGATATGAGCCGTTGCGCTTTTGTTTCTCTCGTGCACACAGAGTAGAAAGTTATCCACGGAGCGTAAGACCTGAGAAATGCTATATTTAACACTTTGTGAGCTCATTTTTTCTAATTTTGACATGAACTTTATCAACAACTTTAATGGGTGTTTCGTAGCTGGGTCGCCATGAAATTTCTCCATTCCGAACGATTGTGCCTCGCAATTTGCATTAATTGTGGACCAGCTGCCTTCACGAAATCGTCAATCCATCTCTTGACTGGGCGTCCCTGTTTCCTCTTGCAACTAGGGGTCCAATTGAGCACACTCAGCGACCATCGATCATGGCGCAATCTCGAGAGCCTCTCCACCAACAACCACCTCCGTCTCTCCGCTTCCCTAACAAAGTCCTTGAAATTTGTAATGCTACGAATCCGCTCATTGGAAATTCCGTCCAGGATTGAAACCCTGAGAGCTCAAACAATGTTAAATATAACACTTCTCGGGTCTTATGCTCCATGGATAACGCTTTTTTTCTTAGTGTATGCCAGGAATGGGCGAATATGATCGGACGAAAAAAATTCGAGAATGAAAAATTTTCGTTTCAAAACCTCGAAAAAAATTCGAAAAATTCGAAAAAAAAAACGAAAAAATCCAATTTCACTGATAAAATGATACATAATGTTGAAATCGTTGAGCTCGAAAGTCGTTCTTCATTGGCTGCTTCCAGAAAACTCATTTAGTCAAAATATGGAAGAGGAAGAAACAATAAGAAACGTAAATTCGACACAACTTGAACTCAAACGAAGAATTGACATTGAGAAAAATCAGAGATTCGAAAGTGGAATGAGAGAGGCTACGATTCTCGGTCAGGATGTTTCCTGCGGAAGAGAAAAATTTCTCTACTTCCATATTTCCAGGGGGGGGGGGGGAGCACATGAATTTTCCCTGCATCTGATAGATGTTCGTGAATTTGGCTCGAAAAATATTTGGAAAAACAGAGTGGAAAACATACAGTATGGAAAAAAAGTATTTAATTTCTTTCGAAAATTCAATTTTTGAAGTTCCAGTTTTCCCTTTATTTCATTGTTTTTGAACACCCGGAATATCTAGTGTAAAACTCGAAAAAAATCCGAGAAAGACGAAAAATTTTTCGATCGAACAATTTTTCGTCTGGGGGTCGAAAAAACGAAAAAAACGAACACGAAAAAACTTTTAAAGCTTATGTGAGTGAATACAGCATAAAGATGGAGGCCCTCGAGTTTTTTTCATAATAAGCCTGTTCGGATAGAATGATAGAGATCCATCGCACGAATCGAAAGACATATCTGATATTCATTCCCGATATGTTTAAAGCTCACTATGTGCATTGAACGTACAACTTTTAAGGCATGTAGACAGTGCCCATCCGATTTGCATACTTGCTCTCTCATTTGCTCATTATCCCTTGCGCCAATTACATACCATATAATATATGCAATAGCCAACATGCTTATCGTGGCGGAGTCAGTCATGACAACTCAAGGGTCTTTTTCTTTAAGTCATAAAACAAGAGACCACATAACAATGTTATATCCCGATCAATCAATATGTTCACTTTGCATGATCTAATCTAATTTTCTTTGTTTGCGAGAGATTGTGGTCAGAGGAGAGAGTCAAATTTGCATTAATATATGCATATATATAGGCAGCATTATTCTCATTCTTCATTCATATTATTTCTTCCCTTCAATTGTTTCATTATCGGTCGTTGTCACGTCGTTCTCTCTTCGGCTTAGACCTCAACTGAAGCTAAATGCTAAAGGTTTGTATTCTTTCATAGTTCAACTCGTATGAATGGATCAATTTCAGAATGAAGATCGTTCGAATATTGATTGTGACCATACTATCATTACTGCATACTACATGTCATGCTCTGACTGACTATCAACAATGTGGAAAGTCCAAGGTTGAATAATTGCATTGATTGATTGCCTCTAAGAATGTTATTTTCAATTCTTTTAAAAATATTCGCCTCATGTTTACTTACTTTCTTGTTACTTTCTCCTTTCTTTGTTTACTTTTTTTTGTTTATTTACACGTTGTTTCAAATTTGTAGCATTTGCCGGAGGCATGAGAAATTAAATTGAATTAAGATATGCTGGATTGATCAGCAGTGCACAGATCCCAACTTTCCATCTAGTATGGTTGAAAAGAGTAACTATGCATTCCGCACGGAGGCTGAACAAAATTGCCCTCTCTTCTTCACGATAAGGTCAGAGACTTGTCCTTTTTTTTGCATCTTTCATTCTGTACTTACTATTGTATTCAACTGCAGGCCCTTTCATTTGAAGAAGTGGCAAATTGAAATGATGGATAAAAATACAACGATGCAAGATGGAGTTGGATTGAAAAGGGAAAACGCTGGAGATGTATTCTTATGCAACGAGAATGAAACACGGTCGGCTGTACGAGGAAGTTAGTTAATAAAATTTATCAGTATAATAATACAAGCATTCAGTTGTTATTTCTGACGAGAGCTTCATCAATGATACTAGTGATGGTGTCCATTGCATCTTCAACATATCTGTTGAAAATGGTTCGGTAAGTATCTTTATTTTCGTTCCGAACTTTCCGAACATATTATACTTTTTTCACCTAATTTATTTTTTCATGTTTGATCTCATTGCAGATATCGCAAGCACTGAATGCATTTGGATCATCGTCTAAGTACCACTTCGGTAACTCCACCGGCTTCACCTTCGCACACGATACGATTACTGGGATCAGTTAGTTTATATTTTACTCGCTGTCCTGTAATTTAAATTTTTTCAGCCCCGTGTTCTGCTGATTTTGATTGTGCGAATGATGAAGTGTGCAGCGCTCCTAAGGAAAATGCAAATGATACCGACGTCTTATGTGGCCGAGAGTATGAGATGCTGTAAGTCCTTAAGATTGACTGTACAAAATTATATTCATTCAATTTCAAAATAAAATTTAGATTAATAAAACGCATTTATTGGTGTTATTACCCAAATTAATTTGCAGATATAAAGTAGGCAATGGGAATTGGAAGGCGGTCGATGATCCTGTCACTTGCTATGATGGACTGTACAGGATAAATAGAACATGGATATCTCAACTGAAGTGTGCTAGGAAGAGTAAGTAACGCGGTGTTATGCGGTGTTACATTTGACTTACGTGTCTCCGCCGTAATTTTCTCTGGGACCTTTCTCTGGTAATTCGAAACTTGAAGTCTACTCAAACTACGTCGTAGACTTGATGTACACTTAATGGCTCGTTAAAAAATAGTGGAAAACCAAAATGGCGACTTTCCTAACGTTAAAAAAAAGCACCCGGAAAGTCGAAAATGGAAACACGAAATTTGAATTCGCGAGCGCGCAAAGAGGTGCGGGAATTCAAATTCCGACTTTCAGACAGCGAAATTCCATATTTTAGCGAGCATGAAGCTGAATTTCCATTTTAACTGCTAAAAATCGCTGACGGAAAGTCGGAAGTTGAATTCCCGCACCTCTTTGCGCGCGCGAATTCAAATTTCGTGTTTCCATTTTCGACTTTCCGGGTACTTTTTTAACGGGTGGAAAGTCGCCTATTTCAGTTTTCCACTATTTTTAACGAGCCATTAAAGGCAGCTGGCATCCAAAAGTTTTGTAGTTAAAATAGTTTACCTCATGTTGTCGAGCTCAAAAAAACGTTCAGAAATATGTATTTAAACTTTAAGTAGACTCACGTTCAACAGGAAGTAGACAAGTGTACTTCAACTACAGACTTTAAATATACTTTTAACTTTAAGTTTCGAAATACCAGAGTTGAAGCGTGTTAACTGTTACACGGCTTTACGTTGCGCCATATCCACGTTAAATGTAACACCGAATTAACTTAGAATTTCCTACAATTTTGTTTCTTCGATAACATAGATCGACGAATCTATCTCTAATGAAAGAATAATGCTTATACTCTGCAGTGTGCCATGCCTGCACTTATCGTCGGCCCATCACGAAAGGATCGTTTGTTGCTACGTCGCATCCAGATGAATGCGCGCACATCAAGGTATGAGTGGCTAAAAAATGGACGCTACTTTACAATAGGGTACCAGAACACCGGGCAAGTTCAAAAGGACATGAACAATGAAATGAACACAAAGGAAAGGACGTTTATATTAGGCAATTATACTAGACTATTATTTTGGACTGGTACCCAATTCTGAAGTAGTGCCAAAAAAAGAATAATATGCGCTTAGAGTAGTACTGACACAAGACGAAAACTTGCTAGCTCAGTCAGTAGAGTGTCACAAATGTCATCAATGTTCCAGACATAAAAAAAATGTCCCGAAATTGAAAAAAAACTTCAATTACAGTGTCATACGAACAAGATGCTTATTGACAATGTAACACTTTACAATGGTAGTCGTGTCAATTGTTCATCATCTCGCCTTTCATTGTGGGAAGTTGAAACAACTCACAGAAATATCTCGACCGTCCAGTGTATTGATAGAGGTAATCATAGAAATAATAATAATAATAATAATAATAATAATAATAATAATAATAATAATAATAATAATAATAATAATAATAATAATAATAATAATAATAATAATAATAATAATAATAATAATAATAATAATAATAATAATAATAATAATAATATTAATATTAATAATAATATTAATATTAATAATAATAATAATAATAATAATAATAATACTAAAGTAGAAAAAGGGGATCTAGATGTCTGAAATAATCTCATTTTCTATATTTCAGTGAATTGCAGCGCCATCATTAAAGTCAACTCGAACTGCACAGCAAGAGAATTCTGCTCTGAGGTGTGTAGTTGTTATTCGACAAACAGGCTCAAAGCGAACGCTCTCTGGTATTTCCAAACTAATATCCTCAAGTTTACTACAAGTGAAAGAATATTTGACGAAATGTATTACTGTATTATACAGCCCCGCAGAATCTCCGATCGTGCATGTGATCCCGGGATCTCCCCGTGCTCCTCGAATTATTGTGCCTTCAATATTGAATATCAGATGCTACAACTGTTTCTATTGTTTTCCCCTTTATCTGACCTATTTTATCAAAGAAAGTTTGGAATTTTTGGAAGCTTGTCGACTAAACTGTGCTCAAAAATAGAAATTCCGAAAAAGTAACTTTGAGATTGATATTGCCGAACGGTGCGCGAGTTCTTCAATATTATTGCGCGGCATTTGTCAAAAAATAATATTTTCAATATTTGTTCTCGGGCTACGCAATTGATAAAATTCCAAACTTTCCTTGATATAATAGGTCAAGAAAAGAGGAAACCAATAGTAACAATTGTGACACCTGATATTCAATATTGAAAGCACAATAATTCGAGGAGCACGGGGGATCCCGGGGATCCCTGGGATCACATGCACGAAGGGAGATTCTGCGGGGCTGTACACAACTTGTAGTGAACTTACGTCTATCTTGAAGTTGACTTGCAAGTCTACTTCAAGTGGGAATGATAAGTAAACTACTAGCTTTGAAATACCAGAGTCCCACGTTGCATTGACGCTCTGCTCACACTCGCTCATCTCTTTTGTCTGTGAGAGATTGTAGCCAGAACGTAACGTTTAAAATTGTCATGGGGTATGCCCATAACTGGCAGGAACTGTCATCATTCAATATTGTCGTTCATGTTATTGTATCTATTTACAGGTCAATCTTGCGAATGTAAATCCTACCTGTGACAAAGGAATCATGAACTATGTTGACTCGACATCGAAGGTATATATGCATTATTTTACTAAATATTAAACTGTAGATACATTTCAGCATTGACATTTCTAGTACTAGAGTAGGTCCTAGAGGAAACTTATTTATTTATTTATTTATCATATATCATAAACATGTTTTGAAAACTAAAAAGAAAGAATATATGAGGGGAGAGAAAAATCCTCACAAATAATCCATTGAAGGCACTCCAGCAATTGCTTCATCGATGTATGCTGTTATGTTACATATATCGATTGATTGATTCTGTTCCAACATATCGATTGATTGCAGGCTACTCCCCTATCTTCCATTGTATGCGATCAAACAACTGGAACTTTTACCCTAATCGATAAGGAAGACAATGAAGTCGAAATTGGATCAAGTCTACAATTGCTGTGCATTTCACCACAGTATCTCACTGAAGCTCCTCCACAAGGTAGCAAAACTTTTGATTTTCGATATAAAATCTTTGAGCCTATACACTTATAGTTAAGAAGCAAATATAAAACACCCTTTCTACACAGTTTTTTAAACTTTTTGAACGATTAGTGTATCAGTTGTCTGAAACTTGCTGCGCAGTAGTATTGCACTTTACTGTATTGTTGCCACGATTTCTTTGATTTTCTGACTCTTTTGTTGTATTTTCCTGTTTCGAGCATGTAAAAAAAGTTTAAAAAAATGCAGAAATTGTGCAAAATATACAGAAAGTGCGTGACAGTGTTGCAAGCCATGTGCGGTAAAACGGCTGAGTCTAGCATTGCAAAGGAAAAGTTTCCCTCGTATCACTTCATTTTGAGAACGAAATATAAATATATTAAAAATGTTTTGATAATAATTGATTTTTACAAGTGCCGATTTCATCTGACGAGGACACCGAGCATATCATGTCCAATGTCGAGCGTCGTACCTACAAGCGCATCATTTGCATTGCTTTAGCCATTGTCGTGCTCATCGTAAGTTTTGTATTTAAATTAACATTTATCTCAATTTAACTTACATTACGTTTTGCAGCTAACTATTATCTGTGCAGCATTGTGCTGGCGCAATCGTCTTTTGGCTCTGGATGTAGCACGCATTGAAGAAAAAAAGAGAAAGCGAGCTGCAGATGCTAAGGCAAAGGAGGAGAACAAAACCGCCAACCCCATCCCAAAGCGCCAGTCCTTAAGCGCATACTGTAAGACGGTGTTACATTTGCGAGACGGGAGCACGTGGTTTTCCTGTCACGTGCGAAGGACATGTTCACTTAAATTTTGGAGCGTGTTGTGTCCCAAGTGGAAAAACCTGATTGTCAATAGTGATATGTAAGAAGTTACCGTAATCATACATTTTTGTACCCTCACTGTTATTGTTAATGTGGTGGATCGATCGCCTTTCAAAAGCGTCTTTTTTTTAGCTTATTTTCGCACCAAGTAACTGAAAATGGTCAATTTATGACCGTAATTATCGATCAATAATGGTTAGCTAACGTAACCTGCAGGAAAATTTTACCGTTCAACAATTGACAATCAGGATTTCCCATTTGGCATTCGGCATAGGCTCGTCCAAATTTTGTAAGTGGTTGGATAAAAAGGTACAAGGTATAGGAACATCTGTTCATCGGGCGATCATTGCGAGGACCGTGAATCGAGGTCCTCGCAATGATCGCCCGAAGAAAGGATGTTCCTATACCTTGTACCTTTTTATCCAACCACTTACAAAATTTACGTGGACGTGCATGTTACGCAAATTCCTGTCTCGCAAATCTAACACCACAGTATACGGCAAAAAATAATTTGCCACAAGGCACCTGTCGAACCACCATAATTGGTTGTATTTCAGTAGAGGAGCACGTAAAGACGTGCAAGTTCTGTTCTTCCGCTACCGTATCAGATTGAAATGTACCCCGATAAAGATATTTCCCAAGTTTGAGGGTAATCGTTCTGCAGCATAGTGATATTTTATCACTTTTCCATTAATTGGACAACGGCCAGCGTTTTTTAATGAATTATGTAGTAGATTCTTTCTGTGCTGACCCTTTTCAAAACATGAATCTGATAAATTACATGGTATAATTGTTTGCATTTCTCAGTGGGTTGAGGGTGGAATCTGAAGAGGCATCATAAAAAAAATATTTTGGCCAAAAACCGTCGCGAAGAAATTCCGATATCGATCACCCTGCAATTGCAAAGCAATATTATTTAACATTTATTAGATTGTAACGTAAAATTAGATTTGGCGTGGTTTGGTGGATTTTACTAATAAAGTTTTTTATTCTCTTTTTTTATTCTTTTTTTATTCGGGAGTGGGCGCAGTCGAATCCTTGGATCATTGTATCGTGAACGGTGTGAGATCTGAACAGATCAAGCGAGCGATTGTGAGCGATTCGAGCATTTTCGTTATTTGTCTTTCTTTTCATTGTTTTTCTCTTTTCCGAACCTACTAAATTGAAGGAAATCAGGGCAAAATTTTGCCATTTAACAAAAATTATTGCTTTTACGATGAATACATTGCTCCTAGGAACAAAAAAAGGAAAAAGAGAAAAACAATAAAAAGAAAACAAATAACGAAAATGGTCGAATCGCTCACAATCGCTCGTTCAAAATCTTGATCGGCCTGATCCGTTCAGATTCATTCACTCCGTTCATGATAAAATGATTTTTACATGTACGATATTTTTTGCTTAATAACTTCTCCATAGGATGTAACACTTTTAGTTTAAAATTCATAATGTTAAAAAAACTTGAAAATTGCAAACTAGATCATTTGGTGTACTTGTGTTTGGTGGTATACGAAAACGACAAAAATGACTTGAAATTTTAATTGGATTATATCGTTAATAATAGCTACTATGGAGGAGTATATCATAAGCAAAAAAGGCATTCCCACAAGGAAACAATGCTTCATCTCAGATAGCTCATCTTCGATTTTCTAAAAATAGGCTAAACACCCCCGTCTGAATCTTTTTTGCACATGAGTTTCACACATATTTTTCAAGTTGTTTCACACTCCTCCAAATGGGATAATACTCTAAACTAAAGTAATGTTCGGCACTATAGTTTCCATCCCAATCCAATCGCCAAACACGAACTTCATCAGAATATTTTCATGCTGTCTGGTGGGGCAGAGGTGGTGTGGTGCATTGGGAGCTGCACCCGAGAGGTCGAGTTTTACAGCCGTTGTATACTCAAGCCAACTACAGGTTGAAATCTGGCTGTCCAACTACTTTGCCTCCAACCAGCCGTCCGTCAGAGAGCTTCGCATCGACAAGCTACCCGAATTTTGAAGGAAGTGTGTCGACTCAGACGGTGCTTACTTTTATTGATTTGCTTTTGCCGAAATAAAGTTATTTTAATTCGTTTAATTTGATTTTTTTCAATTTGTTGCGAAAAGACTTATGAATGAACCTAAATCAATATCAATTCCTTATAGAGGGTTTGGTTCTAGAAGAGGTGGTCGTACCATGCGACAGTGCAAGTATATGATACATGAACAATTTCAAGTTTCTTGGATCAGCTTAGAAAATATATTCGGATAAAATATATATATTTTTTTTAATCTTGGCCGGTACCAGCTAATTTATCAGCCTAAATTATGTTCAAAGGGCTTGTAGCCGGTAGACACGCATTGTTTGATGTTGATCATTTCTAAAGATAAAGAAAAATGGGGGATATTTTGATGGCGTGAATTAATACTTTTCTTATTAGTAATGCGTTATTACATTAGCCTTACGTGCCTCTGCCGTAAAGCGACGAGAGTGACCATCAACTATCATTGATGTCGGTACATTGTGTGCCGGAGTCACGCTACAGTAGTCCAGACTACCGACCTATCGTACGACAAACGTTCAAATAACCGCAGATATTATCCAACCGTGTCCCGCACAATACAGTAACCGTGGATATCGCCCTACCGTATCTCGCGCGTTACAGCAGCCTGCTTTGACTGGGTTAGTCATTTGGTCACTTGGTCAAAACGGTACCTGACGTGCCCTTTGCGCAATAAAAAAATGCGATAAAAATGCGCTACAGGCTATCTCACAACGGCTCAACGGGTCATATCTGGGTCGGGGATGATCGTATATTTCAATTTTTCAATATCAATAAACTCACGGCGGTTCAATGATAGTAATTAAGAAGCTCCCACAGGAATCGCAAACTGAGTATTGAAATTGCACTAGGCATTAGGTCCTCCCAACGCGAAGTTGGGGTACGATAATAATGGGCGCGTTGCTGCGGCTGCTCGCCACACGAACACTTCTGACTAGAGCTATCATAGAGTTTTACGAGTCTCGAAACATGATGAGATGGCTTAGTGGCTAGAACTTTTGGGTGGCGATCCGAACCTCGTGGGTTCGAATCCCGCCCGGTGCAATTCAGCTTTGCCGATTTTTCGTAGTGCGGGAGGCTTCAAGCCAAAGTTAAATGTAGGGGCTTTCCTCCAATGAACCGCCGTGAAACTGACTCGAAATTTAGAAAGCATGAGCAAACTAAGCCAGAAGTATGTACGATCATAACCGACCGAGATATGAGCCGTTGCGCTTTTGTTTCTCTCGTGCACACAGAGTAGAAAGTTATCCACGGAGCGTAAGACCTGAGAAATACTATATTTAACACTTTGTGAGCTCATTTTTTCTCATTTTGACATGAACTTTATCAACAACTTTAATGGGTGTTTCGTAGCTGGGTTGCCATGAAATTTCTCCATTCCGAACGATTGTGCCTCGCAATTTGCATTAATTATGGACCAGCTGTCTTAACGAAATCGTCCCTCCATCTCTTGACTGGGCGTACCTGTTTCCTCTTGCAACTGGAGGTCCAATTGAGCACACTCAGCGACCATCGATCATGGCGCAATCTCGAGAGCCTCTCAACCAAAAACCACCTCCGTCTATCCGCTTCTCTAACAACGTCCTTGAAATTTGTAATGCTACCAATTCGAGCATTGGAAATTCGGTCCAGGATTGAAACCCCGAGAGCTCAAAAAGGGTTAAATATAACACTTATCGGGTCTTATGCTCAATGGATAACGCTTTTTTCTGGGTGTATGCGAATTTTGCACTGTTACTTCAGTATCGAGAGAGAGTATTATCAGCCGTGGCTTTTTGAGATAGTTTTGAGTAAGCTAACCTTTCTCTTTAGTAGTCTAGTTTGATTGAATATATCTATAACAATTCCATATTCCATGGTTAAGGTAAAGCTTATGTGAGTTAGAACAGCATACAGATGGAGACCCTCGAGTTTTTTCGTAATAAGACTGTTCGGATAGAATGATAGAGATTCATCGCACGAATCAAAAGACATATCTGATATTGATTCCCGAGATGTTTAAAGCTCGATATGTGCATTGAAAGTACAACTTTCAAGGGAAGTAGAGAGTGCCCATCCGATTTGCATACTTGCTCTCTCATTTTCTCATTATCCCTTACGCCAATTACCATATAATATATGCAATAGCCAACATGCTTATCGTGGCGGAGTCAGTCATGACAACTCAAGGGTCTCCTTCTTTAAATCATGAAACAAGAGATCACATAACAATGTTCTATCTCGATCAATCGATATGTTTACTTTGCATAATTTAATCTCTTAATTTCTTTGTTTGCGAGAGATTGTGGTCAGAGGAGAGAATTCAATTTGCATGCCAATTTGCATATAAATAGGCTGCATTGTTCTCATTCTTCATTCATATCATTTCTTCTCTTCAATAGTTTCATCATCGGTCGTTGTCTCTTCGTCTTAGACCTCAACTGAAGCTAAATGCTAAAGGTTTGTGATCTTTTATAGTGCAAATCGTGTGAATGGATCCTTTTCAGAATGAAGATCGTTCGAATATTGATTGTAATCGTACTATCACTATATACTATAAGTCATGCTCTGACCGACTATCAACAATGTGGAGATTCCAAGGTAGCATACTTGCATTGATTGATTTCTTGATGAGAATGCTATTTAAAAAAATTTCTGCTCCATTTATTTACTTGTTGTTTCAAATTTTCAGCATTTGCTGGAAGTATGTGAAATAAAATTTAATTAAGATATGCTGGATTGACCGGAAATGCGAAACGCCCGACCTTTCACCTCATATGATTGTAAAGGATCAAGAAGGTTTCCTCACAGAGTCTTTACAAAATTGTTCTACATTCCTCACGATAAGGTTTTAAATTAAATTATAACAACAAGAAAAAACTGGATAAATGCCAGACACTCACCACACTTTTGACTGTTTTTTTCCGCATCTTTCATTCGGTATTTAAAGCTTAACTTCAGACCCTATAACTTGAAAAAGTGGGAAGTTGAAATGGCGGATTACGCAACGGGGCAAGATGAAGTTCGGTTGAAAAGTGACGAGCCTGCGGATATATTCTTGTGCAAAGACAATCACATACAGTCTGGAGTAGCTGGAAGTTAGTTTTTTTTTTTAAATTGTGTTAATAAAAAAATACAAATAAAATAATTCAGTTGTTATTTCTGACGAAAGCTTCATCAATAATACTAGTGGTGGCGTCCATTGCATTTTCAACATATCTTCTGAAACTGGTTTGGTTCGTAGCTAATTTTTGTTCCGATCGCAACGCTTAGGTTGTGATAATTAATCAAGTTTGACGATCCCATTGTAGACACCACTGAACTCATTTGGTAACCCGTCGTCGTTGTACTACTTTCAAAACACCAGTGAAGTGGATTCATTCGCTTTCAGCAATCCTAAGATAACCAAAATCAGTTCGTTCATATGCTGCTCGCTGGCATGCAATTTAAACTTTTTTCAGCGCCGTGTTCTGAAGATTATGATTGTGCGAAAGATGAAGTATGCAGCTCTCCTAAGAAAAATAATACCGAGTTGATCTGTGGCGCAGAATATGAGAAGTTGTAAGTCCTTAAGATTGACTTTAGAAAAATATTTATAGACATTTTCAAAATAAAATTGTCATTAACGAAACTAATTTATTGGGAATATAATCAAACTAAATTTGCAGATACAAGGATTTCGATGGGAATTGGATGGCTCTCACTGATCATGTCATTTGTGAGAAAGGATTGTTCAAGATAAATAGCACTTATCTATCGTTTAACGCTCAACTCAAGTGTGCTAAGAAGAGTAAGTAACGCGGTGTTATGCGGTGGTACATTTGCCTTACGTGTCTCCGCCGAGTTCATCAATTGGAAATTTGTAGCGTGTTACACGGTTTTTCGCTGCGCCATATCCACGTTAAATGTAACACCGCATAAACTTTTTAGAATTTCCTACAATTTTGTTTCTTCAGTAACATAGATCGACGAATCTATTTCTAATGAGCGAGTAATGCTTATACTCTGCAGTGTGCCATGCCTGCACTTATCGTCGTCCCATCACGAAGGGATCGTTTGTTGCTGCGTCACATGCGGATGAATGCGCGCACATCAAGGTATGAGTGGCTAAAAAATGGACACTACTTCACCATAGGGTGCCAGCAGAACACCGGGCAAGTTCAGAAGGGCGTGAACAATGAAATGAACACAAAGGAAAGGACGTTTATATTAGGCAATTATACTATACTATTATTTTGGACTGGTAACCAATTCTGAAGTAGTGACAAAAAACGAATAATATGCGCTTAGCGTAGTACTGACATAAGACGAAAACTTGCCAGCTCAGTCAGGCGAGTGTCACAAATGTCATCAATGTTGCAAACATAAAAAATGTCCCGAAATTGAAAAAAAAAAATTTCAATTACAGTGTCATACGAACAAGATGCTTATTGACAATTCAACACTTTATAATAGTAATCGTCTGAATTGTTCCTCGTCGCATCAATCATTATGGAATTTTGGAAAATCTCCCAGAAAGATCTCGAATGTTGAATGCATAGATAAAGGTAATAGTTTTAAATCACCTTTTAAATTTCTTTTTTCCCAAAAATCTCGCAAGTTTCGTTTGTGCAAGCATCTGGTATTAATCATACTCAAGAAAAAATTCCCTAAGAGAAGTATTCAAAGTCATATAAGACTTACAATTAGCTACGCGTTTTATGAGTGTAATAATTATAATGATAATGATAATTATATTAGTAGTGGAGCGAGGATAAGTTTTTAAAGTAAACAGGGGATCTATTTGAGTGGAATAATCTCATATTTCTTTTCAGTAAACTGCAGCCTTTTAACTCCAGTCTACTCGAGCTGCACTGGGAGGGAATTCTGCTCGGAAGTGAGTAGTTATTCTTCAACAAAAAGAGGGGTGGATCAAAGCGAGTGTCCCACGTTACATGGACGCTCTGATCACACTCGCTCACCACCTTCATCTGTGAGAGATTGTAGCCACAACGTAACGCTAAAAATTGTCTTGGAGGCTTGGCCATAACTGGCAGGAATAGTCACCATTCAATATTGTCACTTATGTTGTCTGTAATTATGTATTGTTACAGGTCAATCTGACGAAAACCATTCCAGCCTGTGACCAAGGACAAATCACCTATTTCGATTCCACATCGCAACAGGTATGTATGCATTCCTTTCTCTAAATAGGCACCTGTAGATACATTTCACCCTAGGACCTATTCTAGTATTAGAGTAGGTCCTAGAGAAAATTTTCATAAAGAATCCATTAAATGCACAATGACAATTGCTTTATCGATGTATGCTGTTATGTTACATACATCGATTGATTGATTCTGTTCCAACATATTGATTGATTGCAGGCTACTCCCCTATCTTCCATTGTATGCGATCAAACAACTGGAACTTTTACGCTAATCGATAAGGAAGACAATGAAGTCGAAATTGGATCAAGTCTACAATTGCTGTGCATTTCACCACAGTATCTCACTGAAGCTCCTCCACAAGGTAGCAAAACTTTTGATTTTCGATATAAAATCTTTGAGCCTATACACTTATAGTTAAGAAGCAAATATAAAACACCCTTTCTACACAGTTTTTTTAAACTTTTTGAACGATTAGTGTATCAGTTGTCTGAAACTTGCTGCGCAGTAGTATTGCACTTTACTGTATTGTTGCCACGATTTCTTTGATTTTCTGACTCTTTTGTTGTATTTTCCTGTTTCGAGCATGTAAAAAAAGTTTTAAAAAATGCAGAAATTGTGCAAAATATACAGAAAGTGCGTGACAGTGTTGCAAGCCATGTGCGGTAAAACGGCTGAGTCTAGCATTGCAAAGGAAAAGTTTCCCTCGTATCACTTCATTTTGAGAACGAAATATAAATATATTAAAAATGTTTTGATAATAATTGATTTTTACAAGTGCCGATTTCATCTGACGAGGACACCGAGCATATCATGTCCAATGTCGAGCGTCGTACCTACAAGCGCATCATTTGCATTGCTTTAGCCATTGTCGTGCTCATCGTAAGTTTTGTATTTAAATTAACATTTATCTCAATTTAACTTACATTACGTTTTGCAGTTAACCACTGTGTGTGTAGTACTGTGCTGGCGCAATCGTCTTCTGGCTCTGGATGTAGCACGCATTGAAGAAAAAAAGAGAAAGCGAGCTGCAGATGCTAAGGCAAAGGAGGAGAACAAAACCGCCAACCCCATCCCAAAGCGCCAGTCCTTAAGCGCATACTGTAAGACGGTGTTACATTTGCGAGACGGGAGCACGTGGTTTTCCTGTCACGTGCGAAGGACATGTTCACTTAAATTTTGGAGCGTGTTGTGTCCCAAGTGGAAAAACCTGATTGTCAATAGTGATATGTAAGAAGTTACCGTAATCATACATTTTTGTACCCTCACTGTTATTGTTAATGTGGTGGATCGATCGCCTTTCAAAAGCGTCTTTTTTTTAGCTTATTTTCGCACCAAGTAACTGAAAATGGTCAATTTATGACCGTAATTATCGATCAATAATGGTTAGCTAACGTAACCTGCAGGAAAATTTTACCGTTCAACAATTGACAATCAGGATTTCCCATTTGGCATTCGGCATAGGCTCGTCCAAATTTTGTAAGTGGTTGGATAAAAAGGTACAAGGTATAGGAACATCTGTTCATCGGGCGATCATTGCGAGGACCGTGAATCGAGGTCCTCGCAATGATCGCCCGAAGAAAGGATGTTCCTATACCTTGTACCTTTTTATCCAACCACTTACAAAATTTACGTGGACGTGCATGTTACGCAAATTCGTGTCTCGCAAATCTAACACCACAGTATACGGCAAAAAATAATTTGCCACAAGGCACCTGTCGAACCACCATAATTGGTTGTATTTCAGTAGAGGAGCACGTAAAGACGTGCAAGTTCTGTTCTTCCGCTACCGTATCAGATTGAAATGTACCCCGATAAAGATATTTCCCAAGTTTGAGGGTAATCGTTCTGCAGCATAGTGATATTTTATCACTTTTCCATTAATTGGACAACGGCCAGCGTTTTTTAATGAATTATGTAGTAGATTCTTTCTGTGCTGACCCTTTTCAAAACATGAATCTGATAAATTACATGGTATAATTGTTTGCATTTCTCAGTGGGTTGAGGGTGGAATCTGAAGAGGCATCATAAAAAAATATATTTTGGCCAAAAACCGTCGCGAAGAAATTCCGATATCGATCACCCTGCAATTGCAAAGCAATATTATTTAACATTTATTAGATTGTAACGTAAAATTAGATTTGGCGTGGTTTGGTGGATTTTACTAATAAAGTTTTTTATTCTCTTTTTTTATTCTTTTTTTATTCGGGAGTGGGCGCAGTCGAATCCTTGGATCATTGTATCGTGAACGGTGTGAAATCTGAACAGATCAAGCGAGCGATTGTGAGCGATTCGAGCATTTTCGTTATTTGTCTTTCTTTTCATTGTTTTTCTCTTTTCCGAACCTACTAAATTGAAGGAAATCAGGGCAAAATATTGCCATTTAACAAAAATTATTGCTTTTACGATGAATACATTGCTCCTAGGAACAAAAAAAGGAAAAAGAGAAAAACAATAAAAAGAAAACAAATAACGAAAATGGTCGAATCGCTCACAATCGCTCGTTCAAAATCTTGATCGGCCTGATCCGTTCAGATTCATTCACTCCGTTCATGATAAAATGATTTTTACATGTACGATATTTTTTGCTTAATAACTTCTCCATAGGATGTAACACTTTTAGTTTAAAATTCATAATGTTAAAAAAACTTGAAAATTGCAAACTAGATCATTTGGTGTACTTGTGTTTGGTGGTATACGAAAACGACAAAAATGACTTGAAATTTTAATTGGATTATATCGTTAATAATAGCTACTATGGAGGAGTATATCATAAGCAAAAAAGGCATTCCAAAAGGAAACAATGCTTCATCTCCGATAGCTCATCTTCGATTTTCTAAAAATAGGCTAAAAACCCCCGTCTGAATCTTTTTTGCACATGAGTTTCACACATAGTTTCCAATACTAATTGTAAAGTTGTTTCACACTCCTCCAAATGGGATAATACTCTAAACTAAAGTAATGTTCGGCACTATAGTTTCCATCCCAATCCAATCGCCAAACACGAACTTCATCAGAATATTTTCATGCTGTCTGGTGGGGCAGAGGTGGTGTGGTGCATTGGGAGCTGCACCCGAGAGGTCGAGTTTTACAGCCGTTGTATACTCAAGCCAACTACAGGTTGAAATCTGGCTGTCCAACTACTTTGCCTCCAACCAGCCGTCCGTCAGAGAGCTTCGCATCGACAAGCTACCCGAATTTTGAAGGAAGTGTGTCGACTCAGACGGTGCTTACTTTTATTGATTTGCTTTTGCCGAAATAAAGTTATTTTAATTCGTTTAATTTGATTTTTTTCAATTTGTTGCGAAAAGACTTATGAATGAACCTAAATCAATATCAATTCCTTATAGAGGGTTTGGTTCTAGAAGAGGTGGTCGTACCATGCGACAGTGCAAGTATATGATACATGAACAATTTCAAGTTTCTTGGATCAGCTTAGAAAATATATTCGGATAAAATATATATTTTTTTTTTAATCTTGGCCGGTACCAGCTAATTTATCAGCCTAAATTATGTTCAAAGGGCTTGTAGCCGGTAGACACGCATTGTTTGATGTTGATCATTTCTAAAGATAAAGAAAAATGGGGGATATTTTGATGGCGTGAATTAATACTTTTCTTATTAGTAATGCGTTATTACATTAGCCTTACGTGCCTCTGCCGTAAAGCGACGAGAGTGACCATCAACTATCATTGATGTCGGTACATTGTGTGCCGGAGTCACGCTACAGTAGTCCAGACTACCGACCTATCGTACGACAAACGTTCAAATAACCGCAGATATTATCCAACCGTGTCCCGCACAATACAGTAACCGTGGATATCGCCCTACCGTATCTCGCGCGTTACAGCAGCCTGCTTTGACTGGGTTAGTCATTTGGTCACTTGGTCAAAACGGTACCTGACGTGCCCTTTGCGCAATAAAAAAATGCGATAAAAATGCGCTACAGGCTATCTCACAACGGCTCAACGGGTCATATCTGGGTCGGGGATGATCGTTTAAAAAATATATTTCAATTTTTCAATATCAATAAACTGACTCGAAATTTAGAAAGCATGAGTAAACTAAGCCAGAAGTATGTACGATCATAACCGACCGAGATATGAGCCGTTGCGCTTTTGTTTCTCTCATGCACACAGAGTTAAAAGTTATCCACGGAGCATACGACCTGAGAAATGCTATATTAAACACTTTGTGAGCTCATTTTTTTGACATTTTGACATGAATTTTATCAACAACTTTATCAGCTAATGGGTGTTTCGTAGCTGGGTCGCCATGAAATTTCTCCATTCCGAACGATTGTGCCTCGCAATTTGCATTAATTGTGGACCAGCTGCCTTCACGAAATCGTCAATCCATCTCTTGACTGGGCGTCCCTGTTTCCTCTTGCAACTAGGGGTCCAATTGAGCACACTCAGCGACCATCGATCATGGCGCAATCTCGAGAGCCTCTCCACCAACAACCACCTCCGTCTCTCCGCCTCCCTAACAAAGTCCTTGAAATTTGTAATGCTACGAATCCGCTCATTGGAAATTCCGTCCAGGATTGAAACCCTTAGAGCTAAAAAAAATGTTAAATATAACACTTCTCGGGTCTTATGCTCCATGGATAACGTTTTTTCTTAGTGTATGCGAGCTAATTTTGCACTGTTACTTCAATATCGAGCGAGAGTATTATCAGCCGTGGCTTTTTGAGATATTTTTGAGTAGTCTAACCTTTCTTTTTATTGTTAGTAGTCTAGTTTGATTGAATATATCTAGCAATTCCATATTCCATGGTTAAGGGAAAGCTTATGTGAGTGAAAACAGCATAAAGATAATATATTATATTTTATTTATCTTCTCTAAACGGATCAAAAACGAGAAGATATATCATGGTATATGCACTTATTTAAAACAATAAAGAAGAGACAAACTGCAAATTACTTAATCACAGTTTTTAGAGTATTACAAAAGATCGAAGAATTATGAACGGTTACTAAATTTGCATCTAAAGAATTCCACTCGTGAACTATTCTATTAGCAATAAATGATAAATGTCTAGTTGATGAAGAAGAAATAATAGACAATTTCATGGGGTGACCACGAGTAACCTTTAATACAATAGAAAAGTTGAAAAAATCACGAGGGTTCAGATCAATAACATTATGGATTATCTTAAATACAACAGCAAGATCGATTCTACGTCTTCTCAGTTGGAGGGTGGGCAAATCCAGAATTGAGAGTCGTCGAGTGTAATCGGCATGTGGGAGACGACAGCGTGAGAAAACGATTCTGGAAAAGCGTTTAAAGCGACACCCCAAGCTAATTTAAAACTCTCCGCTCTGGTCACACTTTCTCGCATTCTTTGTCTACGAGAGAGTATTGCCAAAGCGGAGGGTTAAATTAGGTTGGGGTGTGCCTTTAAGGACGGACTCGACTCTATTGCACGTCGTTAAACAAGGAGCATTCCACACTTCAGAACAATATTCGAGCAAGGGACGGACATATACACAGAAAAGGCGGGCGTATAAAGATGGGCTACGGGATTTAAATGATCGATGGATATAAGATCAGCGTGCATTGGCTTTATTTATTATATTGTCGACATGCTTGTTAAACTTTAGGTCATTACTATATGTTAGGCCGAGAACAGTGATTTGAGATACAACAGGGAGCACTTCTGAGTCAATATTGAAATTAACTACAGGGTGATTATTACCGATGCACATAATAACTGTTTTGGACTTGGACATAGTCAAACCATGCATAGTGCTCCAGGTATGCAGGACATCGAGACAAGACTGAAGGACGTTAGGATCGTTGATGGAATACACTTTAATATCGTCAGCATACATATAACAGAAAATGCCAGAAGGAAGAAGGGGTGGAATCTCACTAATATATAGGGAGAAAAGCAATGGGCCGATACAACTACCTTGAGGTACACCGCTCAGAACTGGGAACGAAGGAGAGAAAGAATCACCAACTTTTACTCTTTGGGTGCGGTTATTGAGAAAAGAGTAAAACCATTTATGTAAGCAACCACTTGTACCGTAAGATTCACACTTTTGAAGTAGAAGATTGATAGGGATGCTCTCAAAAGCTCGACTAAAATCAACATATGCAACGGATATGAACTTCCTCTCATCGAGGATAGAGTGCCAATGAGAGAAACATGAAAGAAGGCAGGAAGTACATGAGCGTTTTGCACGGAAGCCGTGCTGTTCAGGCGGTAGTAAGTTGTTGGAGTCGAGAAAACGCGTTACCGCGCTGCAAACAATTCTCTCCATTATTTTTGAGCATGCACTAGTTAGACTGATAGGACGATAACTGCCAGTCTCATGTTTAGGGCCTTTTCTCTTATAGATAGGTTTAACAATGGCAGTTCGCCAAATTGCGGGTGTGCTAGATTGAAGTAGAAAGCGTTCGAAAAGAATCGATAGTGGCATTGAGATCTGTCGCGAGGTACGTTTAAGAAAGGCAGGTACGTTTAAGAAAGGCCTAAAAAAGATGGAGACCCTCGTGTTTTTTGCGTAATAAGCCTGTTCGGATAGAATGATAGAGATCTATCGCACGAATCGAAAGACATATCTGATATTCATTCCCGATATGTTTAAAGCTCACTACATGTGCATTGAAATTACAACTTTTAAGGCATGTAGAGAGCGCCCATCCGATTTGCATCTTTGCTCTCATTTGCTCATTATCCCTTGCGCCAATTACCATATAATATATGCAACAGCCAACATGCTTATCGTGGCGGAGTCAGCCATGACAACTCAAGGGTCTCTTTCTTTAAGTCATAAAACAAGAGACCACATAACAATGTTATATCCCGATCAATCAATATGTTCACTTTGCATGATCTAATCTAATTTTCTTTGTTTGCGAGAGATTGTGGTCATATTAGAGAGTTCAATTTGCATAAAAAGTTGCATAGTATAAAGGTGCATTGTTCTCGTTCTTCATTCATTCCATTTCTTCTCTCCAATAGTATCATCATCGGTCGTTGTCTCGTCGTTCTCTCTTCGTCTTACACCTCAACTGAAGCTAAATGCTAAAGGTTTGTAATCTTTCATAGTGCAAATAGTGTGAAGGGATCAATTTCAGAATGAAGATCGTTCGAATATTGATTGTGATCATACTATCATTGTATACGATAAGTCATGCTGTGACTGACTATCAACAATGTGGAGACTCCAAGGTTGCATACTTTCATTGATTGATTGCCTCATTAGAATGTTATTTCCAATTCTTTTAAAATTTTTCGCCTTATATTTACATGTACTTACTTTCTTGTTACTTTCTCCTTTCTTTGTTTACTGTCTTACTATTATTTACTTGTTGATTCAAATTTGTAGCATTTGCTGGAAGCACGAGAAATTAATTTGAATTAAGATTTGCTGGATTGATCGGAGATGCAAAAACCCCGACGTTCCATCTGTTATGACTGTGGCGGATCACTATGATTTCAGCACAGCGGCTGAACAAAATTTCCCTCTCTTCTTCACGATAAGGTCAGAAACTCACCAGATATTGTCCTTTTCCTCATTTTTTATTCCGAACTTATTATTGTATTCAACTTCAGACCCTCTAATTTGAAGAAATGGGAAGTTGAGATGATGGATAATAATACAACGAAGCAGGATGGAGT
The DNA here is from genome assembly GCA_943737045.1 of Parapristionchus giblindavisi. NCBI lineage: Eukaryota > Metazoa > Nematoda > Chromadorea > Rhabditida > Diplogasteridae > Parapristionchus > Parapristionchus giblindavisi. The sequence continues at coordinate 30,550 of CALSFV010000028.1, read as the reverse complement.
CGGACTGAAAAGAGATGTGGAAGGTTATATATTCTTGTGCAAGGAGAACCAAACAAAGTCGGATGTACCTGGAAGTAAGTTAATAAGATTAATTTTTTTATCAATATAATAATACAAGAATTCAGTTGTTATTTCTGATGGGAGCTTCATCAATGATACTAGTGGCGGTGTCCATTGCATCTTCAACGTATCTGCTGAAACTGATTCGGTAAGTAACTTTACTTTCGTTCCGATCGTGGACCTTTCTTCATATATCATATGTATAACTTGTTTCATCTAATTTATTTTTCATGTTAAATCCCATTATAGATATCGAAAACATTGGGCTCATTTGGGTCATCGACGACTCACCTCTTCGGTAACTCCACTGAATTCACCTTCGCGCAAGATGCGATCACTAGAATCAGTTCGTTTATATGTTACTCGCTGCCCTTTAATGTAATCTTTTTTTCAGCCCCGTGTTCTGCTGATTTTGATTGTGCGAATGACGAAGTGTGCACCTCTCCAGAGAATGCAAATAATACCGAGATCATCTGTGACCATGAATATGAGATGCTGTAAGTCCTTAAGATTGATTTTACAAAAACATATACATACATTTTAAAAAGAAAATTTAGATTAAAAAAAAACTAGTTGCATTATAATCTAAATACATTTGCAGATACAATGATGACAATGGGAATTGGAAGGCGGTCTATGATCCTGTCACTTGCAAGGATGGATTGTTCAAGATAAATAGCACCTCGCTATCACAAAACGCTCAACTCAAGTGTGCGAGGAAGAGTAAGTAACGTACGGTGTTAGATTTGAATTATGTGTCTCCTTCGAATCCGTCAACGGGACCGTAGTAGCGTGTTAACTGTTGCTCGGTTTTACGTAGCGTCATAGTAACGTTTGGCAAATGTAACACCGCTTAAACTTGTTTTAGAATTTCCCACAATTTTGTTCATACAATAACATAAAATGACGAAACTCATTTGAATGATAGATTAACAATGTATATACTCTGCAGAGTGCCATGTGTGTACTTATCCTCGCCCTATCACCAACGGAACGTTTGTATCAGCATCTCATTCAGAGGAATGCGCATATATTGAGGTATGAGTGGCTCATAAACGAATAAGATATGTATACAGAGGGACTGACAGAACAATACAATTTGTTAGCTCAGTCGGTAGATGTTAGGGTGGCCCAAATGTTGCAAACGTATAAAAGTCATGAAAATGAGAAAAAATCTTCAATTACAGTGTCACTCGACGATGATGTATGTTGATTCAACTATTTATAATGCTAGTCGAATCAATTGTTCCTCATCTCACCTTTCATTGTGGGATGTTGAGACAACTACCAGAAATATCTCAACCGTACAGTGTATTGATATAGGTAATCATCGAAATAATAATAATAATAATAATAATAATAATAATAATAATAATAATAATAATAATAATAATAATAATAATAAATATTAATAAATATTAATAAATAATAATAATAATAATAATAATAATAATAATAATTAATAATAATAGTATTAATAATAATAATAATAATAATAATAATAATAATAATAATAATAATAATAATAATAATAATAATAAATATTAATAAATATTAATAATAATAATAATAATAATAATAATAATAATAATAATAATAATAATAATAATAATAATAATAATAATAATAATAATAATAATAAATATTAATAAATATTAATAATAATAATAATAATAATAATAATAATAATAATAATAATAATAATAATAATAATAATACATATTAATAAATATTAATAATAATAATAATAATAATAATAATAATAATAATAATAATAATAATAATAATAATAATAATAATAATAATAATAATAATAATAATAAATATTAATAAATATTAATAATAATAATAATAATAATAATAATAATAATAATAATAATAATAATAATAATAATAATAATAATAATAATAATAATAATAATAATAATAATAATAATGATAATAATAATAATAAATACAATAATAACGATATTGATAGTGATAATAATGATAATATTAGCGGAGCGATGATAAGTTCTAAAGAAAAAAACAGGGGATCTAGTTGACTGGAATAATCTCATTTTCTTTATTTCAGTGAATTGCAGCGCCATCATTCCAGTCAACTCGAACTGTAGAGGAAGGGAATTCTGCACTGAGGTGTGCAGTTATTCTTCGACAAAAAGATGCGTGGATCACGCCCTCTGGTATTTCCAAACTAGCAGTCTACTTAAATTATGCCACTGACTAGAAGTTTACTACAAGTGAAAGAACATTTTACGAAATGTATTACAGTATTATACACCACTTGCAGTAAACTTACGTGTAATATGAAGAAGACTTGCAAGTCTACTTCAAGTGGGAATGATAAGTAAACTACTAGCTTTGAAATACCAGAGTCCCACGTTACATTGACGCTCTGGTGACACTCGCTCACAACCTTCGCCTGTGAGAGATTGTAGCCAGAACGTAGCTTTTAAAATTGTCTTGGGGGTGTGCCCATAACTGGCAGGAACAGTTATCAGTCAATATTGTCAATCATGTCATGGTCATTATCATTCATGTCGTCTGTCATATTTACATATTTATATTCATATTTATTTATATTTATATTTACAGGTCAATCTTTCGAATGTAAATCCTACCTGTGACAGAGGAATCATGAACTATGTTGACTCGACATCGAAGGTATATATGCATTTTTTTTACTAAATAGGAAACTGTAGATACATTTCAGCATTGACATTTCTAGTACTAGAGTAGATCCTAGAGGAAACTTACAGTAGCGCCGCAAAGTCTTAATACACTTTTTCGTTCTGCTGCCATTTTGGCGTCAGATGAGATATCAAGCTGTAACTTGTACATGATGTACCCACAGTATGTACGTATTCGATCCTCTTATATTGACCGTATAAAATACACTTGTTTATTTGGTACGAGAGTAGCCAACCACTCCCATAAGAGACTTTCTTGTTTTGCATGGTTCAGAAACTATGCCGATCTCTTTTATATATAATATAGCGCGCGGCGAAGGTCAGCCGGGTTAGAGAGAGGCAGCGGAGAGACAATCGAGAGGCGGGGCGAGATGTAGAAGGCTACATCTCGATCGCCCCTCGATTGTGACTTCCGTTCGTTAGCACCATTTGTCATCTTCTTATGCAAGTACATTTTATACGCACAATAAGGTCTCATGGGCCTCTCTGGTTATTGCATAGTGATGACGCTACCGAACAACACTTTTTCGAAAATTCATTATTCTTTCAGGGATTTTTTCGTACTCATCACACTTCGTGAGCATTGAGAGAACAACAAGGCCTATCCAGAAAAAAAATTTCAGGTTGCTGCGAATTCGGATATTGGCTGCAGACTTGCTGCAACTTCGCAGTGGCAAAATCATATCTCGGCTTCTAGAAGAGCTTTAAAGGAGTTTAAAGCACCAAATTGATTCTCTTGGTGATTCCGGATTATCCTGTAAGTATGGTAACACTAACTCATCATCCATCCTCCTGGATCGAAAAAGTCACTTTTTTAAAAGACCAAATTTTGAAAAATCACAATTCTGAGGGCGGACCTTGTACAAATCTGGTTTTTGGATAGGAATGTAGAAAATATATTTAGGGGCCACAACGTGGATAACCGATTTTCGCTGAGAAAGTGGAAATTACATAGATTCGATGTGCCATGACCCCAATAAGACAATACTTTTTGCCGTTTGTCGATATCTTGTCTCTGAGGCGAGATACAGCTCGAAAACCACGCGCGCAACGCACTGTTGGAAAGGCAGAAAAAGCGAGATGAGAGAGTGAGGGGGCGGAGTCTTGTCTCTCTCCTCTCCCCCCCCTCCTTCGCGGCGTCTCCTTTCTTTGTCCAATCTCGGCCGTTTCTTCTGATTCTTTTTGTAATTTGCATTGCTCTCTTGAGTGACCATGTGTAATATATTTCTTTAAAAATCGATAATGTGAAGTGACAGTAGAAACAAACAAAATGACAGTTTATCAGAGGAAACGGCTGTTTCTCAGTCACCAAGCACTTGTATTATTAACAGGAAAGAAACGATACAGTGAGGCCGGGGAAGAGGGGGAGGGTTACGGTAGCTGACCTGATAAGGCCGAAAACGGGACCGGAAATGAGACATATGACTATGAACATGTTTAAAATGAAGAAAGTAAGAACATAGAAATGGAATAACACTAGTTGGAGACAACACAAATCAGGTAGAGTAATAATTTCATGGGAACTAACATAATAATTAAAAGTAACATAATAATTAAAGATTGATTGTTGGGAAGATATCGATTTATTATCGATTAGTAGAACATCAACCAAGAGTTTTCAGGATAGCCGGGGAGCTGCTTGTGCTTTCGCTTCTTTACCTTCTTAGGATCCAGAATGGCGGACTCGTCAAAGAGATGCACCTAAATTTAATAACTCAGTCAGAGATCAGAGATTAAAGATCAGAGATCAAAGGCTAAAGATCAAAGATCACGTTAATACCTCCTGCTGTTCTTCATACTCCAATTGTAGCAACTTCAACGCGGCCAGATTCACTACGTATGCATTCTAAATCGATTAATCGATAGTTAATCAATCAATAAATCGTGAGCATCAATCAATAATGTTAATCAATATTCAGTGGAACTAAACAGTAATCGATAATCGATAACACACATTTCTGCTTCCTTAACCACTCAATTGCCCCCCTTATTACATTATCGATTGGTATTTTCATATAAATCGAATACTAATTGATCAAAACCGTGCGGGATACGAACCAAATACTAACTGTAATAATGTTTGATTGATTGATCAGACCACAAACTACGAAAAGAGCAAATATCAAAGATCACGCTCACCTCATTCTGCATCAATCCCGATCGACGCTCGGGATCCTGAGTCCAATCACGAGTAATTCACAGGTTCTGTAATGACACTAATTCAGTGAACAACTTACATGCTACGTATTGTTCAAAGATTAATAAAGAATAATTAAAATAATCCTAAATTCTTCTGGGATTTAGGATCATAGGATTACAGAACATAATACGAAAACTGGACGCTCCGAAGTAAAAGTAACATCAATAACTGACTCAAATAAACTTAATTCTCTAATGAAACATCAACTAACACTGATCCAGATGTACTCCGGAGGGATATCACCGTTAGGAGGCTGTCAACTCCAACAGCCTCCCATATCCCTCTCTCGCTCTCCATCCGACATGCAGGTCCTAGAAGTACACAGGTAGAATCAACGCAAAGCAATCAAATGCGAACCGGAAATGAAAGTGGAGAACGCGAGGCACACAATGCTGACGGAAAAGTGAAGAAAGAACCGTATTAAGAAGAGAATCTAAGTCGAACGGTGCAATTCGAGCAAAGTAAGTGTACTTCGCCAATTCAAAGAGAAATACGACGAGTATATGGCGGCAACTGAGCAAAATGAGAGGAACGATATAAAGGCAATAGAATAGAACATTTGTTTGATGATATTACATACATAAAAAACTTTAAATATAAAAATATAACGATTTACTCAAAAACGACTGTAGCCGTAAAATTCGTGACCGGGAAAGGTAAGGCACACTATGTAGAATATGAAAGCATGTAGGGTTCGGAACGATTTATTTTTTGAAACGATGTAACATTTATTCAAAAGCAAAGCACAATTCATGGGTTGAGATATTTAGTTTGAATTTTGCCTAGTTGTTACTCTTATGGGTACTGAAATCGAATTAGACTCGGCCGAGCATGCTGTGATAGCTAGAACAGCACGAAATCGCACTTTCGTGATTTTGTTTTGCGATTTTGACCTAATTAAGCTCAACACACCACTCTCGGCCGGGGTTCATTTAATAGAGCTCATTGATAGCTACAAAATGAACCCAAACACAAGTCATGACGTTTAGAATTGAGCTTGTGCTTTACTCATCTCGTTTTTTCGCCGATTTTGGGTGCACACAAAGTGGGCGGAGCTTGCGGCCCCTAAATATATTAATTAATCGATTCCCCGCTTTTTAGAGCGATTGCTAATCTTTCTTGCCTGCGGCAGTCGATTATCTGAAGTATAGTCGTTTAGGCCGCGCTCCCTTTTCATCTCGCGACCCGTACACATCTCTAGGCTTTTCACACTGCTCAATGACGATTTAGCCGCTTATTGTGATTTTTGTTGGTCAGGATAGAGAGACACTTTATGAATCGAGTTTTTGATCTTTGATCTTTGTGTTTTCGATCTTTGATCTTTTATCTTTGCTCATTTTTCGTCAAATTTTGCTTAAAATCATAATGAAAAGTTGTTTCATTCGATCAAAGAAGATCAAAAACGCTTTCTTTTATAGACATGATGTTCAGGATTAGCGACAATACGTTTTAGAATGATTTCATCTATCAAAGCTCGTTGAGCAGTGTGAAAAGCCTAGAGATGTGTACGGGTCGCGAGATGAGAAGGGAGCGCGGCCTAAACGACTATCCTTCAGATAATCGACTGCCGTAGGCAAGAAAGATTAGCAATCGCTCTAAAAAGCGGGGAATCGATTAATAAATATATTTTCTACATTCCTATCCAAAAACCAGATTTGTACAAGGTCCGCCCTCAGAATTGTGATTTTTCGAAATTTGGTCTTTTAAAAAAGTGGCTTTTTCGATCCAGGAGGATGGATGATGAGTTAGTGCTACCATACTTACAGGATAATCCGGAATCACCAAGAGAATCAATTTGCTGCTTTAAACTCCTTTAAAGCTCTTCTAGAAGCCGAGATATGATTTTGCCACTGCGAAGTTGCAGCAAGTCTGCAGCCAATATCCGAATTCGCAGCAACCTGATTTTTTTTCTGGATAGGCCTTGTTGTTCTCTCAATGCTCACGAAGTGTGATGAGTACGAAAAAATCCCTGAAAGAATAATGAATTTTCGAAAAAGTGTTGTTCGGTAGCGTCATCACTATGCAATAACCAGAGAGGCCCGTGAGACATTATATGAGGATCGAATACGTACATACTGTGGGTACATCATGTACAAGTTACAGCTTGATATCTCATCTGACTCCAAAATGGCAGCAGAACGAAAAAGTGTATTAAGACTTTGCGGCGCTACTGTATTTATTTATTTATTTATCGTATATCATAAACATGTTTTGAAAACTAATAAGAACGAATTAAGTCTGTACATGGGGAAATAAAAAGTTGGGAGAATAAATAGGGGGAGAAAAAAATAAATGAAATATATCCATTAAAGGCACTCCGAAAATTGCTTCATCGATTTATGCTGTTATGTTACATATATCGATTGATTGATTCTGTTCCATCATATTGATTGATTGCAGGCCACTCCCCTATCTTCCATTGTGTGCGATCAAACAACTGGCACATTTACGGTAATCGATAAGGAAGATAGTGAAGTCGAAATTGGATCAAGTCTCCAATTGCTGTGTATATTGCCTCAGTATCTTAGTGAATCTACTGCACAAGGTAGCAAACCTTTGATTTTCGATATTAAATCTTTGATCTTATGAACTACACCTAAGAAGCAAAAATAAAACCCCCATTTCTACACAGTTTTTGAAATTTATGAACTTTGCACTTTTCTGTATTGTTGCCAAGCTTCTTTGATTTTTTGACTCTTTTGTTGTATTTTTTCTTAAGCAAATAAATAAGCAAAAAAAGCTAACAAGGGAGCTCTGTGGTCTTGTCTTGACCATATGAGAAGGCACTATCATGACTAGATTAAGTTCTCGATGGTGATTACGAACCTCTTTTTAGGGCTGCCTAGACGACCTGAGTTTCGAGAAAATCGATATTGAAATTCCGATGGTCAATTCGAAAATTTTCGGGGATAGTAAACAAACATTTCCTATGAGTTGGTGGACTCATCTATCAACCTCCGAAGCAGCGACCTGTGTAGTGTAGTGGATAAGGTGTCCGCGTTAGATTTTGACTGTCACTGGTTCGATCCCTCTTGCAGAACTTTTCTTTTGCTGATTTTCTTTATGTCAAGATGAAACATCAAAAAACATTAAAAAAAAACATCAAGCAAAACATCAAAAAACATCGAGATCAAAGATCATTCTTTGTGTGTGTGTGTGCGCGCGCGTTCTTTAACAACAAAATGATCAAAAGAAAAGCGATTCTTGCATCTTGGACACACAAAGAATGATCTTTGATCTCGATGTTTTTTGATGTTTTGCTTGATGTTTAAAAAAATGTTTTTTGATGTTTCATCTTGACATAAAGAAAATCAGCAAAAGAAAAGTTCTGCAAGAGGGATCGAACTAGTGACAGTCAAAATCTAACGCGGACATCTTATTCACTACACTACACAGGTCGCTGCTTCGGAGGTTGATAGATGAGTTCGCCAACTCATAGGAAATGTTTGTGTACTATCCCCCGAAAATTTTCGAATTGACCATCGGAAATTCAATATCGATTTTCTCGAAACTCAGGTCGTCTAGGCAGCCCTAAAAAGAGATTCGTAATCAAATTCGAGAACTTAATCTAGTCATGATAGTGCCTTCTCATATGGCCAGACAAGACCACAGAGCTCCCTTGTAAAAATACAGAAATTGTACCCAATATACAGAAAGTGCATGTCGGTGTTGCAAGGTAAAAGGGCTGAGTCTAAGATGGCAAAGGAAAGGTTCACCTCGGAGAACTTCATTTTTAGAGCAAAAATATAAATATTAAAAATGTTTTGTTCACTCAATAAATACGTCGATTTTGGTATCGTAGATAATCGAAAAGAAAAGATAATAATTGATTTTTTTCAGTGCCGATTTCATCTGAAGAGGACACCGAGCATATCATGTCCAATGTCGAGCGTCGTACCTACAAGCGCATCATTGGCATTGCTTTAGCCATTGTCCTTCTCATTGTATGTTTTGTATTTAAATTAACATTTATCTCAATTTAACTTACATTACGTTTTGCAGCTAACTACTATCTGTGCAGCATTGTGCTGGCGCAATCGTCTTTTGGCTCTGGATGTAGCACGCATTGAAGAAAAAAAGAGAAAGCGAGCTGCAGATGCTAAGGCAAAGGAGGAGAACAAAACCGCCAACCCCATCCCAAAGCGCCAGTCCTTAAGCGCATACTGTAAGACGGTGTTACATTTGCGAGACGGGAGCACGTGGTTTTCCTGTCACGTGCGAAGGACATGTTCACTTAAATTTTGGAGCGTGTTGTGTCCCAAGTGGAAAAACCTGATTGTCAATAGTGATATGTAAGAAGTTACCGTAATCATACATTTTTGTACCCTCACTGTTATTGTTAATGTGGTGGATCGATCGCCTTTCAAAAGCGTCTTTTTTTTAGCTTATTTTCGCACCAAGTAACTGAAAATGGTCAATTTATGACCGTAATTATCGATCAATAATGGTTAGCTAACGTAACCTGCAGGAAAATTTTACCGTTCAACAATTGACAATCAGGATTTCCCATTTGGCATTCGGCATAGGCTCGTCCAAATTTTGTAAGTGGTTGGATAAAAAGGTACAAGGTATAGGAACATCTGTTCATCGGGCGATCATTGCGAGGACCGTGAATCGAGGTCCTCGCAATGATCGCCCGAAGAAAGGATGTTCCTATACCTTGTACCTTTTTATCCAACCACTTACAAAATTTACGTGGACGTGCATGTTACGCAAATTCCTGTCTCGCAAATCTAACACCACAGTATACGGCAAAAAATAATTTGCCACAAGGCACCTGTCGAACCACCATAATTGGTTGTAATATCAATTTATTTCAGTAGAGGAGCACGTAAAGACGTGCAAGTTCTGTTCTTCCGCTACCGTATCAGATTGAAATGTACCCCGATAAAGATATTTCCCAAGTTTGAGGGTAATCGTTCTGCAGCATAGTGATATTTTATCACTTTTCCATTAATTGGACAACGGCCAGCGTTTTTTAATGAATTATGTAGTAGATTCTTTCTGTGCTGACCCTTTTCAAAACATGAATCTGATAAATTACATGGTATAATTGTTTGCATCTCTCAGTGGGTTGAGGGTGGAATCTGAAGAGGCATCATAAAAAAATATATTTTGGCCAAAAACCGTCGCGAAGAAATTCCGATATCGATCACCCTGCAATTGCAAAGCAATATTATTTAACATTTATTAGATTGTAACGTAAAATTAGATTTGGCGTGGTTTGGTGGATTTTACTAATAAAGTTTTTTATTCTCTTTTTTTATTCTTTTTTTATTCGGGAGTGGGCGCAGTCGAATCCTTGGATCATTGTATCGTGAACGGTGTGAGATCTGAACAGATCAAGCGAGCGATTGTGAGCGATTCGAGCATTTTCGTTATTTGTCTTTCTTTTCATTGTTTTTCTCTTTTCCGAACCTACTAAATTGAAGGAAATCAGGGCAAAATATTGCCATTTAACAAAAATTATTGCTTTTACGATGAATACATTGCTCCTAGGAACAAAAAAAGGAAAAAGAGAAAAACAATAAAAAGAAAACAAATAACGAAAATGGTCGAATCGCTCACAATCGCTCGTTCAAAATCTTGATCGGCCTGATCCGTTCAGATTCATTCACTCCGTTCATGATAAAATGATTTTTACATGTACGATATTTTTTGTTTAATAACTTCTCCATAGGATGTAACACTTTTAGTTTAAAATTCATAATGTTAAAAAAACTTGAAAATTGCAAACTAGATCATTTGGTGTACTTGTGTTTGGTGGTATACGAAAACGACAAAAATGACTTGAAATTTTAATTGGATTATATCGTTAATAATAGCTACTATGGAGGAGTATATCATAACAAAAAAAGGCATTCCAAAAGGAAACAATGCTTCATCTCCGATAGCTCATCTTCGATTTTCTAAAAATAGGCTAAAAACCCCCGTCTGAATCTTTTTTGCACATGAGTTTCACACATAGTTTCCAATACTAATTGTAAAGTTGTTTCACTCTCCTCCAAATGGGATAATACTCTAAACTAAAGTAATGTTCAGCACTAAAATTTTCATCCCAATCCAATCGCCAAACACGAACTTCATCAGAATAATTTCATGCTGTCTAGTGGGGCAGAGGTGGTGCATTGGGCGCAGCTCCCGAGAGGTCGAGTTTTGCGGCTGCGGTATACTCAAGCCAACATTTACATTTACATTTGAAACACATTTATCAAGAGTTCGTTAGGTCGAAGGCTCTGTTATGCATAGCGATCCAATTCCTGCTCTTCGCTTCGCTTAGGAAGTTACATCCAACTGTCTTCCGAAAGAGGTCCCTCCATCTTGACGGGGGCCTCCCTTTTCTTCTGCTCCGACGGGGGAACCACTCGATCACGGATCGGCTCCACTTCGAGTACTCGTCATTGGCGAGCTTATGCACCCAGAGCCACTTCCTCTTCAGCGCTGTGCGTACGAAATCCTGAACCAGAGTCATGCCCCGCAACCGCTCACAAGAGACATGGTCGAGCACGGTGCAGCCTACCATCCAAGTCAAGCCAACTACAGGTCGAAATCTGGCAGACAAACTACTTTGCCTCCAAGCAGCCGTCCCTCAGGGAGCACTGCATCGACAAGCTACCCGAATTTTCGAGGAAGTGTGTCGACGCAGACGGCGCTTACTTTTATTGATTTGCTTTTGCCGAAATAAAGTTATTTTAATTCGTTTAATTTGATTTTTTTTCAATTTGTTGCGACAAGACTTATGAATGAACCTAAATCAATATCAATTCCTTATAGAGGGTTTGGTTCTAGAAGAGGTGGTCGTACCATGCGACAGTGCAAGTATATGATACATGAACAATTTCAAGTTTCTTGGATCAGCTTAGAAAAAATATTCGGATAAAATATATATATTTTTTTAATCTTGGCCGGTACTGTACGTTAGCTAATTTATCAGCCTAAATTATGTTCAAAGGGCTTGTAGCCGGTAGACACGCATTGTTTGATGTTGATCATTTCTAAAGATAAAGAAAAATGAGGGATATTTTGATGGCATGAATTAATAATTTTCTTATTATTAGGTTGTATCATAAGTAACTGACTTTTTGTGTCATGATTTTGAAGCACTCTCTTTTTCAGCTATGAACATACAGGGTTGTCTGGCCAAGCGCTACTGATACCACATTATCTCATCTGTGTAAGCACGATGTTGTCAGCATCAACTGTTTTCAAATGGAAAAATTTCGGAAAATTTTGTACAAATTAATTTTATGCAAAAATCGTGATAATTTTTATTTTGCTCTTTTCCTTTAAGGAGAAGTTCTATGAAGTCATGCTGCGAGGCATGTATGGCATAGACACTCCTTGTCATGGAACTGTGAAGACCTTGTTCCATCGCTTCCATTGTAGAGACTACAATATCGTTCAATGTTACCTTACATGGTGTTAGATTTTGAAAAGCAGCACGACGAAGCTGAATTGAATCCCCATCGCACTAGTGGGATTTTGTCAACCATGGTCGATGTTCACCTCTCAACTATAGCGAAAGGAGTAGCGGATGAGAAAAGGGTACAAAATTGAAAATGAACGATACATACCGTTTTTACTCAATAGACATGAATTTGAGGGTTGGTATGACTATCTTTCTTTTTACCTCCCGTCGCAACCGGGCATGACCCAATCAAACGATTAACAGAGATGATAGATGGGTCCTCTATGATAACAGCAATGAAGAGTCTTTTTTGATTGATAAGACTGAACGGACAGGAAACATTCCGAAACGTGATTTTCGGCGCAAAAATTGAGCAGTGAAATTGCGCTCGATAGCTTAATGGGTGAAACACTTGTAACTTATTACCGATATATCTGCTATTACCGCCACCTCTTATACTCTCTGACTACAGGAGTAGAGGTTTCGTGCTTAATCGAGTAGCGAGAAAAATGCCAAAAACCACTTCAAGCACTAACTTGATTTACTGCATAGAGATATATGGATGTATGCCAAACTAGCCGTGTATGGCTGGGCTGTCCTTCCCCACCCTGCTTATATCGCTGACTATGCCTTTCACTATGAACACCTCGTTTCCGCCATCCATAGAGTTCTTAAAGATAACCAATGAGAAAAAAGAGTTGATGTCAAGAGTGACTTCACCGGTTTCTTTGCCTGCCAGTTCCGACAGTTCTGGATACTTCGGATCCATATGCTGATAAGATGTTGGCAGGACATCACCGATGCGCAAGCATGATATTTTAGATCGCTGGCTACATTCATTTCTAAGAACAAAGAAATCGAAAAATGTCACAAAAAAGTCAGTTACTTATGATACAACCTAATAGTAATGCGTTATTAAATTAGCCTTACGTGCCTCTGCCGTAAAGCGACGAGAGTGACCATCAACTATCATTGATGTCGGTACATTGTGTGCCGGAGTCACGCTACAGTAGTCCAGACTACCGACCTATCGTACGACAAACGTTCAAATAACCGCAGATATTATCCAACCGTGTCCCGCACAATACAGTAACCGTGGATATCGCCCTACCGTATCTCGCGCGTTACAGCGGCCTGCTTTGACTGGGTTAGTCATTTGGTCACTTGGTCAAAACGGTACGACATGCCCTTTGCGCAATAAAAAAATGCGATAAAAATGCGCTACAGGCTATCTCACAACGGCTCAACGGGTCATATCTGGGTCGGGGATGATCGTATATTTCAATTTTTCAATATCAATAAACTGACTCGAAATTTAGAAAGCATGAGCAAACTAAGCCAGAAGTATGTACGATCATAACCGACCGACATATGAGCCGTTGCGCTTTTGTTTCTCTCATGCACACAGAGTTAAAAGTTATCCACGGAGCATACGACCTGAGAAATGCTATATTAAACACTTTGTGAGCTCATTTTTTTGACATTTTGACATGAATTTTATCAACAACTTTATCAGCTAATGGGTGTTTCGTAGCTGGGTCGCCATGAAATTTCTCCATTCCGAACGATTGTGCCTCGCAATTTGCATTAATTGTGGACCAGCTGCCTTCACGAAATCGTCAATCCATCTCTTGACTGGGCGTCCCTGTTTCCTCTTGCAACTAGGGGTCCAATTGAGCACACTCAGCGACCATCGATCATGGCGCAATCTCGAGAGCCTCTCCACCAACAACCACCTCCGTCTCTCCGCTTCCCTAACAAAGTCCTTGAAATTTGTAATGCTACGAATCCGCTCATTGGAAATTCCGTCCAGGATTGAAACCCTGAGAGCTCAAACAATGTTAAATATAACACTTCTCGGGTCTTATGCTCCATGGATAACGCTTTTTTTCTTAGTGTATGCCAGGAATGGGCGAATATGATCGGACGAAAAAAATTCGAGAACGAAAAATTTTCGTTTCAAAACCTCGAAAAAAATTCGAAAAATTCGAAAAAAAAAAAACGAAAAAATCCAATTTCACTGATAAAATGATACATAATGTTGAAATCGTTGAGCTCGAAAGTCGTTCTTCATTGGCTGCTTCCAGAAAACTCATTTAGTCAAAATATGGAAGAGGAAGAAACAATAAGAAACGTAAATTCGACACAACTTGAACTCAAACGAAGAATTGACATTGAGAAAAATCAGAGATTCGAAAGTGGAATGAGAGAGGCTACGATTCTCGGTCAGGATGTTTCCTGCGGAAGAGAAAAATTTCTCTACTTCCATATTTCCAGGGGGGGGGAGCACATGAATTTTCCCTGCATCTGATAGATGTTCGTGAATTTGGCTCGAAAAATATTTGGAAAAACAGAGTGGAAAACATACAGTATGGAAAAAAAGTATTTAATTTCTTTCGAAAATTCAATTTTTGAAGTTCCAGTTTTCCCTTTATTTCATTGTTTTTGAACACCCGGAATATCTAGTGTAAAACTCGAAAAAAATCCGAGAAAGACGAAAAATTTTTCGATCGAACAATTTTTCGTCTGGGGGTCGAAAAAACGAAAAAAACGAACACGAAAAAACTTTTAAAGCTTATGTGAGTGAAAACAGCATAAAGATGGAGGCCCTCGAGTTTTTTCATAATAAGCCTGTTCGGATAGAATGATAGAGATCCATCGCACGAATCGAAAGACATATCTGATATTCATTCCCGATATGTTTAAAGCTCACTATGTGCATTGAACGTACAACTTTTAAGGCATGTAGAGAGTGCCCATCCGATTTGCATACTTGCTCTCTCATTTGCTCATTATCCCTTGCGCCAATTACATACCATATAATATATGCAATAGCCAACATGCTTATCGTGGCGGAGTCAGTCATGACAACTCAAGGGTCTTTTTCTTTAAGTCATAAAACAAGAGACCACATAACAATGTTATATCCCGATCAATCAATATGTTCACTTTGCATGATCTAATCTAATTTTCTTTGTTTGCGAGAGATTGTGGTCAGAGGAGAGAGTCAAATTTGCATTAATATATGCATATATATAGGCAGCATTATTCTCATTCTTCATTCATATTATTTCTTCCCTTCAATAGTTTCATTATCGGTCGTTGTCACGTCGTTCTCTCTTCGGCTTAGACCTCAACTGAAGCTAAATGCTAAAGGTTTGTATTCTTTCATAGTTCAACTCGTATGAATGGATCAATTTCAGAATGAAGATCGTTCGAATATTGATTGTGACCATACTATCATTACTGCATACTACATGTCATGCTCTGACTGACTATCAACAATGTGGAAAGTCCAAGGTTGAATAATTGCATTGATTGATTGCCTCTAAGAATGTTATTTTCAATTCTTTTAAAAATATTCGCCTCATGTTTACTTACTTTCTTGTTACTTTCTCCTTTCTTTGTTTACTTTTTTTTGTTTATTTACACGTTGTTTCAAATTTGTAGCATTTGCCGGAGGCATGAGAAATTAAATTGAATTAAGATATGCTGGATTGATCAGCAGTGCACAGATCCCAACTTTCCATCTAGTATGGTTGAAAAGAGTAACTATGCATTCCGCACGGAGGCTGAACAAAATTGCCCTCTCTTCTTCACGATAAGGTCAGAGACTTGTCCTTTTTTTGCATCTTTCATTCTGTACTTACTATTGTATTCAACTGCAGGCCCTTTCATTTGAAGAAGTGGCAAATTGAAATGATGGATAAAAATACAACGATGCAAGATGGAGTTGGATTGAAAAGGGAAAACGCTGGAGATGTATTCTTATGCAACGAGAATCAAACCCAGTCTGGTGTGCCCGGAAGTGAGCTTTTTTTAAAAAAAAAAGTATAATAATACAAGAATTCAGTTGTTATTTCTGACGAGAGCATTATCAACGATACTAGTGGCGGTGTCCATTGCATTTTCAACATATCTTCTGAAACTGGTTTGGTTCGTAGCTAATTTTTGTTCCGATCGCAACGCTTAGGTTGTGATAATTAATCAAGTTTGACGATCCCATTGTAGACACCACTGAACTCATTTGGTAACCCGTCGTCGTTGTACTACTTTCAAAACACCAGTGAAGTGGATTCATTCGCTTTCAGCAATCCTAAGATAACCAAAATCAGTTCGTTCATATGCTGCTCGCTGGCATGCAATTTAAACTTTTTTCAGCGCCGTGTTCTGAAGATTATGATTGTGCGAAAGATGAAGTATGCAGCTCTCCTAAGAAAAATAATACCGAGTTGATCTGTGGCGCAGAATATGAGAAGTTGTAAGTCCTTAAGATTGACTTTAGAAAAATATTTATAGACATTTTCAAAATAAAATTGTCATTAACGAAACTAATTTATTGGGAATATAATCAAACTAAATTTGCAGATACAAGGATTTCGATGGGAATTGGATGGCTCTCACTGATCATGTCATTTGTGAGAAAGGATTGTTGAAGATAAATAGCACTTATCTATCGTTTAACGCTCAACTCAAGTGTGCTAAGAAGAGTAAGTAACGCGGTGTTATGCGGTGTCCCATTTGCCTTACGTGTCTCCGCCGAGTTCATCAATTGGAAATTTGTAGCGTGTTACACGGTTTTTCGCTGCGCCATATCCACGTTAAATGTAACACCGCATAAACTTTTTAGAATTTCCTACAATTTTGTTTCTTCAGTAACATAGATCGACGAATCTATTTCTAATGAGCGAGTAATGCTTATACTCTGCAGTGTGCCATGCCTGCACTTATCGTCGTCCCATCACGAAGGGATCGTTTGTTGCTGCGTCACATGCGGATGAATGCGCGCACATCAAGGTATGAGTGGCTAAAAAATGGACACTACTTCACACCATAGGGTACCAGAACACCGGGCAAGTTCAGAAGGGCATGAACAATGAAATGAACACAAAGGAAAGGACGTTTATATTAGGCAATTATACTATACTATTATTTTGGACTGGTACCCAATTCTGAAGTAGTGCCAAAAAACGAATAATATGCGCTGATGCGGTGTTAAAATCTTGTAAAAGTAGATGGAAAAGTGTAAAAGTAGTGTTAATTTTTTGATTGTAAAAGTAGTTGGAAAAGTAGTAATCCAACACTCGCGTAATGGTATTTTTGCTGTAAAAGTTTGTCAATTACGAAGGCATACTACTTTTCCAACTACTTTTACAATCAGAAATTAACACTACTTTTTTCTACTTTTACAAGATTTTAACACCACATTAGAGTAGTACTGACATAAGACGAAAACTTGCTAGCTCTGTCAGTAGAGTGTCACAGATGTATTCGCTGTTGCAAACATAAAAAATGTCCCGAAATTGAAAAAAAATCTTCAATTACAGTGTCATACGAATAAGATGCTCATTGACAATTCAACACTTTATAATAGTAATCTTCTGAATTGTTCCTCGTCGCATCATTCATTATGGAATTTTGGAAAAACTCCCAGAAAGATCTCGAATGTTGAGTGCATAGATAGAGGTAAGCATAGTATTTAATAATCCAAATAATACCATCTCTTTTTTTCCAAAATCTCACAAGTTTCGTTTGTGCAAACATCTGACTTACACGAGAATATTGTGGTATTAATAAAACTCAAGAAAAAAAAATTAAGAGAAGTATTCAAAGTCATATCACGCGTGTCGCGTAAGGATCGAGACAAAATCGTGGGGTGTCCGGACAAAATTTAACCCCTATGATATTTATCATTTTTGGATAGCCCTCACAGTGCCGGAGAAGATAGCGTTTCGATTTTTTGTCTAAGATCAATTGCGACGAAGATAGACGCCGTTGACTGTCGGAATCTGTGGAAAAGTCGTGACTTTCACCCGTTATAACTCGCTTTGGAATGAAAATAACGAAAATATCACAGAGACATAAATTGTAGAAAATTTTCAGGAGAATCGAAATAACTCAAGCAGAAATTACAAAATTGATTTTTCACCAACTTCTGTGGCGGGAAGCTGACGTTTGCACCACATATCGATTTAACACTTTTTTATTGGTTCAGATGATAGATATTTTGATTTTACATCGAATGATGTATGGTTATGAGGGTCAAATCACGGCCGCAATATGAGTTTTTCCCAAAAAACCAGTCTGAAATCCCGGACTTAGCCGATTTCTCGCTCGCGAGTTGGAAGGATCACTTTGATCTACCCACTCGTCTCTCGCTGATCAATGATATTTTTTGGTATTTCTGTGCATTGAACTTGAAAAAAGCGTATAAATAAATAAAAATCATAACTAAAACATAATTTAAAGAATAAATTACTATATAAACAATATAAATACGAACAAGAAACATTATATTTA
This sequence comes from Parapristionchus giblindavisi, assembly GCA_943737045.1. NCBI lineage: Eukaryota > Metazoa > Nematoda > Chromadorea > Rhabditida > Diplogasteridae > Parapristionchus > Parapristionchus giblindavisi. The sequence continues at coordinate 11,892 of CALSFV010000028.1, read as the reverse complement.
TCAAAGATGGAGTCAATTCCGATTCTGGCAAATCAGTAGATCGAGAAGGGAGCCCTGAAGTTGGATTAATGAATAACAGGAGTAATCGTATCATTATATCACTGTCGAACAACCAATCTCCTCGCCGTTCGCACGAATCAACAGAAGCTCCAAAAGGGAATTGCGTCCAAAAAGCTCTGGATCCGAGTAGGCAGACAATGCGGAAAACAACTTGGATTGGCTTCAAACAATCGATGGGTACTCAAAGCATAGGTAATGAAATTGACTCACATTCCTCCACACTCGCAGTCCTTTTCCAGAGCCTTGGTCCTCCCTTGAGCCTTGGTCCCTTCTCATGGAGAGATGGTCGATTGACAGAGAAGTAGCACATACTCGAGACAAAATATATTCAGGAATCAGCAATATGAAACAGGGAAACCTGTCGAAAACACTCAAGCGGTGTACAATATTGTAATGCATTTCGTCAAATGTTATTTCACTTGTAGTAAACTTACAGTAAACTTCTTGTCAGTGACGTAATTTAAAGATGGAGTCCCTCGAATGTCTATGCAAATGTATAACATATATATCATGCAAGGGACAAGTGATATGCAAGAAATTAGAACGACCATTCATCAATCCCGTAGCGCAGTGGTAAAAGTGCTCACTAGTAAGCGTAACGTCGCGGGTTCGAAAGCTATTGCTGAACTTTCCTATTTTTCAAAATTTCGCGCCTTTGCCTGTACATCAAGTATGGATTCATTCATGATTCTAGCGATACTACTCGAGACAAAATATATTCAGGAATCAGCAATATGAAACAGGGGAACCTGTCGAAAACACTTGAAAACACGTATAACAAAAAAGTTGGTAAATCATTGATCAGCGAGAGGCGAGTGGGTAGATCAAAGTGATCCTTCCATCTCGCGAGCGAGAAATCGGCTAAGTCCGGGATTTCAGACTGGTTTTTTGGGAAAAACTCATATTGCGGCCGTGATTTGACCCCCATAACCATACATCATTCGATGTAAAATCAAAATATCTATCATCTGAACCAATAAAAAAGTGTTAAATCGATATGTGGTGCAAACGTCAGCTTCCCGCCACAGAAGTTGGTGAAAAATCAATTTTGTGATTTCTGCTTGTGTTATTTCGATTCTCCTGAAAATTTTCTACAATTTATGTCTCTGTGATATTTTCGCTATTCTCATTCCAAAGCGAGTTATAACGGGTGAAAGTCACGACTTTTCTACAGATTCCGACATTCAACTGCGTCTATCTTCGTCGAAATTGATCATAGACAAAAAATCGAAACGCTATCTTCTCCGGCACTGTGAGGGCTATCCAAAAATGATTCATATCAAATTTTCATTTTTTCATTGTCCGGTAGTTGTATCGATCCTTGCGCGACACGCGTGATATAACACTTACAATAAGCTACGCGTTTTATGAGTGTAATAATACTAATGATAATAATGATAATGATAATGATATTAATAGCGGAGCGAGGATAAGTTTTTAAAGTAAACAGGGGATCTATTTGAGTGGAATAATCTCATATTTCTTTTCAGTAAACTGCAGCCTTTTAACTCCAGTCTACTCGAGCTGCACTGGGAGGGAATTCTGCTCGGAAGTGAGTAGTTATTCTTCAACAAAAAGAGGGGTGGATCAAAGCGAGTGTCGCACGTTACATGGACGCTCTGGTCAAACTCTCTCACCACCTTCGTCTATGAGAGATTGTAGCCAGAACGTAAAATTGTCTCTGGGGTATGCCTATAACTGACAGGAACTGTCATCATTCAATATTGTCAATCAAGTCGTTGGCATTGTCATTCATATCATCTGTCATTATGTATTTTTACAGGCCAACCTGACGAAGGAGACACCAGTCTGTGCCCAAGGAAGCCTGAACTATATCGACGCAGTATCTACAAATGTAATAATAATAATATACTTTATGCGGTGCAAAAAGTAAAGTATAATTTCTGATAAAATATTTGACGGGTAGTGGAGTACACATAAATACGATGCTACGACTTGGGTAGCAAAGATGAAGAAAAATTTGGAACGCTTCACGAATTTGCGTGTCATCCTTGCGCAGGGGCCATGCTAATCTTCTCTGTATTGTTCCAATTTTAGTATATGTTCATTTGGAATGAACATATACTATGTATGCATGTATTTCTTTTGCTAAATAGGAACCCGGCAGATACGTACAGTTCACCCTAGACATTTCTAGGATTAGAGTAGGTCCTAGAGGAAATTCTCATAAAGAATCTATTAAAGTCACTCTGACAAGTGCTTTATTTTCCTGCTATGCTACATATATCGATTGATTGCAGGCTACACCTCTAGCCTCTATCGATTGTGATGCAACCACTGGAACGTGGAAGTTGACCGATAAGGAAGAGAATTACATAGCAGTTGAATCCAGCATACTGCTGCAATGCATCTCAGAAGGTAGCAAACCTATTTGATCTTCGATTTTTGATCTTTGATCTTTGATTTTTGATCTTTGATCTTTGATTTTTGGAATTTTAGAAGTTAAACGCCCTTTCTATTGTCCATACAAAATGTACTTGTTAAATTGCTACCAGCTGATCAACGCAGAAATATTCTCGATCTCTTTCCCATCCTTCCTTCCAAGCGCTCTCTCCTGCCTGCAATCACGCTTGTACTCTCTCTCTCTCTCTCCCACTCTCTCTCTCTCTCTTTCTCTCTCTCTCTATCTCTATCTCTAAACATAGAAGTTCATAGTGGCTACTGTCGTACTAAACAAGGCTATTTTATACGGTTAATACGCACTTTTTGTACACTTCGCTTCTTTATGAGGGATTAGTGTATCAGCAGTCTAAAAATGACTCTGATGCGCTACTGTTTTCCATGTTGTCTGTCTTGTGTCTTGTTTTGCTTGTCTGTCTTGTCTGTCTTCTTCATGTCTTTTGTCGTATTCTTCTATTCTTCTCTCTTATTTCTAGTAAGCAAAAATTGCGCAAAATATGCAGAAAGTGCTTGGCAGTGTGGCAAGCTATGTACAACAGTGCAAAGGAAAAGATTCCATCGGAACATTTTTTGAACAGAAATATCAATATTAAAAATGTTTTGTTCGCTCAATAAATACGACGATTTTGGTATTGCAGTAGAACAAAAAATAAAACTGAAAATTCGAATTTGATTTACTTTAAAGGGAGCGCTACTTCTTATATCGCTGGTCTCTTCATTGTGCACACTATTTCGCTGTTCTCCAACAAGCACCCCACCCCCTTTTTCTTCACCATAATAATTTATGAGAGTCATTAATCATGTATCATTATTGTTCACTCGTATTTTATACAAATTGTTCTCGTTGTGCTCTCGAGCGTAGATAAGATATAGTATAACCAGAGAGCATAGGTTACGTTCGCTTTACAGAGGAGACTACAAAGAGCGCGGCCACGGCAGACGGTCCACCCTACCCGTTCATCGTATGCGGTGCCGCAGTTGTCCTGCTGATCCTGGTAAGTTTTGTATTTAAATTGTTTTTAAATTTCAACATTTTACGTTTTGCAGATCATAATGGCTGTCGTCATTTTGTGTATCTGCAAGCGTCGCAAGGCCAAGGCTGCAGGGGGCACTGCTTCTGTCAAGAGCGAAGCTAAGGACGTCAACGACAAACCCGAATCTGCAAGCAAACCGCTCGTCCCGCCCGCCGATAAGACCGCTCCGACTGCATCTCAAGGTGAGTGAGGAATTTGCATAAGTTTGTGTATTGCAGAAGTGCCCCCCCTCCTCGTAAGGGAACACTTCTGCAATCCAGAACATGAACAAATTACTTAGGGCCAAAACACAGGACAGTCCCGTATAAATCTCTCTGATCACAATCGATTATATGGTAAAGAAAGTTGAAAGTAACGTCTTTACCAAAATTATTTCCTTAGCGGTGAGGGGACAGGATATAATTGTCTTCTTACCAATAAGTGACCCAGGATAATGAAGATAAAATCGGATAGTAGAATTGTTTGGGGGGCGATCATTTGCACAACGATCATTTGCACAATGGATCATGAATGGGTCGTTAGGTGGCGCAGGGCAACCAAACTTGTATCATTGTTATCAGTGGGAGTGTACGGTATTGTGCTACCGTAACCGTCAGGAATCGCGAACTGATTTTTTTCAGTTGACCCATGGCCCGGGGTTCATGGTTGAAAATGACAAAAGTCGAAAAATTTATGATGACCCGAGGTCAAATACTAGTTGCCATTATATCAACAATGAGTCAACTTTTATCGTTCTGGATACTGCAACCCGAACTACCGTAATCGAACCGGGGTTTTCCGTCATTTTCGCTAAAATATTATAAGGTAAGGTAGCTAGATTACGGTAGTTCGGGTTACGGTATCCAGAAAGATAAAAGTTGGCTCACTATTGATATAATGGCAACTAGTATTTGACCTCGGGTCATCATAATTTTTTCGACTTTTGTCATTTTCAACCATGAACCCCATGACGGTTACGGTAGCACAATACCGTACGCTCCCACTGATAACAATGGTACAACTTTGGTTGCCCTGCGCCACCTCCCGACCGATTGATGATCCGTTGTGCAAATGATCGTTGTGCAAATGATCGCCCCTCAATTGTTTGAACCACTCCTCTATCAAGAATCATACAGTACAGCCTAATCTCCTTTTGTACACGAGTGCCACTGCGGCGCCCTGTGGCGCTCATTTGCGCTCATCATTTATTTCTGTGGGTACTGAATATTTTTCGATTCTCAAAGTCTAAAGTCAAAGAAAAGTTGTTTTAAGACATCGGCTCAGTGAGATTCCAGGAAGTGCTGGACAAACCTCACCGATTTGGCTCGAAATTTTTTTATATACCCCAATTTTTTTATAGATACCCCCATTTGGGAATTTTTTTTATAGATACGCGTATTCATTTGGGCTGTTTCCTTGAAACACAGATGTGGCGGGTCTTCGAAATTTGAAAACTTGAAAACGATAATGTTAGTGTCGATTAATTATAAGTATAAATAGACAACCAAAACTGGGTATACGACGGTTCAGAGATCCGATCGCAAACTGATCTGAATGGTACTTCTCTTGCAGATTCATCGAAAGCTAAGAATCAAGATACAGGCACATCTGCTCCTGAGACCCCAGCTCCTGCTGCACAGGAAAGTGAGTGTACATGTCTGATGTTTGAAATGTTTGGAAGCGACATAACACTGAGAAATGCTCTGGAAAAAGGAGCGCATAAACAATAAACGACTTCGCATAGCTCAACACTCCGCCCTTGCAAGGCTCTAACGAAGAGAAACTAGGCGATAGGACATTGTCTTAGCGGGGTAGCATAATAGAATAGGTAGCATCAAACTTATTTCTTTGGATACACCGCGAACGAAGAATTCTATTCTAGGCACTGCTCCCGAATCGAAAGATGATGGCACGACTGCCGTAAAGCCAGCTCCTGCTACAACGCTCCTCCTACGTGAGAACGCATTTCTAACTACAATCAGTTATGCGATAAAGAAAGTCAAAAACGACTCAACAACCTATAAAAAAGGAGCGCATAAACAATAAAATTCGCATATCCGTATCATATCATATCATATCACATCAACACTCCGCTCTGGTAAGGCTCTCTCGAAGACAAACTAAGCGTGAGACCTTTGCCTACCGGAGAAGTATAAAAAAGACTTTGCAAGGGAAGGTGGTGGGTCGAAATGTAACTCGATAAATGTATGTGGTTTTTCTGCATCGTGAGAAAGAGAAAAATTATTGTGAGAAAGAGCTATTCGAAATTATGGCAATGAACCTATTATTAGATGGGAACAGAATAAGCAAAATCGACTAGAGGGAACGACTGCCTTAGCTTGATTAGCCTGGAACTGTTTTGAGTAAAACCCACGCTTCGGAACCGTGGGTTCGTATTTTAGAATTACAAAAGCACACACCGCGCCAAATGCCGAATATAGTAAACTTCTCCACCGTTGAGAAAAACGCACTCCAAATTTTCGGAAGGTTTTTTCGAACGTTTTTTTCAATGCATATAATTTTATTTTTATTGAAAGTCCTGTGAAATGATAAGGAAACGCCATAAAATTCGATAAAATAAGAGAAAAAAGGTATGTCGCGCCAAGAAGTGGGCGGAGTCTGAGTATTGCGCGGCAAACAGCGGAATTTGTATTGTTCGGACAGTTTTAATTCTATAATAACCGTTAGCTCGGAACCGCCCACATTAGAACCCACAATAAATTATTCACATAGTTTTATATTTAAAGGCAACAATACATACAGCATAGACTAGGTCAAAGGCTCGTGACAACAATTAACTTGATATTGGCCATTACTTGAATCTTCCGACTGTGATGCTAAGTAATCCAGTCTAAGAAAGCCAAACCAACTTGTCCTTTAGGATTAGCCAGAACCACGTCCATTTTTATCTCGCTCTTTCTCGTTATTCTATTCTATTCGTTATTTTGTTCTTTCGTTCCGAAATCTCGGTTCCGAAACGTTTTTTCGCAAACTGTTCTATGCTAATCGGAGCTCAGACAGTCGTTCTCTCTCATTGATTTTGAATCTTTTGTTCCCACTCCATCAATTCCTTTTGCATTGTTCTCTGTGAGCTGTTCTCTGATCAGGGGTTCATTCCAAGCAGTTCCGGGAACCTCATTACGACTTCTCTTTTTCAAAACCAGATTTTCAAGATGTGATTAACGAAAACACGAGATCCGAAATTGAAATTACATATTGGACCACCACCCAAGGGAATCAATCGTATTTCTTTGGATACATCAGAACCGAAAATTTGTATTCTAGGCGGCGAGACAACTAATCCCGAACCTTCCGCTGTGAATAATGAGACGAAACCCGCCGCTGAGCCAGTACTTGCTGCGCCTCCAGGTGAGAACACATTTCTTTTTTTTTCTTTTTTTCTTTTTTTTCTAATCACAATCAGATATATGGTAAGGAAAGTTGGACGCTACACAAAGTAAGAAATTCCCTAGCCGCGTTCTCTCTCTCTCTCTCTTTCTCTCTCTCTCTCTCTCTCTTTCTCTCTCTCTCTCTCTCTTTCTCTCTCTCTCTCTTTCTCTCTCTCTTTCTCACTCTCTCTCTCTTTCTCACTCTCTCTCTCTCTTTCTCTCTCTCTTTCTCTTTCTGTTAACCTATTGCCGAATTTTCTAAATTACAAAATTGTTATTTTTTTCAATCTTGAAGATCGTCAATTTGTTTGTGCACATGTCTGATGGTTCATTGATGTTTATGGCGATTAAAAGCTGAATTAGCATAAAATAAATGGGTTGAATAACTTTTGTCTTCACTGTTCGTTTAAATATTTGGAGAGACTCCTTTAAAATGAAGCACATTAAATAGAAATTTCATGGGAATCAATGGTGCATCGACTTATCACACTGCTTACTTATTAATTTTTGTTTAAGATGCTCCTCAACAACACGCTAAAACAGGAAAGAAGAAGAAATCAAGTACTTCATCTGGAAAAAAGAAAACCCAAAAAAAGACCAAGTATGCATCTTGTTTTATTTAACTGCGTAAATAAAATTTGAAAAAGGAACTGGGCAAGTGTCTCGCCTATAGCTTGTATACATTTTGAAAGCTTTAATCAATAGTTATGAAAGAACGCAGCAATATCTGAAAAAAAAATTTTCCTCTTTTTTTTTCTTTGCACCCACAGCGAAATGACTTAGATAGTGACTGTCTCACCGGATTGTCTCGGAAAGAATTGGCTCATCATTGCGGAGTGTCTCACATGTGAGACAGTTGATGACTCAAAGCCGTTATGAGACAATCTGTGTCTCACGGTGTCTGGCTAATGTGACAAGAGTTGCGCGCCTCCCTCTCGTATAGACATTGAGCTCTGTTCTGTGTGACATCATGTCCAGGTAGCGCAGTGGGTAAAGAGCTTGACTAGAGTGCGGTGGTATGCTCCCGCGCTAGTTCGATGCCAACTCCGAGCAAACTCTTTTGCCAATATACGTTTACTCTTACTCTAGTCAAAAGAGTAGATAAGTATCTCGAATATGAGACACCAATTGTCTCATTGCTCTCTACCCTCGCTCACGGCCTTAGCCACTCCAATTGTCTCATATGTGAGTCACTCACGAAGCAAGCTAACGAGCTAGCAAGCTAGCAAGCAGGCTAGCAAGCAAGCTCACGTCACGAAGCAAGCTAACTTCGCTACTGAGTGTCTCATATATGAGACAGTTCGCTGTTAGTGTGCTTTTCCCACCTTCCCACCACTACAGTGTTGACCATCATACATTTTGATAGCCACGAAATGTGAGCAATGCCTCACCCTATATGGCTCATTTTCAATCACTTGATGCAAAAAGAAGCTTAAAAATAACAATTTGTAAGCAAAAAAAGAATTTTCTAAATCGAACCATATTTCGAAAGTCGACCCACCGGTTGCCGTTGCGTAAGCGTTGACGAATTTACCGCGCCCTCTTGTCTCTGCTCCGCCCACGATTTTAGTGATGCTTTATGTCATTTGTGATGATTTATTTTACAGGAAAGAAGCTGCCACAAAGATGCCTGAAAACTCCGTCGCTCCTCCACCTCCGCAAGCCCATAATGCGGCAGATGCGAAAAATAAGAAGGGCAACGCATACATAGAAGGTACTGATGATCACACTTTTTTTGAAAACGTCATAATGCGAGGATTGATAAACTATGTATGGCTCATATTCGGGTCACTTGATGCGAAACGAAGATACAAATGACGATTTTAGATGGAATTTTGAATATTTTAAAAATCAATGGGGCAAAAAAATGAGTGAGGATGATGATGAAGTAGTGCGTTAGTCGACCCAGATAGAAGATGTTCGCGAATACTGCGCTATGTTCTCAATATCCAAGTTTAGCTCTCTAATTCAGGGAAAGTAGGGATATTTTTTAAATAAAGTGTGAGCGAGTGCTTGCCTAGAAAGGGAAAAGATTCTTCGATCTCTGTCACTTATCGGTTGATAATTAATTACCAAAAAATGAGAAGTATACGGAGAAGTATAAAAAAGACTTTGCAAGGGAAGGTGGTGGGTCGAAATGTAACTCGATAAATGTATGTGGTTTTTCTGCATCGTGAGAAAGAGAAAAATTATTGTGAGAAAGAGCTATTCGAAATTATGGCAATGAACCTATTATTAGATGGGAACAGAATAAGCAAAATCGACTAGAGGGAACGACTGCCTTAGCTTGGATTAGCCTGGAACTGTTTTGAGTAAAACCCACGCTTCGGAACCGTGGGTTCGTATTTTAGAATTACAAAAGCACACACCGCGCCAAATGCCGAATATAGTAAACTTCTCCACCGTTGAGAAAAACGCACTCCAAATTTTCGGAAGGTTTTTTCGAACGTTTTTTTCAATGCATATAATTTTATTTTTATTGAAAGTCCTGTGAAATGATAAGGAAACGCCATAAAATTCGATAAAATAAGAGAAAAAAGGTATGTCGCGCCAAGAAGTGGGCGGAGTCTGAGTATTGCGCGGCAAACAGCGGAATTTGTATTGTTCGGACAGTTTTAATTCTATAATAACCGTTAGCTCGGAACCGCCCACATTAGAACCCACAATAAATTATTCACATAGTTTTATATTTAAAGGCAACAATACATACAGCATAGACTAGGTCAAAGGCTCGTGACAACAATTAACTTGATATTGGCCATTACTTGAATCTTCCGACTGTGATGCTAAGTAATCCAGTCTAAGAAAGCCAAACCAACTTGTCCTTTAGGATTAGCCAGAACCACGTCCATTTTTATCTCGCTCTTTCTCGTTATTCTATTCTATTCGTTATTTTGTTCTTTCGTTCCGAAATCTCGGTTCCGAAACGTTTTTTCGCAAACTGTTCTATGCTAATCGGAGCTCAGACAGTCGTTCTCTCTCATTGATTTTGAATCTTTTGTTCCCACTCCATCAATTCCTTTTGCATTGTTCTCTGTGAGCTGTTCTCTGATCAGGGGTTCATTCCAAGCAGTTCCGGGAACCTCATTACGACTTCTCTTTTTCAAAACCAGATTTTCAAGATGTGATTAACGAAAACACGAGATCCGAAATTGAAATTACATATTGGACCACCACCCAAGGGAATCAATCGTATTTCTTTGGATACATCAGAACCGAAAATTTGTATTCTAGGTGGCGAGACAACTAATCCCGAACCTTCCGCTGTGAATAATGAGACGAAACCCGCCGCTGAGCCAGTACTTGCTGCGCCTCCAGGTGAGAACACATTTCTTTTTTTCTTTTTTCTTTTTTTTTCTAATCACAATCAGATATATGGTAAGGAAAGTTGGACGCTACACAAAGTAAGAAATTCCCTAGCCGCGTTCTCTCTCTCTCTCTCTCTTTCTCTCTCTCTCTCTCTTTCTCTCTCTCTCTCTTTCTCTCTCTCTTTCTCACTCTCTCTCTCTTTCTCACTCTCTCTCTCTCTTTCTCTCTCTCTTTCTCTTTCTGTTAACCTATTGCCGAATTTTCTCAATTACAAAATTGTTATTTTTTTCAATCTTGAAGATCGTCAATTTGTTTGTGCACATGTCTGATGGTTCATTGATGTTTATGGCGATTAAAAGCTGAATTAGCATAAAATAAATGGGTTGAATAACTTTTGTCTTCACTGTTCGTTTAAATATTTGGAGAGACTCCTTTAAAATGAAGCACATTAAATAGAAATTTCATGGGAATCAATGGTGCATCGACTTATCACACTGCTTACTTATTAATTTTTGTTTAAGATGCTCCTCAACAACACGCTAAAACAGGAAAGAAGAAGAAATCAAGTACTTCATCTGGAAAAAAGAAAAACCAAAAAAAGACCAAGTATGCATCTTGTTTTATTTAACAGCGTAAATAAAATTTGAAAAAGGAACTGGGCAAGTGTCTCGCCTATAGCTTGTATACATTTTGAAAGCTTTAATCAATAGTTATGAAAGAACGCAGCAATATCTGAAAAAAAAAATTTTCCTCTTTTTTTTTTCTTTGCACTCACAGCGAAATGACTTAGATAGTGACTGTCTCACCGGATTGTCTCGGAAAGAATTGGCTCATCATTGCGGAGTGTCTCACATGTGATGACAGTTGATGACTCAAAGCCGTTATGAGACAATCTGTGTCTCACGGTGTCTGGCTAATGTGACAAGAGTTGCGCGCCTCCCTCTCGTATAGACATTGAGCTCTGTTCTGTGTGACATCATGTCCAGGTAGCGCAGTGGGTAAAGAGCTTGACTAGAGTGCGGTGGTATGCTCCCGCGCTAGTTCGATGCCAACTCCGAGCAAACTCTTTTGCCAATATACGTTTACTCTTACTCTAGTCAAAAGAGTAGATAAGTATCTCGAATATGAGACACCAATTGTCTCATTGCTCTCTACCCTCGCTCACGGCCTTAGCCACTCCAATTGTCTCATATGTGAGTCACTCACGAAGCAAGCTAACGAGCTAGCAAGCTAGCAAGCAGGCTAGCAAGCAAGCTCACGTCACGAAGCAAGCTAACTTCGCTACTGAGTGTCTCATATATGAGACAGTTCGCTGTTAGTGTGCTTTTCCCACCTTCCCACCACTACAGTGTTGACCATCATACATTTTGATAGCCACGAAATGTGAGCAATGCCTCGCCCTATATGGCTCATTTTCAATCACTTGATGCAAAAAGAAGCTTAAAAATAACAATTTGTAAGCAAAAAAAGAATTTTCTAAATCGAACCATATTTCGAAAGTCGACCCACCGGTTGCCGTTGCGTAAGCGTTGACGAATTTACCGCGCCCTCTTGTCTCTGCTCCGCCCACGATTTTAGTGATGCTTTATGTCATTTGTGATGATTTATTTTACAGGAAAGAAGCTGCCACAAAGATGCCTGAAAACTCCGTCGCTCCTCCACCTCCGCAAGCCCATAATGCGGCAGATGCGAAAAATAAG